>VIBL01000153.1:620000-1092808 GCA_008271625.1 Lutraria rhynchaena
TGCCTATTTTTGGTAACATCGTGTCTACTTTTTGTTATATCGTGTCCGCTTACGGGTGTTGACCTTGCATTAGTATGTTGTGTGGATTGTCGTTCTTGTCTACTCTGGGTCCTGCGAGAATTCACATTGGGAGACACAGATTTATTTCTACCAACTCGTTGAGGTACCATTGTTACACTGGTATTTATCGATGCACTTCTCTGATTTTTCCTTCGCTGTGTTTGCTTATGATTATTTTTAGTAGGGCTACATTTTTCTGACACGCTTTTATCGTCGAATATTAGGCCGGTATCGAGGGTCTTCAACATTTCACTGATCGTTGGACTATCAACGACGGTTTTATGAGAGAAAACACTATGATTCAATTTCTCACCACTTTCACTATCACTGATCACATTATCTTGTTCTGTATTTCTATTGATTAGTTCGAATCCTGATATTCTGCTTTGTTTAATAACAGCAAACCAATCTGGAAACATATCGTGTACAAATTTATCATCTACGTAGAGTTGGGCTTGGTATTTAATTTGACATTTGCGTCTTTCACTACGGGCTTCTTTGGCGGTTTCAGACTGAAATAAAGACTTTCTGGTTTGTGCGATTTCTGCAGGATAGTCTCTATCAGTACCAAAGTTTGTATCCCTCAGTTTATATGCATTGTTCATGATGTACTCGGTATCGTTATAATCTACAAAACGCACGATCATCGGACGTTTTTGATCGTTGTTATAATCCATGGAATGTGTATTGAGTTGTTTTCTTTGTGGACCAAAGCGATGTGCGCGTTCTATGTTCATATATGAAGTGTCAATGTTAAGTTCATCGCACAGAAATTTATATATTAACGACTTACAGTTTCTATTTCCTCTTTCTGTTATTCCCCAGAATATCAGGTTTTTCCTTCTGCTTCTAGCTTCCAGATCTAGAGATTTATAAGATTGCATTTTTAACTTCTCAGCTTGCTTATTCACTTGCTTTTTCACAGTGAATTCCTTCATTCTATCATCAAATGACGTTTCATCATCACTGTAATATCCATCAAAGTTCATTCCTCTCTCTTCCTGTTCACTTTACATCGTTAGATCACTATATATTACAAAAACTTGAAATTATATATTCATGTACCGACAAAATTTCTCAATGTGTAGCGAATTTTTCATTTGAAGACACACAGTCATAGACTACTGTATATGAAAATGGTTGGCAAAAGCGTTGATAAGGAAGAAGAAATGCGGGCTTATATAAAAGCTCGCACATTACTTGGTTGTTCGTTGAAAGATATTTTCAGCGACATTAAGGTTGTTTATGGCAACACTTCGCTGTCTTATGACACTATTCGTAGGTGGAAAAAGAAACTTGATTCCGACCTACAGTGTGTTAAAAATGCACCAAAATCAGGCAGACCAAGCGTGCGACCGCAAAAGAAATCGTCTCCAAATGTAAAAGAAATCATTGAGAAAGATGCTAGGTATACGGTGCGTGATATAGTACGGATGGTAGGTATATCACTATCAAGTGTACAATTTATTCTGAAGAAAACACTGAATGTTAGAAAGATTAGTGCTATGTGGATACCTGATTTGTTAGCAGATGATCAAAAGATGCAACGTGTAAAACTGCCTGAAAACTCAGAATGTTTCCAGAATATGACCAATCCAAGTTAGCTTATGTAGTAACTGGAGATGAAACCTGGATTCACGATTTTGAGCCAGTACGGAAATATGATAATAAAATATGAGCAACAAGAAACTGAGAAGACTCATTATTGAAATTCAAGTCCCTGTCAAAAGGGGTAAAAGCATAACAGGGAAATATTACAGAGACATCGTGCTGAAGAAACAGAAAAAGTACTACCAAAAACGACGTCTGGTCACAGAGTTCAAACACATTCATCTTCTTCATGACAACGCCCCGGCCCATACCTCTACAATAGTTTCCAACTTTTTAAAACAAGAGAAAGTCAATGCTCTCCCTCATTCCATATATTATCCAGATATTGCTCCCTGCGATTTTTTCCTCTTTCTGAAACTGAAAAATTACCTTGCTGGTCGAAAATATTGGTCAAGACAGGCATTGGGTTCTGTTCTTTTCCAGTACCTTAGCACTATACCCAAATCAGCGTACTGTTACGCCTTTCGGAAATGAATTTATCGACTGAAGTTATGTATTTCTAGTAGCAGGGAATACTTTGAAGGTGTGAAGTAAAGGACTTGGCATTTATTTAAGTTTCTATTGTGTTATGCGAAAATAAGCAATTCTTTTCGAACAGCCCTCGTATATACATTTCTTAAATCTGAATACTTTATGATATTTTACTAATATATGTACATATATATATTATATTACTAATATATATGACATTATATATATTAGTAAAATGTCATAAAGTACTCAGATTTAAGAGATGTATATACATAGTATAATAGTATTATGTGTGTGTGTGCGTGTGTGTGTGCGAGGGTGTATGTGACTTGTGTGTGTGACTTGTGTCTATGTAAATGATATGTCTCATGCGTATGTAGTAAAATAATAATAACTCCTTTTTCTGATCCCACTGAAATAGGAAAATCTATCTGGTTATCATTATTATTTGATGTATGGTGGCACATTTCTACATAAGATATTCAAAATATTTTCGCGAAAATCTACCAGATTTTTATGAAAAAAAGACATTTTCACGAAAGTTCAACAATTTTTCGTGATAAGATTTCTTCACCAGATAGTAAACATACTTACTAAGTGGGCGATGAAATATTTTCATGAAAATAAAGCATTTTTTTCACGAAAGCTTTCGCAAAAATTAGATGGCCACGTGTATGCAGAAATACGCCACTATTGAGATGCTACATCATGTTTGCCTTAATTTCACATGATCATGTTTACTAGTCATTATTATATGTTTTACATAATTTCACATAATCATGTTAATTAGTATTTTTTATATGTTTCACATAATTTCACATAATCATGTTCTCTAGTTTTTTTATACGTTTCACATAATTTCACATAATTATGTTAACTAGTCATCTTTATATGTTTCACATAATTTCGCATAATCATGTTAACTAGTCATCTTTATAATTATGTTTCAGGCACTCTGATTCTGCGGACCCTTACACCACTATAAAATCTTCGAGAGTCAGCCAACTGAAGTAAGATGATAATATTCTATGATGTACAGTAAAACCTCAAATAGCCGCCACCTCAATATTGCGACCACCTGGTTAAAACAACCATTAATTTATTTTCGGATCGGATTTCAATAACTTTCTAATAATTCAACTTGATAATGAGACATCTTTATTATTACGACTGATGTTCCGCATTCCCAAGGTGGTTTTATTATCGAGGCTTTACTGTATGGTTTTATCATTTTAAATACCACATTGTAATTTAATTATTCAAAGTAGCTGTTTGTAAACCGTTATTCCGAAATTCTTAATTTGAATCTTAGTGTTCATATAAATACAGCTTGCTTTGTTGCGAAATAGGACTATGGTAATTATATGCAACTTAAGGAAATATTTGTGTGTATACAGTGCGACCTCTCCAAAGCAACACCCTTTTGGAGAAGCCAAATTATGTTGTTTTTTGAGAGGCTGTTGTTCTAGAGAGGTTAAATCAATATTTAAATCGTACAGTGAGAAAAATCAAGCTTTTGTTGAGGGGAGGTTGTTGCTCTAGAGAGGGCCGTTCTTAAGAGGTTGCACTGTATGTTGCCTTAATCGGTATTGATTGTATAATTATATCATACGGAAGTAAATGTATTCTACAAAATGTTGTACGTATTTACCTGTATTTTACTGTTGTGTATTTATATACATATACTTATTTTATATACACTATACGTATTTGTATTGGGTGTTTGGGAAACATGAGGTATAAGTTTTTATTTCTGGGTATTTTGATCACGATAGCGACACTTTACCATTATAGAACATTGCCTCATATAGACAACAAACTAAGTATGGTTTAAAGTTACTTGTAGCCAAGACTATGTGCTTAAATACGTATTCATTCTTTATTCAAAAGACACGCCATTCGAGCAAAAGAGTAAGATTTCCTATTTAAAACTGCAAAAATAAATAAAATAAAGCAATAGTTGCATTGCTGCGTGATAAATACGGAATACAACGAATGCAATATATTGTTATATTGATACTATCAATGGTTAAATACATGTATTTGATTTTATGACAGAACCGAAAAGGACTCAACGTTGCAAACACTGAAGTACTTTTTTATTAATTATTTGTACAGTCTAACCTGTGTCTGCGACCACCTTCGAATGAAGGCCACCCTGTTAATAAATGCCATTCTTTGAAAAATCATTATTGAGTATTTAGAATAAACTGATCTCCAAATAAAGGCCACCTGTCAATAAAGACCGCATTTAGCTTTTCATAAGTAGTGGCCTTTGTTCACAGGTTTGACTGTTTTCTTTTTCTTTTCGAGAACTGTATCTGTATTCTATAAGCAGAGACAAATGAGCTTTCTGATGACAAATATTCTTTGTATACGCACGGTGTCTTTGTATGTAACATATCGTCTTTATTAATAATTATTGTACTTCTAAAATAATTAACAGTCATCAGGAAGTTTAATATACGCGCATGTTTCTTCTTAATTAGTAACTTCACATCTCTGTAAACTATAAAATTATAATACTTAGATTTGTATGCACATACTCGTATCTTGTTCAGAAAAGGATTCCTAGAAAAAACACATACAAAAAAACACCATTGCCTAGATACTGCCTTCTTCAAAACCCACCCAGCACAAAGAAGCAAAACCTCAGTCTCCAGAGAGGTGCCGCCTTGGTGGTCTGCAGCGTACCTACTGGGTTGTGGTGAAACGATTAATCGCGATCCATTGCGAACCGCGATTTTTCATGCTCGATTCGATTCGATTCAATGACGGCAATTTCGATTCGATTTTTTTTTGGTAATACCTACTTTCATTTTCCGTAGTATGCGAGTCAAAATGACTGAAATCTAACGAGATCAGCATTCTTCTCGTGTCGTCAGGCTCTTTACTGTTTCAGTTTTTCCTATTCACAAGTTTTATGTTTCGTTTGTTCCATTGTTTACAGTATTTAAGAAAATACATTCCATCGTAAACTAGTGGGATAGCTATTTTATTCTTGTCCTATTTAATTCCTTTTAAAATCGAAAATCGAATCGAAAAATTGAATCGTTCACCTCTACTACTGGGGGTCAAGCTTGCTTTGTGCGTCCATTGAAGTCCCAAGGGAGTTTAACTACGCACCAACAGCAGAGGTCATTCGGCAACTTCCCAGTTGTAAAAGTGGAATAAGATTCCAGGCTTGCACCTAGGTAGAACCACTGACCTTCCGTGAGCTAGCTGGACAGCTTCCTCGGGTGCGAAATTTGGTCCCGGTAGGAAATCGAACTCACAGGTGTGAGGGGATAGTGATTACAAGTCAGTGACTATAACCACTGGACCGCGGAGGCCACTTTTGTGGGCCGCACCTCACATTAAAAGTCCAGGGAAACGGAAGAAAAATAAATAACACGAATGAATAGAATATTAATTTAAAAGTGCCCCTTATCCTTAAATAACACTGACAAGATATTACACAGTTTTTCTGGTTTGAATGAAAATACAAAATATGTAATATTGTATTTGTTTTTTTTAATCCTTTTCTTGTCTACATTTATGTTTTTTTTATATTCATGCAGTGGTCCGCCAGGCGGCGCTGTAGCCAGTGCAGATGTGAATTACCTTAATTGGTAAAGTAATAGCATTACTAACATATACTGGCCGACATAAGAAAGTAACCGTCATAAAAAGTCTTCTATTTTGGCCTAATATACTAATATACATGAAATGTTAACAGTATTAGCTATTTTAAGGTCAATAATGCATAACAATAAACCATATCATGGAATGTTTCAGCTATTTCCAGAATTAAATCCATCTCGATTACTTGTGCTTTGTCTATTTTACACCAGCGTCACTTACTGGTTACTTTCTTATGACGGTCAGTATATTATGTACATTTAACAATCGCTTGAAGTTAACAGTTCTTTTGAAGCCACTATCACCATTTGTTGATATTGGAGTAAAATATTTTCATGTCATTTATAAAAGACGTCTTGAAATGGATCACATATAATTAAAGATTCTTTT
Organism: Lutraria rhynchaena; assembly: GCA_008271625.1. Classification (NCBI taxonomy): domain Eukaryota; kingdom Metazoa; phylum Mollusca; class Bivalvia; order Venerida; family Mactridae; genus Lutraria; species Lutraria rhynchaena. The sequence continues at coordinate 626,154 of VIBL01000153.1, forward strand.
AATGTAAACACCACTGAAGAATTTCAAGATTTCAGAACATTGTCTAAAATAGTTTACGATACTTCCGCTATTAAAACTGTATGAAACATAACTGACTGATGTAATTTTAAAATCAATTTTTTAAGTTGTTAGGGACATAAAAAGAAATGTAGGGATGAAAATGATGGAATACTTGGTTATACTTTTGAATACTTTTCAGCATACCAGAGCCACAGCAACTTGCTGCTCAGCGTACTGTGTCAAGGTAATGTACCTAACTCTTTAAAGCGAAATAGATAAACAGAACACGTTACATTCATAAAAACAGACACAAAACAGAGTGTGTTCTATATAGAGTTCAGTGGTCAATTATTCAATGTATATACATAAATATAAATGAAGTATTGCGGAGTTTAACTAGTTGTTAATTTAAGAGTAACACTATACAAACGCAAACATGCTTCCAGTCCAAATTACGACTCATTTGTCGTAGTCAGGCCATTTGCATTTGTTAGAGTGGCCTATATAGTATTTGTTGAAGTGACCTATATAGTATTTGTTAGAGTGGCCTATATAGTATTTGTTAGAGTGGCCTATATAGTATTTATTAGAGTGGCCTATATAGTATTTATTAGAGTGGCCTATATAGTATTTATTAGAGTGGCCTATATAGTATTTGTTAGAGTGACCTATATAGTATTTGTTAGAGTGGCCTATATAGTATTTATTAGAGTGGCCTATATAACACGCACACATATGTTATAGCATTTTTAGTGATGGATTTCGTCTGCGCTTAGACTAAAATCCAACGAGTCCGAATCCTGTTCATTTATTTTGTCGTCAGAATCTTAGCCCTTTTATTTGTAAGATCAATTAAAAGGTATAACAAAGATGTATTTAGTTGTGTGTTTACTTACAGGATAACTATTACTCGAGTCTTCCAACTAACAAGATTTATACTATATTAAAGATTTAATTAAGTAGTAATTAAGACGCATTGGATATTTATATATTTTTTTCATAAAAAGTATTTCATCTGCCAAGTGAAAACTTTGTAAGCTCGTCACTGATCACTCGACGTAAATGTTTAATCCAAACATATTGAAAATGTGAACATATGGAGTTTTAGATCTCATTATAGTCAGTAATGTAAGCCTGATACAGTAAAACCTCACATTGGAACCACCTCATTACTACGACCATCTAGAATTGATGCCCTGTTATTTTCGGACGGGCTTTCATTAACTTCCCGATAATTCAACTTGATAAAGAAACCACCTTATTACAACGACCGATTTTTTGGGTTCATAGGGTGGTCCCAATATCGAAGTTCTACTGAATATTGACTAATGGTGTGATCAGAATAAAAAAACATTGGCAGCCAGCTCATTGTCCGTTGAGTTTGACATCTAGTGCTCTCATCAAATGATTTTGATCGGACGTTTTGTTTGAATTCGTCATGGGTGAAAGAGTTTAATTAGTGATTGTATTAATTAGAAGCTTTTTATTAACTCTGTATATTTATACATATTTATACCTCTTTTCACATTTGTACTCAGCTATACATTTAGCTGTATGTTTGATTCGGCTTGCATGCACAGCACATTGTTACCATTGTTCACGAACGACTCACTGATGAATATAGGCCTTTTCAGAAAGTAGGTTATCTCCCTTGAAAAAATCTGTATCATTCGGATTCCTTCGGACACTGGGTAGTATTTTTGATGATGGCGCCTTGAGACTTACATGTGTTGAGATACCAATGAGGACATTAATTGAAAATAATTGATAAACACATTAATCAACTATTTAAAAAGATGTTATATATTGATAATGATGGTTGTTTGAAGTCAAATTAATAATGCTACCTTGTTCAATGTGTTTTTGAAGAACATTTAACTAGGACAAAAAGTCAATCATCATATCAGAGAGGTGTAAAACAGTTATGTTAAAATTTCCGTTAAGTTCCTAGTAGTACTTCATGAATGCATAAATGTTGGACCACATTTAGAATTGATTTAATAGTTTTAAATGATGATACCATCTTACTAAACACATTTCATTTGTGACACTATAACAGATATGAGCTAATACAAGATCAAACAAATATAATGGCGCACATATCTACAAGAATGCATTTAATAAACGATATTTATTACATAACACTTATTTTAAAAAGTGACAATATTACGTACTCAATCTAATGGTCTTATAAAATATAAAAGAATCGAAGTTTAAAATGACCAATTCTTTCTTAAAAAAACTTTTAAGTGTATAGAACCTGCCATTTTATTTTATTTTTATACGTGTTTCTCAACACGCTTAAAAATTTAACAAAACATTGTGAGAATGATAATTAGTGTTTGTCACATGCCATGACTGATTAAATATAGAACATGTTTGACCCCCAGACAGCTGTAAAAACAGTGTAGATCAATAAAACAACGGGTGGTTTAAATATATATGACTGCATACTGATTTCCGGCTTAATTAATTGCTATCAGTAAGGATCGTGTCACCCAGACTATGATTTGACAACTTGCTGATATTAAAGCTGCAGATTTCACTAAGATAAAATAAAAACACAAGTGCGCCGAATTTGCAAATTTGTGACCGCAGCCATCAAGATATATCATAAAGATAAACATTCTTGTTTCGTGACATAAAATGTAAATCAATGCTTTTTATGGTTTTAACAAACAGTTCTATGAAAGACAGCATCGGTTTGCCTGACTGCTATTTACGAGAAAACTTTTATAACTTTATATTTCATTAAATATTTTGAAACTTAAATGTCTGAAGACACAATCGAGAAATGACTGAATCATGTTTTATCGGTAGGAAGTGTTAGTAAATATCATAAAGTATAAATTACTTTGCATCTTTATCAGATAATGCCTGAAAAGTTGAACGAACATGTAAAAAATTGAATAATTTGCCGTAAATTTGTTGATTTTTCACTCACATCTGCCCAAGGGAACATACAGCCTGGGAGGACAGTGTTTCCCTTTGTTGGTCCAAAGTGTAAGACCAAATGTTTTTCACACAACATGGTTTGGTCACTGTTCCCAAACACAAAGTTGGACTGATTATTCTTACAATGCTGAATCCCGGTCTTACTTGCTCGTAAATCAGTTCGAAACCGAGGCATCAGTAGCTTTTGTCAACTAGTTTCCCTACAAAGATCTTTCATACCCAACAATATCATTGGAGAGATAGCATAGTTATTTTTGTCTATTAAATCAGAATGTTCTATCTTTTTGAATATCCTGTTCCCTCCGGGGATATTCCCATGTGGCGAAATTCACTATTTTTGACAGTATAACTTATTACACAAAAAAATGTGCTCACCTCAGTAATAAGCTATCTTAGTGAAGGTTTGTGTCTATGATTTTACTCGTTGCATATTAGGAAACTAATACACAACCTTTTGAGTATTTCTGTTCTAAATAGCTTTATAATAACACTTTCTTTGCTATTATAGCTTTTTAAATCTGTTTTAATTTGTTTTTTTCTTCTATTATGACATAACAAGGATTGGAAACTACTATATAAATACATATACAGTAATTTTGACATTAGCAACCAGTTTGACATACATTTAATTAGGATACGATATATATGCAGTGTTAAAAATCATGCATCTAAGAAGCGCAATACTACCCGGAAGTAGCAGGTGCGCGTTTTTTATCTCCTAATGAAGAGCTACCAAGGGCAGATAAATCATGTTTCTGAAAAGGCCTATAGGAAGATATGCACAGCAAAAATGTTCATACATATAATCACATAACATGTTGTATTCACGTAAGCACATTTGTAGTCTGTCACTGGAAAGTAGTTATAAATTATTTTAAATGAACAGTATCACCACATTTGTTCCATTTTGCTGAAGATGTTTAGATTGAGGTCGTTATAAAAGCAACCAGAATGTAAAATGACGTGGACACTTGTTGAAGTACAGTACACATATAGGAAGAAATAAATAATCTGTAATTGATAAGCGGGATAGAGGATTTTCTCGTTTGATAGAAAGCCAATTTACTTATAATTTTTGAACGGATCTTCCATTTACTCTTACAACAAATGAAATTATTGCGCATAATTCTTTACCCTGTAGTTGGTTGCTGAACGAAACAAATGCTGATGGTTCAGAAGGATCGGGCTACACAGTGCCCAAAACAGAAGACTCCAGTCACGGTTACGATGTAACTTCTAGTGTTGATGAAAGGTATATATATGCACTTTTATATTTCTTCACTTGGTTTCACGCCATTTTCAACAATTTTCAGTTATATACAGCGACCGATTCACCTAACCAGTTTTCCTGAACTGTATGCTAAACAATACTAACTTACCCTTCCGCAAGGAGCCGGCAACTTCTTCACATATGGAGGAAAATCGACATTTTTGTCAAGTTTTCATAGAAGGTTATGACCTGCCGTGCGCAGGATTTGAACCCGGATCCTCGGATCACAAGTCCAGCAGGTCCGAATGTGGTCCCAATACAGAAGTTTAACTGTATTTCTGTAAATCGATGTTACTAGATAATGTAATTACTAATAACTATAAGTCTTAGCTTTAGAATTTTTAAATAAAGTAATTAAGAGTATTGTATCAGCTTAATGATCAATAGTACTAGTCAACTCTATGTACACATTTCTAGACCAATACCCAGACTAGTTAGAGGGAGGAATGTACAACCGAACTGGATTTTGCATTCCGACGAGTACCACAGTGAAGATACGTATTCGATGTCGTAAGCATTGTATTTACCTTTTACCTCATAATATCGCATTCCACCGCATCTGAAGTAAACGACCTTTGAAAAAATGTGGCTTGTAATATGCAATGGCTTCTTTTGCCACAATGTTTTACACCCTGTCAAAGAGAAATAACCCATTTTTTTACATAATATAATGATGTTTTGTATATTAGCTTTGAACTTTGAGGAGTTCAAAATATATTTATGAGGCAAAGGGTAATAAAGTACTGCAAATCCTGCAATTCAGAATTACCTGCTGACTGTTAGAGACTTTTCTTCATGAAGAAGGGACAAAATAAAAACCGCATGTACAGTGCAACATTTCCAAATCAACACCCTTTGGAAGAAGCCAAGTTTATGCTGTTGTTGTTGATAGGTTGTTGCTTTAGAGAGGTTAAATTAATAGTTAAATCGTACAGTGAGAAAAATCATGTTGTTGAAGGGAGGTTGTTGCTCAAGAGAGCACCGCTCTGGAGAGGTTGCACTGTAATTGCAATTTTTGCTGTTCCTATTAATAGATACTGAAAAATGATTCCATAGTCATGACATTCACGATACTCAGACTAATAATGGACATTGGAATTATAATTGTTACACCATCATTTTGAAATTCAACTTGTAGCAATTCTTCCATTACTATCTTTACAGGCATGATCACATATATGAGATGCCGCCCATTCGACATGGGATTGCGCTACCAAATGTACACCATCAAAATGTGACCGATCCGCGGGATTGGGGAAACATAAGCACTTCAACTACTAGAAGGTAAACACCTTTCTACTTGTTTGTTTATTGTTTGTTGATGTTTGACGCCGCCGACGACAATTTTGCAGTTATATTCGGGGCGGGCAGATTTACTTTTAAAGATTCAACCAGTTTCCATGGATATTCTTTTACAATAATTTTTGTAACCAGTATTTGTCGTGCTCTTTTAACCTGTTATTTATTTGTTAGCCATCCGTCTGTTAGCTACCCCAAGTGAATAAGTGAATAAATTTATTCATTGATGGAAGACAATTTTGCCACGGAGAGAATGTGATATACTCAGGATCGAATCCACGTTCTCTCGCTCAGCAGTTCGATGCGCTACCTCCGCGCTAGCCGGTCGGGCTTACCTATGTATTGTTTTTGAATTTGATAAAACTGAGTAACTAGCAAGATATATAACCATTGATATACTATAGTAACTGGAAGGAAAAAGAAATGCTATTAATTTGATTAAGCTGTGACTAAACGATAAGGATGCATTTGAACTAACTCATACTACATGTCTTTGCTTTTATGTTTTCGTAGTAAGGGAAAAGTCAGACATATTTTATTAACTATTGCTGTTTGGAGTACACAGACCGAGACCAATTTAAGTCTTCCGGCAATCTCATTATCTGAGGTGCGAAGGTGATGCTAAGTGCAATCGAGCGTGGTTTTAATATCGGGGTCAGAAAACACACAAATATACAAGTTGGTCGGAGAAAAGTGGTCATATTACGTAATAGCGGGGTAGTCTCAATTTCGGGTGAAAAGACCAATAAGCAAAGAAGGAAAAAATCGGTTCTTTAAAAAATACCCGTATTAGCGGGGTGGTCTTAATTTCGGGTTGGTCGCAAGGCGGGGTACAGGTGTATTTTACAATTTATTTGTCTTTGTTCAAAATATTGGGAGCGAAAATGGACTTGTTCAAAATGGACTGAATCCATTACGTAATTTGCCATGTGTTTCGTATAACACTACATGTATATTTGAGTTAGGCCAGTCTCACTTTACGGAATTGAATTGAGGGGATTAGAATGTAAAAATTGTGTACACAATGTACAAGTATGCGCGTCGTCTTTAAATGATTTTATTTGAATGCCATTATTTATGTATGTAATAATGCAATATTAGATGATAATAATAGGCTAGTTGCCAATGTACATATGTTATGCAAAACGCTTACGTAAAATATTGATCATATGCTTAAAATACCTGGTACAAGTTTGTAAAACTTTTTCTTGATATTCATGTGTACTTTGATAAGGCTGATAGGACAAATTGGCTTTCTAACATTATAGGGAGTTAAAATGAGATGGTTAAACATGTGTATATGAAAATCCAAACGTAGATATTGATGACTTATTTCAAACATATTCATATAGATAAATATGAGCAATCGTGGTCGACAAAATCGATGAAATTAACATCAACAAAATCATTGTAATGATTATACAAGTAATTTTAAATTTGAATATTATATAACAGATATTGATGTGAAAACATTTAGAGCTTATTTGACTGAATTTCGACGTCCAAGGCAATAGTTTGAAAGAACGTGACTGCATACTTGTTCAAAGTATTGTTAGACGTTTGCATAGTACTTTAACTATCAAGTATTTATACAAAATATGGTTGCTCGATTAATTATATTTTGCCTTGACTTTTATTATTAAAACAAAAATACAGTCAAACCTGTGAACAAAGGCCATCATTGGGAAAGACAAAATACTTTTTTGACAGATGGCTTTTATTTGGAGGTCAGCTTGTTCTAAATAATCAGTAATAGTTTCCCAAATGAAGGGCCTTTATTCACAGCGTGGCCTTTATTTGGAGGTCAGCTTGTCCTAAATAATCAGTAATAGTTTCCCAAAGAATTGCCTTTATTCACAGTGTGGCCTTTATTCTGAGGTCAGCTTGTCCTAAATAATCAGTAATAGTTCTCAAAGGATGGCCTTTATTCACAGTGTGGCCTTTGTTCTGAGGGGTCTCAAACACTGGTTTGACTGTATATACCAAATTGTGCGAATTTGCTTTTTTGTCCCTTGTTGTTATTTGAATTAATCATTGTTGTGTAGATAAGTTGTTGTATTTTATTTTGTGTACATGCAAAGACCAGTGGCCGTATAAGCCAATTTCAGAATATACAAATTTTGGAATTGAAGGGGAAGATCTCAAGACTATATTTATGTTGGCGTTTTTTTATATTTTAAATAGATTGGATATGGTCTACAATGGACGCGGTCTTCAAAGGGCGCATAAAAAGGTATGTTGACTTTTATACATTATTACAATAAAAAAAACATTTAAGAAAAATAAATGATTCCTGTAAGCATAGTTTGTCTTAATTTGAAATGGCGATAAATTTGAAATGTAGATTGTTGTTATGACATACCTGAATAATTTTCTGTTGGAATGAACGTAGCACCAACAGACGTAGGCATCTGAATAGCTTCAGCACATGTTACGTTCTTTTCTGGTTCCTAGTTGGACTCGAACTCGCAGCATTGAGGGTCTAGTGAGAGAGACTACTACTCGGAGACCATTACCACTAGACCGCTGGGGGCTATGATAAATTAACATTGATATAGAGTATTCGGCAGTGGATAACAAATATAATTCGCATTTTGGTTTCATTTAATTGTTTATGTATTTAATGCTTAAGTATAATTCCATCGCGGAGAACACCATTACTTTTGTTGTTTTCTTAATTAATAAAAATACGTTAATTATTTCAGGACAAAAAGTGTGTGATTCAGTAAACGAACGTACGGTGTTCGAGCGAACTTTCTGACAAACGAAAATAAACAATTCAACAGAATCAGAAATCGTCAAAGCACACTGGTGCTCTAAGTAACCCTCAAATATTGATATTTTGTTAATGTTTAAAATGACTGCATTTTTAATGTCCAGAATTATCTCAAAATGGAGCCGGCAGATTTTGTAAACCTTTGTATTTTTTGTAGGTTTCTATAATAGATAGTGATTTAAGGTTAGATTTCTAAAAAAACAATGATAATCTTTTGAGTCCAGTTAATCCATGGTAGAAGCCAATTTTTCAAAGAATAAAGAAAATAGAAGATCCATTTGAATGAAAACTCATGGTAAAAAAATCAAATAAATCATTTGAATTTAATAAAGACAAATACAATATCGTGCAATATCAGAAATTAATGTATATATATTCTTCAACAAGGACAACAACTCTCACATAGTTTTCAAAATGTATCGGAAAATGATTTAAAGAACATGTGGTCACTATCAAAGAAATACAAATTTATTTATTTAGGTTATTCTACTTTAATGATATAAACATGTATAGCAGCATTGAGCAGATACGTAAAAAAGTACGGTAATATCATTTTAACAGAACATTGAATTCTATTGCCTTCGACATTTCCCCAAAACTGTCAAATTACAGTAGAAACCCTCTAAACCGTTTTCCCCTCTAAATCAGCGACATGTTCTGGTTCCGATTTCATTATTGTATAATTCAAAAATCCTCTCTAAACCGGCATCCCCTTTAAACCGGCCAAACGACATGGTCCCGGGTTCGACAGGTTTAGAGGGGTTTCACTGTAGTTGATAATTTCAATGTGAAGACCGGTAAACCCTTCGAATTTCTTTGGTTAGCTCGAGTTTGATTTACACATGTTGTAATCATTAATTCCATTTACACTGGAATTCTCCTCGTGTAAATAAATTCATGTAATACTTTGAATACTAACATTTGTATCCGCGGCCGTGGTCCAGTGGCTATTGCGCTGGATTGGTAGATTTTTTTCTATGAAAATTTGACAAAAATGTCGATTTTCCTCAATATGTGGAGAAGTTGCCGGCTCTTTGTGGAAGGGTAAGTTAGTACTGGTTAGTTAGTATATACTCCAAGAAAACTAGTTAGGTGAACCGGTCGCCGTATATAACTGAAAAATTGTTGAAAAACGGCGTTAAACCCCAGTGACAATAAGTCACATAAAGTCAAAGTCACTAACAGTTGTTCATAAATATACCTTTTGTTCATAAATATATCATCGGCAGTGTACATATTTTAGTTTCTCAACCTTTTCATTAATGACCAAAAGTTAAATGCTGAACGTATTGAAAACTCAAGTAAACATATTGTGTCTTCCCTTGACTAAGTTTCTGATGTTATTTTAATGTTTTTACTTGTGTATATCGTAGTAAAACGCAGATTGTAGTAATATACTAATCATAGCAGTACTTTGATGTAATTTTACAATAAGTGGATACATATTTTACTGAATATGTAAATGTTTATACTTTTTTATGCTGTCATGGTATGGATGGGACGATTTTTTTCATCGGTTATGTAATGTTTACTATGGCCAGAACAAAAAGGCATTCACTATAAAGTGGTAATGGCCAAACGTCGTATGTATTGCTTACCTAATGAAATTACTACTTTAAATAAATGTTTTATGATTATATTCCCTGTGACGTACTCACAAGCATATACACATTGAAGTAAAACACCTTTATCCCCCTACCCCCTCTCTCTCCCTATATAATTTTGTTCGATCCCTAAACATATGGCACATACATTCCAACAGTAGAGGTCGAACAAAATTAAAAGTTACGTACACCCAGTATACAAAATCATTATTCCAAAGTCAAGTTGATGCAGATATGATTTGCGTATATTTTGAATAAAAACAACACAATTTATATGCGACCAAATATACTATGTTAACATGCATGTAAAGACATGACATGTGAGGTTCTGTTCTCCCCTGTCAAGGTCCTAATTCCCCATTGAATGATGACTCTGTAACATAGAACAATGCTACAAAAATATACATTAAAATTTGCAATTGTCTAGAACAATCATACCACCTGAACAAAATGTGGAGAAACGATAAAAAAACCAACAAGTACTACAGTAAAAGTCATCCGTATGTAAGTTGGTACCTTATTACATGCAGAAAGCGCAGTAATTCATACATTACATGAATTATTTAAATTAACGTAATTGTATGTTAAGTATGTAAGTTTTTTTTGTACTTTTTTCAATAAAAATATACATGTACGCATTCATTGAATTATATCTTCTATGTGAACCAAAACAACGAATTGTTTGTTAAGTAGCGAATGAAGCAGAATGAATACAGTGCAGCCTCTTCAAAACAACACCTTTTTACGAGAAGCAAAATTATGTTGTTGTTCTGAGGATGTTGCTCTAGACTAATAGTTAAATTGTACGGTGGTAAAGATTATGTTGTTGTTGAAGGGAGGTTGTTGGTCGAAAGGGGGACGCTCTGGAGAGTTAGCGCTGTGCATGCCATTTTAACGTGCGTTGTTATGTAACTGGGACATTGTGAATGAGAACAAAATTGGAATACACGCATGCAACTCTTATTAACTATTATAATCCAAGTACTTCTATCTTTTGTATGAATTAGGTTACAGCTTAAAATGATCAAGAAATATATTTAATTTACTGATAAGAGATACCTGGCCCCGAGGTTAAAAATGGTGAACGGTCTCTGAGCTCAAATCTCGATTCTGTTCTCATAAAAAATGTGGTTGAAAAGATAGAGATCATTAATGTTCAAATACATATTCAGGTCAATTATGCTCTCAGAATACTGTATCATTAATATCATTATTGTCTGATCACAATTAACTGTGAACAATGAAAGAAGATATATGAGATTTGAGCTCTGAGACCAATCTCAAGTTTTATAACCTAGAACCCTGCTCGTTCCGAAAGTTCAGAAGACCGTATGACTGTTCATCGACAGTTCTCGAATTTCGAGACCCAGTCGATCAGCATTTTTTCTTCATTGCAATTTGATTACAGACTGCATCCCAGCCACCATATGCACATAACTTAAATGCTGTTGATTAACAAAGAACGAAATATTCCCTAGAATGTTGCAGCAGATCTAATTAAAATCTGACAAGAACCAGAATTCAGTTATAAGTTAACAGCAAATGACTTGGCGTCAATTCTTGTGGATATAAGAAAAATGTAAATGTAGGCAAATATTTACAACCTGGATAAAAGTCACGTTAAATGTACACGAATTAATATTTGTCGAATTTATTTTGAGCGTTTCTGCGTCAAATCTGTAATTTTTAAAGCCATTATAACCGCAATGTCATTTTAATTACAAATGTCGCGTTTCCATGTGCTTTGAACTATGTTGGCTGAAGATTAATAAGTCGTCATAACGAACAAGGAGGATACTGCCGTGTGTCGGGTGAATTCTAATGTTATGGTTATAATCTACATAATCGTATCAAGAAGCTTAACAACAGAATTTAAGCCGGGAGCCTCCGTGGTCTAGTGGTTATGTTCTGACTAGAAATCATCGGCTTCTCACCGCTTTGAAACAAATTTCACATATTAGAAAGCTGTCCAGTTAGCGTACGGGAGATCGGCGGTTCTACCTAAGTGTATGCCTGGATCTTTCTCCATCTTGAAGCCAAACGACCCAGTCTGTTGGTGCGACTTAAAACCCATTAGAAAATATTCAAGCCGATCAAAATAGGTAGATTTATTTACCACGTCCCCAGCTCAATAAGCTCAACCCGGTGATTACAATTTACTTTACAAGATGGAACATTTTCCTTATAACAAAGACAATATTGGTGGTCAAGAAATAAGTTGTCACTGATGACGTATGAATGTCAAGATTCCTTTAGGGTACAACTTCTACGTGCAATATGGATGATCAAATGAGGATGTTTCACACAATAAACTATGTAAGATGACAATTTGTCTTCAATAAGATATGTAAAAAAATCAAGTCGTTGCGGACAACATGTGCCATGCCCAGGGTTTGAACTTATGATGTCGAGGTTCGTAGATTCAACAATCTACCTATTGAGTTAAGTGGGCGGGTGCATATTTCAGTAGGAAGTACACACAAATACTATGCTGCGACTGAGGTCCAGTGGTTAGTGCGCTGGACTTGTAACCCGGAGATCCGGGTTCGAATCCCGGTAGCGGTAGGTCATAGTGTTACCCTTCTATGAAAATTTAACAAAAATGTCGAATTTCCTCCATATGTGGAGAAGTTGCCGGCTCTTTGTGGAAGGGTAGGTTAGTACAAGTTAGTATACAGTCCAGGAAAACTGGTTAGGTGAGCCGGTCGCCGTATATAACTGAAAAATTGTTAAAACGGCGTTAAACACCAGTGAAATGTCACATGAAAACAAACAAGCAAACGTATCAGTTGTATATGCTGTTGGTAAAGTAGACATACTGACATATATTGTATACATGATTATGTTATCATTTTGTTATCATTATCTCATGCTGATGAAAATCTATATCTAGAAGTATTGTGCAAACAAATATTTTGGGGGTTTTCTAATGTGAAGTAAACACTATTTTTATACCAACTTTCCTAAGTAATTAATACCGTCGACGTGTTAGTGTGGATATAATATTTCTGTATTACTTATCATACGATCTGTGGAGTCGAATCAAGTATCGAAAAACACAATTAACATATTTCGTTATGTTATAAGATATTCAATAATGGATGATTTTAACAAATCGCAATTTTCATGCGATCAATCAACTGTTAGCAGTTCGTATTTTGAAATAACTGGACCAGATTCAAAAATAGCCGACTCAACGCATTCCAGTGCGTGTGTTGTACTAAAACACTCAAACACTGCTTCAGATGTAAGACCAGATGGACGACAGTCAACTGAAGAATCGGTTTGTTCAAAGCCCATTGTATCTGTCACATCGCTTTGTTTAACGTGTCATTTTCGGAATATCAAAACAACGGCAACCCACTTCTGTCATGGGTGTGATCAATATGGGAGGTATATGTGTGATAAATGTTTACGCGAACACAATATGTGGTGTTGTGAACCGGAACATGTTGTACATTCCTTATCTGTGGATAGGTGGGTTTAAATCGTATACCTGGTTTATGATACATAAATTTAATTTTGACGAAGATGATCAGATATTTACCCACGAATTGTTTACTAATGTATCTATTCGCCATTATAAATAAAACGTGATGTCATGCGCACGACAGCCAGGAAAAGAGTTCTTTTAGATAGAAAATGAGTAAGCATTCCCAATTTAAATGCTCAAATTGAACAACCTAATAGGTAAAATATTATCTTACGTAGTTAAAGAAAACAAATATCATGTTTATGCATGTGTAATCTGATGCATGTTGATTTTGTAAACTAACAAACGGACCAAATGTCAATATTCAAATGCTCAGACTCCTAAATAAAGTACATTCAATTTGTAATCTTAGCGGAGAAATTATAGAGAAGTTGTAAACAGATCATGTCCCAGAATTTATCCTTTGATATTAGTATTAGTATATTCCCCGGGGAATTTAGAGCTAAATTCGTACAGTGTAAAAATAATAGTTGAACTGAAGGCAATTAGGACGAAACTATTTATATAAATGATGTCATTTTGACGACAGGCTTTGTTTATAACGGCTAGGTTTAGAATTGTAACTTGTGTCCAGATAACTCAAAAAGAGACTTCAGCGATGGAGGGAGGGTGGGGACTTTGTGATCGTGAGATTATGATGTCTGACTAGTAATCCCTAGACCTTCACCGTTGCGAGATTGAATCCCATCCGGGATCAGACAAAATTGCACATTTGAGGAAGCTGTCCAATTAGTTGTTATTTTTACCCAAGTATACACCTGGGGTCTTCCGCCATGTTCAGGCCGGAAAAGTCGCTAAATGACCCTGGCTGTTGGTGCGACATTGAACCCTGTGAAAAAAGTGCGGCAATCTCAAACCTCGAGTTCGAATATAGTCCTCTCAGAGGAGTGATCTAGTATGAGAAAAAATAACATTTAAAACTAGGTGCAACTTCATAAGGCTAGGATCCTCTGCACAAATCACAGTTGTTGAAGACTTGGAAACTTGAGACAAAATAATAAAGGCATGGTATAATTGCTAAATAGATAGAAATGAGTGGCTGACAATGTCAAGAGGGGCGGTAAAGAGGTATTTGGGTTAGAAATAAAAGCAAAAATGAAGTTTTAAGGAGGTGAGATGTGTAAAACAAAATTGCGTAATTCATCCGGGTTCATACATCAGCACTTCACGAAAGAATGAAGGGAATATAACATGATAAAAACGCTCATTATGTTTAAACAAGTTTTTAAGTTCATTGATCACTGTAATGAAATATATTATTCTAAATGTCATATTTAAGTTTAGTTATGAAAGAAGTAAAACCTGTCCCTCGTTGCAAGAACGTTGCGGTACCCCTCATGGAGATTGTATTTTGTCCACCATTTATGAATACATGTATTGTTAGCGTGTTGTGCTGGGTTTTGGTCACGTGGGATTCTTCGTATGTGCTTTTTTTGGGAATCCCTTTTTATCTATATTAATATATACTTACGTCATCCTACTGAAAATGTCTTAATGATAAAATACAGTGCAGTCTAACTTGTGTTCGCAGTCATTTTTGAATTGAGGTCATCCTGTGAATAAAGGCCATTCTTTGAAAAACCATCATTGATTATTTAGAACAAATTCACTCCCGAATTAAGATCTGTCAATAACGGCCACAATTCATCAGTTTATCAGAATTAGTTGTTACAGGTTTGACCAGATCTACATATCCGAAACGCCCAAACTGAACCTGAAGTAGATTTATCAATCACAATTAGATATGCTAGTGTGATTTATTATCATAATTAGGTTTAGTAGCTACCATGTGTCCGTTATTTTGTCCAGGTCTGATAAGTAAAATTACTATACATGTGACAGTAAACATACCATCAGATATCTAACTACATATGTTAGTTCATGTACATGTATTTTGATATCTGTTTATCAAATATTAAACGTGTAATTTCGAAACATACCTGATTATAAAAGGGATAGTAATTATACTAGAACATTGATAACGTGTTATGTGCGTCAATATGAGTTGATAATTCATACATCATGTAAACTTTGATATGAACACCACTTAAGTGACCAAACTTCCTATTGTAAGATTTAGGAGATCTTGTCATCATATTAAAACATAGAAACATACTGAAAAACTTAATACAGACAAACATGTGTTTGCTCCCACCTCCGAAATTAGACCATCGTGTGTATAAAGACCATTCTTTGAAAAACCGTCATCGATTATTTAGAACAAACTGACCTCAGAATAAAAGCCATCTGTCAATAAAGGCCACATTTCGTCTTCCCAAGGGTAGCCTTTGTTGTTTGTCTTTGTGTCATTATATAATATAATGATGTTGTCAGACATTGAAGTTGTCGTTCAGTAATATTTTCATATCTATCTTGCGGTGTTATTTCATAATAACGCCTAGATGCTAATGAATATGTGATCGCCAGCTTACAGAAGTGTTATTTTTCACGGGGTTTAACACCGTTTTTCAACAAATTTTCAGTTATATACGGCGGCCGGTTCATCTAACCATTTTTTGACTGTATACTAACCAGTACTAAGTTACCCTTCTACAAGGAGCCGGCAACTTCTCCGTATATGGAGGAAAATTGACATTTTTGTCAAAATTTCGTAGAAGGGTATGACTTACCGCGACCGGGATTTGAACCCTGATCGCCGGGTTACAAGTCTCGCGTACTAACCACTGGACCATGGTCGTGGCTGACAAAATTAATACCTTTCAGACACAGAAGTGAATATAACTACAGCGCAGTTCAACCCGAGCGAGTTGATAAATGCATTACATGTGTCAAAAACAGAATTATATCTACAACTACTTATTCACCTTAGCAGTGGTTGAACATGTATATCGCGTATACAGTGCAACCTTTCCAGAGCAACACCCTTTGGGAGAAGCAAAATTATGTTGATGTTGAGAGGTTGTTGCTCCAGAGAAGTTAAATTAATAGATAAATCGTACAGCGGGAAAAATCATACTGTTGTTGAAGGAAGGTTGCTACTCAAGGTTGCACTGTATGTAAAAATAAATATTTCATTTATAGTTTATCAGTTGATAAAGAATAGGCAGGAGTTCAGCTACGCAAGAATTAAAAGATGTTATAAATCTCTGACGAACGATATAGTATACAACATATTTAACTGTTTAATCATCCAAAAGGCAACAGAGTATTCATAAATATGAACATTGTACCAATGGTTTTCTTTCAGATGGTTAAACAATGGTATTAACGAAGAATCAAAACACACTACCACTGACGTAAGTGATACAAACTATGTGGATAATTACTGTGGCGGGAGTCCATCAACAGAAAGTCATGAGCCATACAACCTGATCAACCAGTACGATAAATTCATTTTAAGATTTTCATTTTAATTTTAAGGTTACAAAAATTTGAATCAAAATATGCAGTTTGAAGCAGACCGTTAGTCAATACTAGACTGTGTCTAGTTTTATGCTAGTAGTTATTTAAAAATGGTGAATCATAGGCCATGCTTTTAATTAACTCCAATTCCGAAGAATACACGTTTTGAAGTTTGTCCGGTCATATATTATAGTTGATGGCGTGGTTAAAAACAAGCATGAACTGATTAAAAAATTGCATTCGCTTTAAAGTTAAAACTTTATTTTAGACTTACATCGGATGACTTCGATTCATCATCTGATGAAGAAATCTACCAAGAATGCTTCACAGAAACGGAATCGTAAGTACACAAAATCAAACACGGTGTGTTGGCATTTGTGTTTAAAACTGAGACAAGTAAATTACATGCAGATCCGAAACTATTCATGTTTTTTTTCTTATTGGTCTAACATCGCACAAACAGACGGGGGTATTTGGCAACATTTCCAGCTTTAGCGGTGGAGGAAGACCCGTGTTAACACCAAGGTAAAACCACCAAAATATCGTTATCCAGCTAGCTTCCTCACATGTGAATATTATCTAGTCCCAGATGGGATATGAACTCAAAACGGCGAGAGGCTATCGTTTAATAGTCAGACACCATAACCACTCGACCAAGGGACCCCACATAGGTTAATACAATTATTGAAATAAGAAGCCTGAACTGTTTACTGCCATTCTTTGGCTTGAACTGAATGCATTCTTTGATTGTCTTATTGAAATCGTTACAAGCATTGTTCTACTCTAACTGATATTGTTCTTCGTATTCTTCCTGTATATTCAAGCCATAAAGAATTTCAGATCACCATGGATCTTACAAGAAGAGAAAAGGTATTCTTACCTTATAAAAAGATCGACAAATATACACGAGGCTCATCATCGACCGGGAACGACTTCGTAAGTCAGATTACATTTTGTTGCAATGGAATTTTGAATCACCTCTACTTTTACTGTAGAGCCAATACAACGGTAGATATAAACATTCTCAATGATAGAATAGTTAAATAATATAATATTGAACAAAAGTTTATACAAGCTATATTTGGCTGCTCCTAGTTCCTGTACTTTTATATTGTGTTTGTTGGTTATTGTGTTGGTTGGTTTATCACGTGATGGTAGGTTTATAACTCTGTAGGTTGGATATCTTCACATATGGCATAACCAGGCATCCTTTATTAATGTCTATGCATGAGCTTAAAGATGGATTGTCTTTAGTTAACATAAAACTATATTAATAGATATTAATACGCAAGATCTACATACAGTATAAACGGATCTGTAGTAGTGAAAGTCTAAATTGAATATAAAACTTTTACTCCTATATGTCAACGAATCTTCTAAAAAGAAACATTGATCATTTAATGGATGGGTTGTTAGTCCTTCATAAAAACGTATTGACAAATGGTTCCAAAAGAATGGCTAGAAGCTTAATGCTTGTCTAAATTTGTGACACAAAATATCCGAGAAACAATTATAATCGTTTTGAGAATATGCTCAATATGTGCTCCAGTATTTTGGGCTGATTGAAGGTGTTTGCCAATATACTGGCAAGTGACTCATTACGCCTACCTTTTCCATATATCAACTGAAACGGGTCGTATTCTTTGGCTTGAGTTTTTGTATTAATTATTCTTTTTGAAGAATTATGATTTCTAAATCATTTAGAATACAGGTTACCTATACCAGGTTCGTTCCTACTGTCCGTTACAGACTCTAACGGAAACAGCTGTGAACGCCCACTGACGAAACAAAATTTGCTTTACGGACAATGAGTTTAAGTTTAAGTTAACTGATTGTCTGGTACCTTGTGATATACTTTATAAAATTGAAATAAACGGTTATTTCCCATGATTTAAAATGATGATGCGGTCAAAAATGTTTGTTTTCACAGCCATATTTACAACTGGCCATTTGACGATGTTAAAAGCAATCGTACAGTGAGTGATTCATTCGACTGGGGTCCTGATGACACAGATACACTGAAGAGGTAAAATTTATGTTTGCAAAGAACGAAGAATTGTTACACACATCAAACCGAAATTCTCAATTGATTTCTTTTATCTTTGTATCAAAAGTAGAGCATAATGCCTTAACGTTAATAAATATACAATACTTTCATATTCTGACGTGAGGTTTTTGTTACTAGAGTTGGAATTTATTTTGCACCAGTTCTTTAATATCTCAATGCTAGCCTTTGACATTTAAGTTTCATGTATAATTTTCAAATTGATAATATTTCCATACGTGCTTACACGATGTCATTGTTACAAGACTATGAATTTTAAGCCATATGTTGAATACTTCTATTTCAAGGCTGGTGTAAAACATAAATGTACAATGTAATTTTGTTGTTGTTGATTGAAAATATTCTTGTTTTGCAGACTAGGTAGTATTTATAAGGAAAAAGAACACAAGGTATGTTTGTATGGTTGAAATTTATTTTACTTAGGTGTAAAACTTTCGTTAATTTTTGTGAATGACTGTACAGTACGAAATAACAAAAAATGATGTATAAAATAATATTCGTCGTAGGCGAAGTCATTCTTTAAGATGTAATCCTTGAAGATGTGCAATTACTCTTGATTAAAGGAATTGTTAAGCTAGGGTTTTATTTCATACTAAACGATAATTTGGATTAGATACCTTGATATACATGTATCTATCCGATTCAATGTTTATTTTTTTCAGAAGAAGTTCTGTATTATATCATGAATGTATTCAGACGGAGACACGAAAACTAGAAGAATGCAATGTTTATATGTGTTTATATGTCTACAATGGATAAGGATATTTGAAGTCTTAGTTTCGTACCCTGTTATACAGATGTATACATTAAACTTGATGGATTGAGAATATGAAATTATTGTTGTTATGGTGACAAACCGTCCAGAAATGAAAGTGCTGTTTTACAGCCGATTTGCTTAAAAGAACATGCAATACGGCGAAAGATAGTCTTGGCATCACTGAAAGTAATTTATCATAAAATCAAAGTGCATATTTAAACATACAGACTGACCTACTTCGGCAATTTGGATATATCATATGTATATCACTTTTATCATAATTAGGAAGATTCGTGAAAAAATAAGATAATACTGATGCATTGAGAGTGTTATTCAACATAATTGCATTTTACGTCTACCGATTTTTATATTTTCTCATTTACGATGTTTATATATTAATTTTCTTATCTATATTGTATCACAGCAAGTTAACACTTAATTTGATCGGTACATCTTTATTTTTATACCACAGTAATATTTTGCTCAGATTGAAGATGGAACACATGTCATATCAAATATCTGCTTAGATCTATCTCTTGTTTGGATATTGTGTGACGCAGACTGATCAAACTTTCTATGGTAAATATGTGACTGTCATACAACAAAACATGATGTCTATACAAGAGCGTAAGAAGTACTGTACTTAAGTGAACAGGCATTCAAGTTTTGTTTGTCTGCAAACAGCATGTCTAGCAATTTGTTTGTTACATTCTATGGGATGACGTTGTGTCAATATTGAATAAAAACATAACCGAATGTACATGTGTAGTGTCTATTATTACTATGCTTGCAAGCCATGTACAAAAGTCTGGATATAGTCCTTTGTGTTGAAACAACATAGAACAACAAAATACAAGTATTGACCAACTCATACTTATACTAAATATGTACTCGGGGATACATACATCACAAGATTTGATAATAATCAATTAATAGTATTCGTTTGTGCGACGGAAAACACGAATAACATATAAATATTTATTTGTGTTAAACATAATTATATCTATAAGAATATATAACAACATTTTTAAAAAAAGAGTTCAATAACGACAAAGTTTGATAGTCCGAACAAGTGTTTGTTTGCATATAAATCATGCACAAATAATTTTCATAAACGGCAATGTTAGTTCCGTTTGACTTCGACGAACATGCGCCACGCGTTTATCATAATACGTCATGCGTATATCATAATGCGTCATTCTTTTATCTAAATACGCCATATGTTTATTCTAATACGCCATGCGTTTATCCTAATACATCATGCGTTCATTCTAATACATAATGCATATATCCTAATAGACCACGCGTTTAGCCTAATACATCACGCGTCTGCCCTAATACACCATGCGTTTATCATAATGCGCGTTGCAACATTATTCCACACCATGCATAATTGTCCCTGTAGTCATGAGGTCATATTACACACTCATATGCATTTTAATGTCATATGGTCTTTTGTCCGAAGTTCAAGTTGTCGTGAACGGCCTTGTTATGATTTCATTAGTATTATTATATGATAAGGTGATACATGCAGCACTGTTGTGTATGTAATATTTCGTAAAGTATTAAATTATCTTATGAATAAAGTACTATCATGCTTGAGAAACGTCGGCATGAATTCACATCTTCAATTTGTTTATTCTACATCTAACACTTTTATTTTGTTGTTGTACATCATGGTGATAATGAGTTTGCTTGATTTAGGGTGGAAACAAACCGACAGAGGTAACTTAATGCCGTCTTTTTCATTCACGATCACTCCTCTTATTTTACCGTCATACCCAAGTTGTACTACATTGTTTGATTCTCTTCCGGCCACGAAAATATTTCCTCTATTATCAATACACACTCCATCTGCTCCTTTAATTTCAGAATCCTCAAATATAGAAATAAGATTTCCTTTCTTATCTAGGTGAACCAAACCTTCCCTAAAAATACTGACAAATACATTACCTCCATCGTCACCTGTGATCTGTACAGTATAAAGGAACTTTTTATCATTCGTGGTGTTTTTGTTTACTTTATGTAACAATGCACCAACCATATCGTAAATATATACAGAGCCACCGCTATCGTCAGTCACATAGAGCTTGTTATCCATGTAGGCCACATGATAACAGTTGTGATTTAATTTCATTTGTCTCGATGGTGTCATAGTTTGTCCTACTGATACAAACTGGATTATCTTGTCATCGTAACAAGCCACGGCGACTTCATCATACTTCACACAACATATACCAATGAGATCATAAGGAAGCACTATGTAATCTTCAACCATCAATTTGTCTATGTTCACTCGTTTCAGCTTTGTATTATCTCTGTCAGTGATAAGAACATTATTATCATCTAAAATACAACATCCCCGCACATCGCATGTGTCTGTATCATCTTGTATCTTAACGTATAAATCTTGACTTCGCGTGACTTTGTACGGTGTATTCTTTTCAGCTTTATTTTTTGTCTTGGAATCATTTACATTACCAAATTGTGAAAATTTGTGTAATAAATCCAGAAAAGACGCATCCGGAACAAAAGTCAACAAATCATCTTTTGAGTACTTGCTTAGCTCTTGTTCAACTTGATCAATATCATCTCGATCTTGTCTGATAGTTGAGGAAGCGAGTTTCGTACAAACGAATTTTTGTGACTGATTACCATTCGCTCGTTTAATCTTGTCACCAAAATCTACGAGTTTATTGAGAGCCAGTTCAGTTCGTTGATTACTATTGACCAATTGCGATTTTAATTTGCTGTATTCGGACTGAACCTTATCCCTTGCTTCATTTTCTAAGCGATTAAGTATGACATTAGCTTCCCGTCTCTGCTCGGTGATTGCAAGTAAACAATTTTGTTTGGCTTCGTCTAACTTCTGTTGATACATTTCGTTTGATTTCTGTAGAGTTAATGTCAGACGTTCTGTAGTCGTGTGTAGATCCTCCATATGCTTGTCCGTATCTTTGTCTTTGGAAAGTAGTTCAATGTCGTCCGGGATAGAATGTATGTTGGTGCAATTTCTAAAATAAAGACTGAATAATATTAGTTAAATGTCTTAGGTTGTTTGAAGGTTGTAACTCTACGCAAAAGATCATTATTATGCATATAAACACAATAAACACATTTGCATGACGATTGAAAATGTACCTGACATCGTTTGGGTCTGAAACGACCGTCATTGGCAATAGGTCAATTCTAATATATAAAAATACCGTAAACCCCCATTTTAATGACCCCTTCAATTTCAAGGTCATTTCCAATGTTATATTGACTTAATTAATACGATAATAAAATATCAGTATAAACAGGTCTTCGTGTTGAAATGATTTAATAATTTTGTCCCAATTTGTGGTTTCATGACTGTTCTCAACAATATTGCTTATATACTAGCATTTAGTACTCTGTTTTCATGGATTCTGCAATACTGCAACCATAAATGTTTACCTATCCTTATGACGGGCGAATAAATTCTGATAATATGTTTTCAACCAAATCGGCTCAGAGAATATAATTATGTCGCGCCCAACTTACAAACTCTAGGTCCGAAGACCAAACGCTCTAGAATGAAATTAAACAGGACTGCTAAGTCATAATATCGAGGTTTTACTGTAATATGTCTTTATACGATATTGTTATCAATACTTAAGTTGATAGCGTAAATGTGAAACTTGGTGGAAACGTGCATTTAAACCTAGTGCATATTTATGTATTTTATAATCCTCTTGCTAATGTTATTTTTTATTTCATAAATGATGAAACCAATAAAAAATGACCTACTCCGAATCATAACAAAACTTTGTATTTTATGTGGAACTTACCCATTTAAGGACATGAAAGTAATTTTATATGAAGTCGTTAGGACCTTTAAATGTTAAACTGATATAAGTTACGTGCAGTTTTACACGTCTACCTTTCATAAAAGTGTACACGGATTAAGATACACAGTGGGCTAATGTCTTTCAACGATAACAAATGTTGAGTGCATATTTAACCCGACAATACCCGTATTAACATGTATTTATACATTGATCCCGTTCCGGTTAAGGTATTAAATTAACAGAACAAAGGACAGATCTATCGAAACAATATATTACATACAACTGTGCTATATTTTCTAAACATCTCTTTTATTATTAATCATTTGAACAGTATACATTTAATTACGCGTTGTTAAGTAAATGGCGTGGTAAAAATACATATGTCTCAGGATGAAGTACATATTGGTTGTATGTAAAGCAAGAGTGTAAAGTTTTTGATAATGACAGTGCAAATTAAAGCATAGTCCGTGTAACTAATTTGTTTCTTCATTACAATTGACTGCTTAAATGATTGCATAAGACATTTACCCATCCCTGGTTCACAGATCATGCAGGACAGAAGATAGCCACTGGTACAATGTAGGGGAACGTGAATAGTGCTGAATTGGAACGGACAAATTACATTTTAAACAAACCTCAATTATCATGCCATTTTCGAGAATAATACAATTTAATTCATAACAAATATGAGGAAACGAAAGTACCAACTTACTTGTGATCAATGGTTATACATACATAACAACCAACAACATCATGATCACCACAATACATATCTATAACCTTTCCATGATGAATGCTACACCTTTCTGTAGGAAACGATGGTACCTTTGATGTCTGGTCGGCTTGTTGTGGTGTTGATGTATCCAGCAAATTATGCTCATTTAGCTGTGGAAACTTCTTGTGCATATTAACACAAAATTCACAACAATATCCTTTACATTCAACGCAATATTTAACGGCTTCCTTTATGGTATTATCCATAAAACAAGATGTACATACAAAGTCAAATGTTTCTTCCGACATTTTAGTGTCACTCCCACTCGACGCCATTTTGAAATCGTATATAAATATCCAAGTTAGATTACATGACCTACATACGAGCACTTTATACCGACAAAGTATCCTTTAACTGATAAACATCGAACATTGTCCAAATCCATTGCATTGAACCAATGTATTTAAATACAGTTCGCGAGTTCTGTACAAAGAATATTTCAGAATTTTAAATCGAATAATTAAGTCGCAGTACACTCTATGTCTTGAGGTATCATGTTTCATGTTTCCCTTGCTTTATCGACTGGTAACCATGATGTCTAATTAAGGATATTACAACAACGGAAGGAGGTAACTCGAACAGAACTGAGTAATCTTACGCAATGATTGTCGCCCTGGACTATTAGACACATTCAAAGACAGTCAATTGGTTTGGGAACAGAAATTAAAAAAAACCATTCCAGCATAACCGAACATACGATTTTTTAAATACTTCGCAATAAATAATATGGTTAAATATGCAATAAACGGACTTTAACTCCTAATAACGAACTAATAACTCAAAATGCCGGAATAATTATACTATCATCGTTATATTGAATTCAGTCTATTTGGTGAAATTGAAAAAAATATCTAATTATTGAAGAACAAAAATCAAGGGAGATAAATTTGTAAACCCGGTAAACATAATCTCCAGCTTGATTATTTGCTTAATGATACAATTTGACAATCATATGACATGGCAATCTTATGTACAAAAAGTCACTATACCGGTATGAAACTTAAGGAAGAAGTTTTGCAGAGCGAATGATATTAGCAGTTACAGCTTATTCACTATGTACATCATTCGACCTGCGCACCCGGCCTTATTATCCATCAAGATCCGAGCGTTAACTTTCGTATACATCTCTTATATCGAGGATGATATATTCATTCCAATATACACCATATATATTAATAAAACCCGCTTTCGTCTGTCGTGTACGTTTAATTTAGACATAAAAAGGATTCCTTTTAGAAAGATAATACCTTCCAGAAACCCTTCCCAATCAAAAACCCGACAAACACATTAGACCATACAAAACACATTATCCCCAGGAGGTACTACGAGTACAGTGAAATGCTTTGCAGCATAGTTAAATGGAGTTTAAGCTAGTTTTGAGGACCCAACCTCAAAATTAATTCCGGGGGAACAAAATGAATTCATAAACTATCAATTTAAAATTGAGTTCATGTTTAAATGACAAGTGGCTATTAATGTTGGGAGGGGAGTAAATTTAACCGAATAAAAACACAGTTCGTTATTACTAGCATCGACATCATAAGCTCCCAACTTATCTCGAGGGGGTTTTAAATTCCCGTCAATCTTTTGGTTATTAGTTGCGTATAACTTTCAACCAAACACACAGATGTCTTGTTATTACGAGCACCACTTTATCTCGAGTATTTAGTTTGTTCCGATGACCCCTCGAGATAACGAGGTTTAGTGTCAAAGGCATCTGAATAGACCATGTTGTATATAAAGGAGGAAGAAGTCATAATGTTAGTTACTTGTGACGTAAAGATAATTAAATGAATTTCTATCTATTACATGATATTTATACGTGTTACAAATTATTTTTTTTGTTTTTACTTCGAGACAACATTTCCAAGGACGAGAGTTTTTTTATATTATGAAAATCGGCATTTATTTATATTTTCTTTTAATGAAACACCGATTTCTAGTCGTTTGTCTTCGGCTCTTTGTTCATTGTCAGCAAACGAGTTTTATTTTCGGTCAGAAACTTTATATACATACAGGCAAGTTTATACCAGAAGTCATTTTGAGAAAAATATTTCATTTTTAGTGACCCCAAGCCTTAGGTACCCAACAAAGAAAAGATTATAATAAGTCAACAGGGAAACTATATGTTTTATAACGCATGGGTAAAAAGCCGTGAAAATATTTAGAAAACTCATTGGAAATTAATTCCTTAGACTTGAGCATCAGTTCAGCATGAATTGTGAGACAAACTTTTCTCGGGATTCCATTCTTTTTAAATGATACAAAATACTTGAGCGTCAAATATACCGTCATAATCAAACAATATTCCCTCGATTTATGAACACAACACTATGTTAAAAGCAAATTAACTCCCGACAGAAAACAATCAGATTATTTTCAGTGTGTTATGATACAAGGTATTGATAATTACATAATGTAGTTTTTACGATGCATTATTAAACACAGGGCGTACCATATGCACAATGTTGTTACGTAACATCTCAAAACGACACAAATTTTCTTTTTTTTATATAGTTTTTTTTACTTCACGACAAATAAGACAACTATGACTGTATTTCTACTCTTATATGTTTCAATTAGTTTACCTTTTAACTGCTACGACTAACACCATCTGCTTTTATAAGGGTCCATCAGATAGCTGAAATTCCAGCCCCCGCACACAGCCGTTGATATTTTCATTTTATTAATAACTTCTCAGATTTCAAAATTAAACATTAATCAATTTCTGAATGCAATCGAACCATGTGCAGTCAAATCATCATTTTAAGATATTACGAAATGTCAATTTTATTTTAAACAAGTCCTAATAAACAATGCTTATTTTATATGTGTCTTCATCCTAAATTGGTATGCGTTCGCTTCATATTGATATTCATATTAATTATGCAGGGAAAATTTCTAGTCATTCTTCAGCAAAAATGAAGACAACTATTTATGATATACACAACATGCGTTATGATTGCGACTATGTTTAAAACTGTTTCCCTTATTGTGTTTCTGTGTGACAATTTTCACACACCATTTTTCTGTCAAATTAATGAAATACCTATGATTTACTTAATTTAGTAATTATTAACCACAAACTATATATAGACAATAATTAAGTATTAAATGTACTTTATTTACGTTGTGACAGCGTGCAGTTGAATACCTCATTAGTGAAAATATATAATGAAACCTAATTTCTTATTATATTCTAAACTCATGTTTGACCCAAACATTAAAATAAGACTAGCGTTTCGATAAATCTTAAGTCAAATCTCCGATTTCATTTAACTTCTTAAGCAGGCGCTTCTTCTTTATTGAAATCATGTAATTTAAATTCTCATCATTGTCGGTGATGTCACTTTGTCTAAATGCAGTTTTAAAGTGTAGATTTTTGTTTGTTATCAGTTTTATAACTCATCGCAAAAGGACTGGAAAATTAAAGCAAGATTGGTCTCTGTGTATGCGACTGTTTCTACTGCTGGAGTTAAATCAGATTGCAGATGTGTCATTATAGAAATTACTGTGAATATGCAGAAAATTTCTACACGTGCACGTACGAGGGCTGTTCGGAAAGAATTGCTCATTTTCGCATAACACACTAGAAATTAAAATAAATGCCAATCCCTTTACTTCATACCTTCAAAGTATTCTCCGTGACCAGAAATACATAACTTTAGTTGATAAATTCATTTCCGAAAGGCGTCACACTACACTAGTTTGAGTATAGTGCTAAGGTACTGGAAAACAGCAGAACCCAATGCCTGTCTTAACCGATATTTTTGACCAGCAAGGTGATTTTTCAGTTTCGGAAAGAGGAAAAAATCGCAGGGAGCAAGATCTGGATAATACAGGGAATGAGGGAGAATATTGATGTTCTCTTGCTTAAAATGTTGGAAACTATTGTAGGGGTGTTGTCATGAAGAAGACGAACGTGTTTGAACTCTGTGACCAGACGTCGTTTTTGGCAGTACTTGTTCAGTTTCTTCAGCACGACGTCTCTGTAATATTTCCCTGTTATGCTTTTACCCCCTTTTGACAGGGACTTGAATTTCAAAAGAAAATTGTGTACAAAACCTTCCTAGCGCTTATGATGGCTTATCAAAGGTCATGCAGTATTTCTAGAGATATTTTGATTATAGATTATTCCAAAGCAGTAAGCAATGGTGGGTAGGTTTTAATTTACGCTTCCAAGACAAAACATTCCATAAAACACCCAAGGTCATAACTAAAGTTCAATCTTCAATGTAAGAATGAAGTTGACAATACATCAATTCAGATCAAGATGTTTCAGGGCTAGAAGCTTAATGCTTGTCTAATTTTGTGACATAAAATATCCGAAAAACAATTATAATCGTTTTGAGAATATGCTCATTTTGTACTCCAGTATTTAGGGCTGATTGAAGGTGTTTGCCAATATACTGGCACATGACTCATTACGTCTACCTTTTCCATATATCCACTGACACGGGACGTATTCTTTGGCTTGAGTTTTTTTTATTAATTATTCTTTTTGTTGAATCATGTTTCTTTTAAATAATTTAGGATAAAACTTGCCTATAACAGGGTCGTCACAACTTTCCGTGACAGACTCTAATGATAACAGCCGTGAAGGCCTACTGACGGAACAAGATTTGCTTTACGGACAACGAGTTTAAGTTTTTCTGTATGTCTGGTAACTTGTGAGATACTTTATACAATTGAAATTAACGGTTATTTCCCATGATTTAAAATGATGATGCAGTCAAAATTGTTTGTTTTCACAGCCATTTGACGATGTTAAAAGCAATCGTACAGTGGGCGATTCATTCGACTGGGGTCCTAATGATGCAGATACCCTGAAGAGGTGAATTTATGTTTGCAAAGAAGGTGTTGTTACCGAAACCGAAATTTTCAATTGATTTCTTTTATCTTTGTTTCAAAAGTAGAGCATAATGTCTCAGCGTCAATAAATATACAATACTTTCATTAACTGACGCGAGCTTTTGTTACTAGAGTTAGAATTTAATTTGAATTCTTTAATGCTAGCCTGTGACATTTAGGTTTCGTGTTTAATTTACAAATTGATAATATTTTCAAACGTGCTTACACAATTGTGCATTTTACAATATTACAAGACTTTGAATCGATTTTAAGTCATATGTTTAATAAATGTATAATGCAATTTTTGTTGTTGTTGATTGAAAATATTCTTGTTTTGCAGACTAGGTAGTATTTATAAAAAAAGAACACAAGGTATATTTGTATGGTTGAAATTTATTTTACTTACGAGTAAAATTTTCGTTAATTTTTGTGAATGACTGTACAATACTAAATAACAAAAAATGATGTATAAAATAATATTCGTCGTAGGCGAAGTCATTCTTTAAGATGTAATCCTTGAAGATGTACAATTACTCTTGATTAAAGGAATTGTTAAGCTAGGGTTTTATTTCATAATAAATGATAATCAGGATTAATTACTTTGATACACATATATCTAACCGATTTAATGTTTATTTTTTTCAGAAGAAGTTCTGTATTATATCATGAATGTATTCAGACGGAGACATGAAAACTAGAAGAATGCAATGTTTATATGTGTTTATATGTCTACAATGGATAAGGATATTTTAAGTCTTAGTTTCGTACCCTGTTATACAGATGTATACATGAAACTTGATGGGTTGAGTATATGAAATTAGTGTTGTTATGGTGACAAACCGTCCAGAAATGAAAGTGATGTTTTGCAGTCGATTTGCTTAAAAGAACATGCAATACGGCGAAAGATAGTCTTGACATCACTGTTCGGAAATCAAAGTGCATATTTAAACATACAAACTGACCTATTTCGGCAATTTGGAAATATCATATGTATATCACTTTTATCATAATTATGAAGATTCGTGAAAAAATAAGATAATACTGATGTATTGAGAGTGTTATTCAACTTAATTGCATTTTATGTCTACCGATTTTTATATTTTCTCATTTATGATGTTTCATATTAATTTTCTTATCTATATTGTCTCACAGCAACTTAACACTTAATTTGATCGGTACATCTTTATTTTTATACCACAGTAATATTTTGCTCAGATTGAAGATGGAATACATGTCATATCAAATATTTTCTTAGATCTATCTCTTGTTTGGTTATTGTGTGACGCAGACTGATCAAAACTTTCTATGGTAATTATGTTACTATCATACAACAAAACATGATGTCTATACAAGAGCGTAAGAAGTACTGTTCTTAAGTGAACAGGCATTCAAGTTTTGTTGGTCGGCAAACAGCATGTCTGGCAATTTGTTTGTTACATTCTATGGGATGACGTTGTGCCAATATTGAATAAAAACATAACCGAATGTACATGTGTAGTGTCTATTATTCAGTCATGCACTAGTGGATGCGGCCTAAATACTATGCTTGCGAGCCATGTACAAAAGTCTGGATATAGTCCTTTGTGTTGAAACAACATAGAACAACAAAATACAGGTATTGACCAACTTATACTTATACTAATTATGTACTCGGGGATA
This sequence comes from Lutraria rhynchaena, assembly GCA_008271625.1. Classification (NCBI taxonomy): domain Eukaryota; kingdom Metazoa; phylum Mollusca; class Bivalvia; order Venerida; family Mactridae; genus Lutraria; species Lutraria rhynchaena. The sequence continues at coordinate 656,833 of VIBL01000153.1, forward strand.
CATACATCACAAGATTTGATAATAATCAATTAATAGTATTCTTTTGTGCCACGGAAAACACGAATAACATATAAGTATTTATTTGTGTTAAACATAATTATATTTATAAGAATATATAACAACAGTTTTAAAAAAGGGTTCAATAACGACAAAGTTTGATAGTCCGAACAAATGTTTGTTTGCATATAAATTATACACAAATAATTTTCATAAACGGCAATGTTAGTTCCGTTTGACTTCGACGAACATGCGCCACGAGTTTATCATAATACGCCATGCGTACATCATAAAGCGTCATTCTTTTATCTAAATACGCCATATGTTTATTCTATTACGCCATGCGTTTATCCTAATACATCATGCGTTCATCCTAATACATAATGCATACATCCTAATACACCACGCGTTTAGCCTAATACATCACGCGTGTATCATAATAAAGCTCTTTGGAATGATACGGACAACTATAGCAACCAGTCAAGCAACTATTTATACCGATTATCTATTCGTCAAACATAACACGGTGGAAACATCATTATTCCACACCATGCATAATTGTCCCTGTAGTCATGAGGTCAAATTACACACACGTATGCATTTTAATGTCACATGGCCTTTTGTCCGAAGTTCTAGTTGAAGTGAACGGCTTTGTTATGATTTAGTATTATTATATGATTAAGTTCATACATGTAGTACTCTTATGTGTGTAATATTTTGTAAAGTATTAAATTATCTTATGAATAAAGCACTATCATGCTTGAGAAACGTCGGCATGAATTCACATCTTTAATTTGTTCATTCTACATCGAACACTTTTATTTTGTTGTTGTTCATCATGGTGATAATGAGTTTGCTTGATTTAGGGTGGAAACAAACCGACAGAGGTAACTTAATGCCGTCTTTTTCATTCACGATCACTCCTCTTCTTTTACCGTCATACCCAAGTTGTACTACATTGTTTGATTTTCTTCCGGCCACGAAAATATTTCCTTTATTATCGACATACACTCCATCTGCTCCTTTAATTTCCGGATCCATAAATGTAGAAATAAGAATTCCTTTCTTATCTAGGTGAACCAAACCTTCCCTAAAAATACTAACAAACACATTATCTCCATTGTCACCTGTGATCTGTTTAGTGCTACTGAACTTTTCATTTCTACTGCTGTTTTTCACTACCGTTTGTAACAATACACCAACCATATCGTATATATACACGGAGCCAACACTATCAGTTACATAGAACTTGTTATCCATGTAAGCCACATGGAAACATCTGTGATTTAGTTTCATTTGTCTCGACGGTGTCATAGTTTGTCCTACTGATACAAACTGGATTATCTTGTCTTTGTAACAAGCCACGGCAACTTCATCATACTTCACACAGCATATACCAGTGAGATCATAAGGAAGCACTATGTAATCTTCAACCATCAATTTGTTTATGTTCACTCGTTTCAGCTTTGTATTATCTCTGTCAGTGATAAGAACATTAGTATCATCTAAAATACAACATCCCCACACATCGCATGTGTTTGTATCATTTTGTAGCTTAACGTCTAAATCTTGACTTCGCTTCACTTTATACGGTGTATTCTTTTCAGCTTCATTTTTTGTCTTGGAATCATTTACATTACCAAATTGTGAAAATTTGTTTAATAAAGCCAGAAAAGACGCATCTGGAACAAAAGTCAACAAATCATCTTTTGAGTATTTGCTCAGCTCTTGTTCAACTTGAACAATATCATCTCGATCTTGTCTGATAGTTGAGGAAGCGAGTTTCGTACAAACGAACTTTTGTGACTGATTACCATTCGCTCGTTTAATCTTGTCACCAAAATCTACGAGTTTATTGAGAGCCAGTTCAGTTCGTTGATTAGCATTGACCAATTGTGATTTTAATTTGCTGTATTCGGACTGAACCTGATCCCTTGCTTCATTTTCTAAGCGATTAAGTATGGCATCAGCTTCCCTTCTCTGTTCGGTGATTGCGAGAAAACAATTTTGTTTGGCGTCGTCTAACTTCTGTTGATACATTTCGTTAGATTTCTGTAGAGTTAATGTCAGACGTTCTGTAGTCGTGTGTAGATCCTCCATATGTTTGTCCACATCTTTGTCTTTGGAAAGTAGTTCAATGTCGTCCGGGATAGAATGTATGTTGGTGCAATTTCTAAAATGAAGACTGAATAATATTAGTTAAATGTCTTAGGTTGTTTGAAGGTTGTAACTCTACGCAAAAGATCATTATTATGCATATAAACACAATAAACACATTTGCATGACGGTTGAAACTTACCTGACATCGTTTGGGTCTGAAACGAACGTCATTGGCAATAAGTCAATTCTAATATACAAAAATACCGTAAACCCCCATTTTAATGACCCCTTCAATTTCAAGGTCATTTCCAATGTTATATTGAATTAATTAATACGATAATAAAATATCAGTATAAAGAGGTCTTCGTGTTGAAATTATTTAATAATTTTGTCCCAATTTGTGGTTTCATTACTGTCCTTAACAGTATTGCTTATATACTAGCATTTAGTACTCTGTATTCATGGATTCTGCAATACTGCAACCATAACTGTTAACCTATCCTTATGACGGGCAAATAAATTCTGATAATATGTTTTCAACCAAATCGGCTCAGAGAATATGTGTCGCGCCCAACTTACAAACTCTATGTCCGTGTACAAAACGCACTAGAACGAAATTAAACAGGCCTGCTAAATCATAATATCGAGGTTTTATTGTAATATGTTTTTATACGATATTGTTATCAATACTTAAGTTGATTGCGTAAATATGAAACTTGGTGGAATCGTGCATTTAAATCCAGTGCTTATTTATGTATTCTATAAACCTCACTAATGCTATTTTATGAATCATGAAACGAATAAAAATGACCTACTCTGAATCATAACAAAACTTTGTGTTTTATGTACAGCTTACCCATTTAAGTACATGAAAGTAATTTTATATAAAGTTCATGAAATCGTTAGGACCTTTGAATGTTAAACTAATAAAAGCTACGTGCAGTTTTTCACGTCTACCTTTCATAAAAGTGTACATGTATTAAGATACACAGTGGGCTCATGTCTTTCTACGATAACAAACGTTGAGTGCATATTTAACTCGACAATACCCGTATTAACATGTATTTATACAATGATCCGGTTCCGGTTAAGGTATTAAATTAACAGAACAAAGGACAGATCTATCGAAACAATATATTACATACAACTGTGCTATATTATTTAAACATTTCTTTTATTATTAATCATGTGAACAGTAAACATTTAATTACGCGTTGTTAAGTAAATGGCGTGGTAAAAATACATATGTCTCAGGATGAACTACATATTGGTAGTATGTAAAATGTTTGATCATGACGGTACATATTAAAGCATAGTCCGGGTAACTAATTTGTTTCTTCATTACAATTGACTGCTTAAATGATTGCATAAGACATTTACCCACCCCTGGTTCACAGATCATGCAGGACAGAAGATAGCCACTGGTACAATGAAGGGGAACGTGAATAGTGCTGAATTGGAACGGACAAATTATATTTTAAAGGAACCTCGATTATCATGCCATTTTCGAGAATAATACAATTTAATACATAACAAATATGAGGAAACGAAAGTACCAACTTACTTGTGATCAATGGTTATACATACATAACAACCAACAACATCATGATCACCACAATACATATCTATAACCTTTCCTTGATGAATGCTACACCTCTCTGTAGGAAACGATGGTACCTTTGATGTCTGGTCGGCTTGTTGTGATGTTGAAGTATCCAGCAAATTATGCTCATTTAGCTGTGGAAACTTCTTGTGCATATTAACACAAAATTCACAACAATATCCTTTACATTCAACGCAATATTTAACGGCTTCCATTATGGTATTATCCTTAAAACAAGATGTACATACAAAGTCAAATGTTTCTTCCGACATTTTAGTGTCACTCCCACCCGACGCCATTTTGAAATCGCATATAAATATCCAAGTCAGATTACATGACCTACATACGAGCACTTTATACCGGCAAAGTATCCTTTAACTGACAAACGTCGAACATTGTCCAAATCCATTGCATTGAACCAATGTATTTAAATACAGTTCGCGAGTTCTGTACAAAGAATATTTCAGAATTTTAAATCGAATAATTAAGTCGCAGTACACTCTACGTCTTGAGGTATCATGTTTCTTGTTTTCAGTGTGTTATGATACAAGGTATTGATAATTACATAATGTAGTTTTTACAATGCATTATTAAACACAGAGTGTACCATATGCACAATGTTGTAACGTAACATCTCAAAACGACACAAATTTTCTTTTTTTATATAGTTTTTACTTCACGACACATAAGACAATTATGACTGTATTTCTACTCTTATATGTTTCAATTAGTTTACCTTTTAACTGCTACGACTAACACCATCTGCTTTTATAAGGGTCCATCAGATAGCTGAAATTCCAGCCCCCGCACACCGCCGTTGATATTTTCATTTTATTAAATAACTTCTCAGATTTCAAAATTAAACATTAATCAATTTCTGAATGCAATCGATTCATGTGCAGTCAAATCATCATTTTAAGATATTACCAAATGTCAATTTTATCTTAAACAAGTCCTAATAAACAATGCTTATTTTAAATGTGCTTTTATCCTAAATTGTTATGCTTTCGCTTCATATTGAACTTATTAATTATGCAGGGAAAATTTCTGGTCATAATTCAGCAAAAATGAAGATAACTTTTTATGATATACATAACAAGCGTTATGATTGCGACTATGTTTAAAACTGTTTCCTTTATTGTGTTTCTGTGTGACAATTTTCACACACCATTTTCCTGTCAAATTAATGAAGTACCTATGATTTACTTAATTTTGTAATTATTAACCACAAGCTATATATAGACAATAATTAAGTATTAAATGTACTTTATTTACGTTGTGACGGCATGCAGTTGAATAATTCATTAGTGAAAATATATAATGAAACCTAATTTCTTATTATTTACTAAACTCATGTTTGACCCAAACATTAAAATAAGAATAGCGTTTCGATAAATCTCCGATTTCATTTAACTTCTTAAACAGGCGCTGCTTCTTTATTGGAATCATGTAATATAAATTATCATCATTGTCGGTGATGCCACTTTGTCTAAATGCAGTTTTAAAGTGTAGATTTTTGTTTGTTATCAGTTTTATAACTCATGGCAAAAGGCCTGGAAAATTAAAGCAAGATTGGTCTCTGTGTATGCGACTGTTTCTACTGCTGGAGTTAAATTAGATTGCAGATGTGTCATTATAGAAATTACTGTGAATATGAAGAAAATTTCTGCACGTGCGCGTACGAGGGCTGTTCGAAAAGAATTGCTCATTTTCGCATAACACACTAGAAATAAAAATAAATGCCAATCCCTTTACTTCATACCTTCAAAGTATTCTCCGTGACTAGAAATACATAACTTTAGTTGATAAATTCATTTCAGAAAGGCGTCACAGTACGCTGATTTGGGTATAGTGCTGAGGTACTGGAAAACAGCAGAACCCAATGCCCGTCTTAACCGACATTTTTGATCATCATGGTAATTTTTTTAGTTTCGGAAAGAGGAAAAAATCGCAGGGAGCAAGATCTGGATAATATATGGAATGAGGGAGAACATTGACTTTCTCTTGTTTAAAATGTTGGAAACTATTGTAGAGGTATGGGCCGGGGCGTTGTCATGAAGAAGACGAACGTGTTTGAACTCTGTGACCAGACGTCGTTTTTGGCAGTACTTGTTCAGTTTCTTCAGCACGATGTCTCTGTAATATTTCCCTGTTATGCTTTTACCCCTTTTGACAGGGACTTGAATTTCAAAAGAAAATTGCGTACAAAACCTTCTTGGCGCTTAGAATGCGTTTTGCAATAATGGGTCTTTTGCAGTGTCTAGTTGCCCATATTTTATTATTATGTTTTCGTACTGGCTCAAAATCGTGAATTCAGGTTTCATCTCCATTTACTTTATTAGCTAACTTGGAGTGGTCTTATTCTGGAAACATTCTGAGAAGTTTTTTTGACAATTTTACCCGTTGCATCTTAGATCATCTGCTAACAAATGAGGTACTCACATAGCACTGAATTTTCTAACATTCAGTGTTTTCTTCAGAATAAATTGTACACTTGATGTACCTACCAACCTACCATCCGTGTTATATCACGCATCGTATACCTAACATCTTTCTCAATGATTTCTTTTACTTCAGCGACGATTTTTTTTTGCGGTCGCACGCCTGGTCTGCCTGATTTTGGTGCATTTTCAACACATTGCCAACCATTTTCATTTACAGTAGTCTATGACTGTCTATTACAGAGCAATAAGCAATTCTTTTCGAACAGCCCTAGTATGATGGCTTATCAAAGGTCATGCAGTATTTCTATAACTATTTTGATTATAAATTATTCCAATGCAGTAAGCAATGGTGGGTAGATTTTAATTTACGCTTCCAAGACAAAACATTCGATAAAACACCCAAGGTCATAACTAAAGTTCAATCTTCAATGTAAGAATGAAGTTGACAATACATCAATTCAGATCAAGATGTTTCAGGGCTAGAATCTTAATGCTTGTCTTATTTTGTGACATAAACTATCCGAAAAACAATTATAATCGTTTTGAGAATGTGCTCATTTTGTACTCCAGTATTTAGGGCTGATTGAAGGTGTTTGCCAATATACTGGCACATGACTCATTACGTCTACCTTTTCCATATATCCACTGACACGGGTCGTATTCTTTGGCTTGAGTTTTTTTTTATTGATTATTCTTTTTGTTGAATCATGTTTCTTTTAAATAATTTAGGATACAACTTACCTATAACAGGGTCGTTACAACTTTCCGTTACAGACTCTAACGATAACAGCCGTGAAGGCCTACTGACGGAACAAGATTTGCTTTACGGACAACGAGTTTAAGTTTTTCTGTATGTCTGGTAACTTGTGAGATACTTTATACAATTGAAATTAACGGTTATTTCCCACGATTTAAAATGATGATGCGGTCAAAATTGTTTGTTTTCACAGCCATTTGGCGATGTTAAAAGCAATCGTACAGTGGCTGATTCATTCGACTGGGGTCCTGATGACACAGATACCCTGAAGAGGTAAATTTATGTTTGCAAAGAAAGTGTTGTTACACACATCAAACCGAAATTTTCAATTGATTTCTTTTATCTTTGTTTCAAAAGTAGAGCATAATGTCTTAGCGTCAATAAATATACAATACTTTCATTAACTGACGCGAGCTTTTGTTGCTAGAGTTAGAATTTAATTTGAACCAATTCTTTAATGCTAGCTTGTTACATTTAGGTTTCGTATTTAATTTACAAATTGATGATATTTTCAAACGTGCTTACACAATTGTGCATTTTACAATATTACAAGACTTTGAATCGATTTTAAGTCATATGTTTAATAAATGTATAATGTAATTTTTGTTGTTGTTGATTGAAAATATTCTTGTTTTGCAGACTAGGTAGTATTTATAATGAAAAAGAACACAAGGTATGTTTGTATGGTTGAAATTTATTTTACTTACGTGTAAAACTTTCGTTAATTTTTGTGAATGACTGTACAGTACGAAATAACAAAAAATGATGTATAAAATAATATTCGTCGTAGGCGAAGTCATAATAAACGATAATTTGGATTAGATACCTTGATATACATGTATCTAACCGATTCAACGTTTATTTTTTTTCAGAAGAAGTTCTGTATTATATCATGAATGTATTCAGACAAAGACACGAAAACTAGAAGAATGCAATGTTTATATGTGTTTATATGTCTACAATGGATAAGGATATTTTAAGTCTTAGTTTCGTATCCTGTTATACAGATGTATACATGAAACTTGATGGAGTGAGAATATGAAATTAGTGTTGTTATGGTGACAAACCGTCCAGAAATGAAAGTGATGTTTTACAGTCGATTTGCTTAAAAGAACATGCAATACGGTGAAAGACAGTCTTGACATCACTGTTCGGAAAGTAATTTATCATAAAATCAAAGTGCATATTTAAACATACAGATTGACCTATTTCGGCAATTTGGATATATCATATGTATATCACTTTTATCTTAATTATGAAGATTCGTGAAAAAAAGATAATACTGATGTATTGAGAGTATTATTCAACATAATTGCATTTTATGTCTACCGATTTTTATATTTTCTCATTCATGATGTTTCATATTAATTTTCTTATCTATATTGTATCACAGCAACTTAACACTTAATTTGATCGGTACATCTTTATTTTTATACCACAATAATATTTTGCTCAGATTGAAGATGGAAAACATGTCATATCAAATATCTGCTTAGATCTATCTCTTGTTTGGATATTGTGTGACGCAGACTGATAAAACTTTCTGTGGTAAATATGTGACTGTCATACAACAAACATGATGTGTATACAAGAGCGTAAGAAGTACTGTACTTAGGTGAACAGGCATTCAAGTTTTGTTTGTCTGCAAACAGCATATAAGTATTTATTTGTGTTAAACATAATTATATTTATAAGAATATAAAGAACAGTTTTAAAAAAGGGTTCAATAACGACAAAGTTTGATAGTCCGAACAAGTGTTTGTTTGCATATATATCATGCACAAATAATTTTCATAAACGGCAATGTTAGTTCCGTTTGACTTCGACGAACATGCGCCACGCGTTTATCATAATACGCCATGCGTACATCATAAAGCGTCATTATTTTATCTAAATACGCCATATATTTGTTGTATTACGCCAAGCGTTTATCCTAATACATCATGCGTTCATCCTAATACATAATGCATACATTCTAATACACCACGCGTTTAGCCTAATACATCACGCGTGTATCATAATAAAGCTCTTTGGAATGATACGGACAACTATAGCAACTAGTCAAGCAACTATTTATACCGATTATCTATTCGTCAAACATAACACGGGGGAAACAACATTATTCCACACCATGCATAATTGTCCCTGTAGTCATGAGGGCAAACTACACACACATATGCATTTCAATGTCATATGGTCTTTTGTCCGAAGTTCTAGTTGTAGTGAACGGCCTTGTTATGATTTAGTATTATTATATGATTGAGTTCATACATGTAGTACTCTTATGTATGTAATATTTTGTAAAGTATTAAATTATCTTATGAATAAGGCACTATCATGCTTGAGAAACGTCGGCATGAATTCACATCTTTAATTTGTTCATTCTACATCGAACACTTTTATTTTGTTGTTGTTAATCATGGTGATAATGAGTTTGCTTGATTTAGGGTGGAAACAAACCGACAGAGGTGACTTAATGCCGTCTTTTTCATTCACGATCACTCCTCTTCTTTTACCGTCATACCCAAGTTGCACTACATTGTTTGATTCTCTTCCGGCCACGAAAATATTTCCTCTATTATCAATACACACGCCATCTGCTGCTTTAATTTCAGGATCCTCAAATATAGAAATAAGATTTCCTTTCTTACCTAGGTGAACCAAACCTTCCCTAAAAATACTGACAAATACATTATCTCCATTGTCACCTGTGATCTGTACTGTGTTAAGGAACTGTTTATCACTCGTGGTGCTTTTCTTTACTTTATGTAACAATGCACCAACCATATCGTAAATATATACAGAGCCACCGCTATCGTCAGTCACATAGAGCGTGTTATCCATGTAAGCCACATGGAAACATCTGTGATTTAGTTTCATTTGTCTCAATGGTGCCATAGTTTGTCCTACTGATACAAACTGGATTATATTATCATTGTAACAAGCCACGGCAACTTCATCATACTTCACACAACATATACCAGTGAGATCATAAGGAAGCACTATGTAATCTTCAACCATCAATTTGTCTATGTTCACTCGCTTCAGTTTTTTATTACCTCTGTCAGTGATAAGAACATTGTTATCATCTAAAATACAACATCCCCACACATCGCATGTTTTTGTATCATCTTGTAGCTTAACGTCTAAATCTTGACTTCGCTTCACTTTATGCGGTGTATTCTTTTCAGCTTCATTTTTTGTCTTGGAATAACTTATATTGCCAATTTGTGAAAATTTGTTTAATAAAGCCAGAAAAGACGCATCTGGAACAAAAGTCAACAAATCATCTTTTGAGTATTTGCTCAGCTCTTGTTCAACTTGATCAATATCATCTCGATCTTGTCTGATAGTTGAGGAAGCGAGTTTCGTACAAACGAATTTTTGTGACTGATTACCATTCGCTCGTTTAATCTTGTCACCAAAATCTACGAGTTTATTGAGAGCCAGTTCAGTTCGTTGATTACTATTGACCAATTGCGATTTTAATTTGCTGTATTCGGACTGAACCTTATCCCTTGCTTCATTTTCTAAGCGATTAAGTATGACATCAGCTTCCCGTCTCTGTTCGGTGATTGCAAGTAAACAATTTTGTTTGGCGTCGTCTAACTTCTGTTGATACATTTCGTTAGATTTCTGTAGAGTTAATGTCAGACGTTCTGTAGTCGTGTGTAGATCCTCCATATGTTTGTCCACATCTTTGTCTTTGGAAAGTAGTTCAATGTCGTCCGGGATAGAATGTATGTTGGTGCAATTTCTAAAATAAAGACTGAATAATATTAATTAAATGGCTTAGGTTGTTTGAAGGTTGTAACTCTACGCAAAAGATCATTATTATGCATATAAACACAATAAACACATTTGCATGACGGTTGAAACTTACCTGACATCGTTTGGGTCTGAAACGAACGTCATTGGCAATAAGTCAATTCTAATATACAAAAATACCGTAAACCCCCATTTTAATGACCCCTTCAATTTCAAGGTCATTTCCAATGTTATATTGAATTAATTAATACGATAATAAAATATCAGTATAAAGAGGTCTTCGTGTTGAAATTATTTAATAATTTTGTCCCAATTTGTGGTTTCATTACTGTCCTTAACAGTATTGCTTATATACTAGCATTTAGTACTCTGTATTCATGGATTCTGCAATACTGCAACCATAACTGTTAACCTATCCTTATGACGGGCAAATAAATTCTGATAATATGTTTTCAACCAAATCGGCTCAGAGAATATGTGTCGCGCCCAACTTACAAACTCTATGTCCGTGTACAAAACGCACTAGAACGAAATTAAATAGGCCTGCTAAATCATAATATCGAGGTTTTATTGTAATATTTTTTTATACGATATTGTTATCAATACTTAAGTTGATTGCGTAAATATGAAACTTGGTGGAATCGTGCATTTAAATCCAGTGCTTATTTATGTATTCTATAAACCTTGCTAATGCTATTTTATGAATCATGAAACGAATAAAAATGACCTACTCTGAATCATAACAAAACTTTGTGTTTTATGTACAGCTTACCCATTTAAGTACATGAAAGTAATTTTATATAAAGTTCATGAAATCGTTAGGACCTTTGAATGTTAAACTAATAAAAGCTACGTGCAGTTTTTCACGTCTACCTTTCATAAAAGTGTACATGTATTAAGATACACAGTGGGCTCATGTCTTTCTACGATAACAAACGTTGAGTGTATATTTAACTCGACAATACCCGTATTAACATGTATTTATACAATGATCCGGTTCCGGTTAAGGTTTTAAATTAACAGAACAAAGGACAGATCTATCGAAACAATATATTACATACAACTTAAACATTTTAAACATTTCTTTTATTATTAATCATGTGAACAGTAAACATTTAATTACGCGTTGTTAAGTAAATGGCGTGGTAAAATACCAATGTCTTAGGATGAACTACATATTGGTAGTATGTAAAATGTTTGATCATGACGGTGCATATTAAAGCATAGTCCGGGTAACTAATTTGTTTCTTCATTACAATTGACTGCTTAAATGATTGCATAAGACATTTACCCACCCCTGGTTCACAGATCATGCAGGACAGAAGATAGCCACTGGTACAATGTAGGGGAACGTGAATAGTGCTGAATTGGAACGGACAAATTATATTTTAAAGGAACCTCGATTATCATGCCATTTTCGAGAATAATACAATTTAATACATAACAAATATGAGGAAACGAAAGTACCAACTTACTTGTGATCAATGGTTATACATACATAACAACCAACAACATCATGATCACCACAATACATATCTATAACCTTTCCTTGATGCAAGCTACACCTCTCTGTAGGAAACGATGGTACCTTTGATGTCTGGTCGGCTTGTTGTGATGTTGAAGTATCCAGCAAATTATGCTCATTTAGCTGTGGAAACTTCTTGTGCATATTAACACAAAATTCACAACAATATCCTTTACATTCAACGCAATATTTAACGGCTTCCATTATGGTATTATCCTTAAAACAAGATGTACATACAAAGTCAAATGTTTCTTCCGACATTTTAGTGTCACTCCCACCCGACGCCATTTTGAAATCGCATATAAATATCCAAGTCAGATTACATGACCTACATACGAGCACTTTATACCGGCAAAGTATCCTTTAACTGACAAACGTCGAACATTGTCCAAATCCATTGCATTGAACCAATGTATTTAAATACAGTTCGCGAGTTCTGTACAAAGAATATTTCAGAATTTCAAATCGAATAATTAAGTCGCAGTACACTCTACGTCTTGAGGTATCATGTTTCTTGTTTTCAGTGTGTTATGATACAAGGTATTGATAATTACATAATGTAGTTTTTACAATGCATTATTAAACACAGAGTGTACCATATGCACAATGTTGTAACGTAACATCTCAAAACGACACAAATTTTCTTTTTTTATATAGTTTTTACTTCACGACACATAAGACAATTATGACTGTATTTCTACTCTTATATGTTTCAATTAGTTTACCTTTTAACTGCTACGACTAACACCATCTGCTTTTATAAGGGTCCATCAGATAGCTGAAATTCCAGCCCCCGCACACCGCCGTTGATATTTTCATTTTATTAAATAACTTCTCAGATTTCAAAATTAAACATTAATCAATTTCTGAATGCAATCGATTCATGTGCAGTCAAATCATCATTTTAAGATATTACCAAATGTCAATTTTATCTTAAACAAGTCCTAATAAACAATGCTTATTTTATATGTGCCTTTATCCTAAATTGTTATGCTTTCGCTTCATATTGAACTTATTAATTATGCAGGGAAAATTTCTGGTCATAATTCAGCAAAAATGAAGATAACTTTTTATGATATACATAACAAGCGTTATGATTGCGACTATGTTTAAAACTGTTTCCTTTATTGTGTTTCTGTGTGACAATTTTCACACACCATTTTCCTGTCAAATTAATGAAGTACCTATGATTTACTTAATTTTGTAATTATTAACCACAAGCTATATATAGACAATAATTAAGTATTAAATGTACTTTATTTACGTTGTGACGGCATGCAGTTGAATAATTCATTAGTGAAAATATATAATGAAACCTAATTTCTTATTATTTACTAAACTCATGTTTGACCCAAACATTAAAATAAGAATAGCGTTTCGATAAATCTCCGATTTCATTTAACTTCTTAAACAGGCGCTGCTTCTTTATTGGAATCATGTAATATAAATTATCATCATTGTCGGTGATGCCACTTTGTCTAAATGCAGTTTTAAAGTGTAGATTTTTGTTTGTTATCAGTTTTATAACTCATGGCAAAAGGCCTGGAAAATTAAAGCAAGATTGGTCTCTGTGTATGCGACTGTTTCTACTGCTGGAGTTAAATTAGATTGCAGATGTGTCATTATAGAAATTACTGTGAATATGAAGAAAATTTCTGCACGTGCGCGTACGAGGGCTGTTCGAAAAGAATTGCTCATTTTCGCATAACACACTAGAAATAAAAATAAATGCCAATCCCTTTACTTCATACCTTCAAAGTATTCTCCGTGACTAGAAATACATAACTTTAGTTGATAAATTCATTTCCGAAAGGCGTCACAGTACGCTGATTTGGGTATAGTGCTTAGGTACTGGAAAACAGCAGAACCCAATGCCCGTCTTAACCGACATTTTTGATCATCATGGTAATTTTTTTAGTTTCGGAAAGACGAAAAAATCACAGGGAGCAAGATCTGGATAATATATGGAATGAGGGAGAACATTGACTTTCTCTTGTTTAAAATGTTGGAAACTATTGTAGAGGTATGGGCCGGGGCGTTGTCATGAAGAAGACGAACGTGTTTGAACTCTGTGACCAGACGTCGTTTTTGGCAGTACTTGTTCAGTTTCTTCAGCACGATGTCTCTGTAATATTTCCCTGTTATGCTTTTACCCCTTTTGACAGGGACTTGAATTTCAAAAGAAAATTGCGTACAAAACCTTCTTGGCGCTTAGAATGCGTTTTGCAATAATGAGTCTTTTGCAGTTTCTAGTTGCCCATATTTTATTATTATGTTTTCGTACTGGCTCAAAATCGTGAATTCAGGTTTCATCTCCATTTACTTTATTAGCTAACTTGGAGTGGTCTTATTCTGGAAACATTCTGAGAAGTTTTTTTGACAATTTTACCCGTTGCATCTTAGATCATCTGCTAACAAATGAGGTACTCACATAGCACTGAATTTTCTAACATTCAGTGTTTTCTTCAGAATAAATTGTACACTTGATGTACCTACCAACCTACCATCCGTGTTATATCACGCATCGTATACCTATCATCTTTCTCAATGATTTCTTTTACTTCAGCGACGATTTTTTTTGCGGTCGCACGCCTGGTCTGCCTGATTTTGGTGCATTTTCAACACATTGCCAACCATTTTCATTTACAGTAGTCTATGACTGTCTATTACAGAGCAATAAGCAATTCTTTTCGAACAGCCCTAGTATGATGGCTTATCAAAGGTCATGCAGTATTTCTATAACTATTTTGATTATAGATTATTCCAATGCAGTAAGCAATGGTGGGTAGATTTTAATTTACGCTTCCAAGACAAAACATTCGATAAAACACCCAAGGTCATAACTAAAGTTCAATCTTCAATGTAAGAATGAAGTTGACAATACATCAATTCAGATCAAGATGTTTCAGGGCTAGAATCTTAATGCTTGTCTAATTTTGTGACATAAAATATCCGAAAAACAATTATAATCGTTTTGAGAATATGCTCATTTTGTACTCCAGTATTTAGGGCTGATTGAAGGTGTTTGCCAATATACTGGCACATGACTCATTACGTCTACCTTTTCCATATATCCACTGACACGGGTCGTATTCTTTGGCTTGAGTTTTTTTTTTATTAATTATTCTTTTTGTTGAATCATGTTTCTTTTAAATAATTTAGGATACAACTTGCCTATAACAGGGTCGTTAGAACTTTCCGTTACAGACTCTAACGATAACAGCCGTGAAGGCCTACTGACGGAACAAGATTTGCTTTACGGACAACGAGTTTAAGTTTTTCTGTATGTCTGGTAACTTGTGAGATACTTTATACAATTGAAATTAACGGTTATTTCCCACGATTTAAAACGATGATGCGGTCAAAATTGTTTGTTTTCACAGCCACTTGACGATGTTAAAAGCAATTGTACAGTGGCTGATTCATTCGACTGGGGTCCTGATGACACAGATACCCTGAAGAGGTAAATTTATGTTTGCAAAGAAAGTGTTGTTACACACATCAAACCGAAATTTTCAATTGATTTCTTTTATCTTTGTTTCAAAAGTAGAGCATAATGTCTTAACGTTAATAAATATACAATACATGTTCTGACGTGAGGTTTTGTTACTAGAGTTGGAATTTATTTTGAACCAGTTCTTTATTATCTCAATGCTAGCCTGTGACATTTAGGTTTCATGTATAATTTACAAATTGATAATATTTCCATACGTGCTTGCACGATGTCATTGTTACAAGACTTTGAATTTTAAGCCATATGTTGAATACTTCTATTTCAAGACTGGTGTAAAACATAAAGGTACAATGTAATTTTTGTTGTTGTTGATTGAAAATATTCTTGTTTTGCAGACTAGGTAGTATTTATAAAGAAAAAGAACACAAGGTATGTTTGTATGGTTGAAATTTATTTTACTTAGGTGTAAAACTTTCGTCAATTTTTGTGAATGACTGTACAATACTAAATAACAAAAAATGATGTACAAAATAATATTCGTCTGATGTATAAAACAATATTCGTCGTAGGCGAAGTCATTCTTTAAGATATAATCCGTGGAGATGTACAATTACTCTTGATTAAAGGAATTGTTTAGTTAGGGTTTTATTTCATAATAAATGATAATCAGGATTAGATACCTTGATATACATGTATCTAACCGATTCAACGTTTATTTTTTCAGAAGAAGTTCTGTATTATATCATGAATGTATTCAGACGGAGACACGAAAACTAGAAGAATGCAATGTTTATATATGTGTTTATATGTCTACAACAATGGACAAGGATATTTTAAGTCTTAGTTTCGTATCCTGTTATACAGATGTATACATGAAACTTGATGGATTGAGAATATGAAATTAGTGTTGTTGTGGTGACAAACCGTCCAGAAATGAAAGTGATGTTTTACAGTCGATTTGCTTAAAAACATGCAATACGGTGAAAGACAGTCTTGACATCACTGTTCGGAAAGTAATTTATCATAAAATCAAAGCGCATATTTAAACATACAGGCTGACCTATTTCGGCAATTTGGATATATCATATGTATATCACTGTTATCATAATTATGAAGATTCGTGAAAAAAAGATAATACTGATGTATTGAGAGTGTTATTCAACATAATTGCATTTTATGTCTACCGTTTTTTATATTTTCTCATTTATGATGTTTCATATTAATTTTCTTATCTATATTGTATCACAGCAACTTAACACTTAATTTGATCGGTACATCTTTATTTTTATACCACAATAATATTTCGCTCAGATTGAAGATGGAAAACATGTCATATCAAATATCTGCTTAGATCTATCTCTTGTTTGGATATTGTGTGACGCAGACTGATCAAACTTTCTATGGTAAATATGTGTCTGTTATACAACAAACATGATGTCTATACAAGAGTGTAAGAAGTACTGTACTTAAGTGAACAGGCATTCAAGTTTTGTTTGTCTGCAAACAGCATGTCTGGCAATTTGTTTGTTACATTCTATGGGATGACGTTGTGTCAATATTGAATAAAAACATAACCGAATGTACATGTGTAGTGTCTATTATTCAATCATGCACTAGTGGATGCGGCCTAAATACTATGCTTGCAAGCCATGTACAAAAGTCTGGATATAGTCCTTTGTGTTGAAGGAACAGAGAACAACAAAATACAAGTATTGACCAACTCATACTTATACTAAATATGTACTCGGGGATACGTACATCACAAGATTTGATAATAATCAATTAGTAGTATTCTTTTGTGCCACGGAAAACACGAATAACATATAAGTATTTATTTGTGTTAAACATAATTATATTTATAAGAATATATAAAAACAGTTTTAAAAAAGGGTTCAATAACGACAAAGTTTGATAGTCCGAACAAGTGTTTGTTTGCATATAAATTATACACAAATAATTTTCATAAACGGCAATGTTAGTTCCGTTTGACTTCGACGAACATGCGCCACGCGTTTATCATAATACGCCATGCGTACATCATAAAGCGTCATTATTTTATCTAAATACGCCATATGTTTATTCTATTACGCCATGCGTTTATCCTAATACATCATGCGTTCATCCTAATACATAATGCATACATCCTAATACACCACGCGTTTAGCCTAATACATCACGCGTGTATCATAATAAAGCTCTTTGGAATGATACGGACAACTATAGCAACTAGTCAAGCAACTATTTATACCGATTATCTATTCGTCAAACATAACACGGAGGAAACAACATTATTCCACACCATGCATAATTGTCCCTGTAGTCATGAGGGCAAATTACACACACATATGCATTTCAATGTCATATGGTCTTTTGTCCGAAGTTCTAGTTGTAGTGAACGGCCTTGTTATGATTTAGTATTATTATATGATTAAGTTCATACATGCAGTACTCTTATTTATGTAATATTTTGTAAAGTATTAAAGTATCTTATGAAAAGCACTATCATGCTTGAGAAACGACGGCATAAATTCACATCTTCAATTTGTTTATTCTACATCTAACACTTTTACTTTGTTGTTGTTCTTCATGGTGATAATGAGTTTGCTTGATTTAGGATGGAAACAAACCGACAGAGGTAACTTAATGCCGTCTTTTTCATTCACGATCACTCCTCTTCTTTTACCGTCATACCCAAGTTGTACTACATTGTTTGATTCTCTTCCGGCCACGAAAATATTTCCTCTATTATCAATACACACTCCATCTGCTGCTTTAATTTCAGAATCCTCAAATATAGAAATAAGATTTCCTTTCTTATCTAGGTGAACCAAACCTTCACTAAAAATACTGACAAATACATTATCTCCATTGTCACCTGTGATCTGTACGGTATTAAGGAACTTTTTATCACTCGTGGTGTTTTTGTTTACTTTTTGTAACAATGCACCAACCATATCGTAAATATATACATAGCCACCATTATCGTCAGTCACATAGAGCTTGTTATCCATGTAAGCCACATGGTAACATCTGTGATTTAGTTTCATTTGTCTCGATGGTGTCATAGTTTGTCCTACTGATACAAACTGGATTATATTATCATTGTAACAAGCCACGGCAACTTCATCATACTTCATGCAACATATACCATGGATATTATAAGGAAGCACTATGTTATCTTCAACCATCAATTTGTCTATGTTCACTCGCTTCAGTTTTTTATTACCTCTGTCAGTGATAAGAACATTATTATCATCTAAAATACAACATCCCCGCACATCGCATGTGTCTGTATCATCTTGTATCTTAACGTATAAATCTTGACTTCGCGTGACTTTGTACGGTGTATTCTTTTCAGCTTTATTTTTTGTCTTGGAATCATTTACATTACCAAATTGTGAAAATTTGTTTAATAAAGCCAGAAAAGACGCATCTGGAACAAAAGTCAACAAATCATCTTTTGAGTACTTGCTTAGCTCTTGTTCAACTTGATCAATATCATCTCGATCTTGTCTGATAGTTGAGGAAGCGAGTTTCGTACAAACGAATTTTTGTGACTGATTACCATTCGCTCGTTTAATCTTGTCACCAAAATCTACGAGTTTATTGAGAGCCAGTTCAGTTCGTTGATTACTATTGACCAATTGCGATTTTAATTTGCTGTATTCGGACTGCACCTTATCCCTTGCTTCATTTTCTAAGCGATTAAGTATGACATCAGCTTCCCGTCTCTGTTCGGTGATTGCAAGTAAACAATTTTGTTTGGCGTCGTCTAACTTCTGTTGATACATTTCGTTAGATTTCTGTAGAGTTAATGTCAGACGTTCTGTAGTCGTGTGTAGATCCTCCATATGCTTGTCCGTATCTTTGTCGTTGGAAAGTAGTTCAATGTCGTCCGGGATAGAATGTATGTTGGTGCAATTTCTAAAATAAAGACTGAATAATATTAGTTAAATGTCTTAGGTTGTTTGAAGGTTGTAACTCTACGCAAAAGATCATTATTATGCATATAAACACAATAAACACATTTGCATGACGATTGAAACTGTACCTGACATCGTTTGGGTCTGAAACGACCGTCATTGGCAATAGGTCAATTCTAATATATAAAAATACCGTAAACCCCCATTTTAATGACCACTTCAATTTCAAGGTCATTTCCAATGTTATATTGACTTAATTAATACGATAATAAAATATCAGTATAAACAGGTCTTCGTGTTGAAATTATTTAATAATTTTGTCCCAATTTGTGGTTTCATGACTGTTCTCAACAATATTGCTTATATAATAGCATTTAGTACTCTGTTTTCATGGATTCTGCAATACTGCAACCATAAATGTTTACCTATCCTTATGACGGGCGAATAAATTCTGATAATATGTTTTCAACCAAATCGGCTCAGAGAATATAATTATGTCGCGCCCAACTTACAAACTCTAGGTCCGAAGACCAAACGCTCTAGAATGAAATTAAACAGGACTGCTAAGTCATAATATCGAGGTTTTACTGTAATATGTCTTTATACGATATTGTTATCAATACTTAAGTTGATTGCGTAAATATGAAACTTGGTGGAATCGTGCATTTAAACCCAGTGCTTATTTATGTATTCTATAAACCTTACTAATATGACCTACTCTGAATCATAACAAAACTTTGTGTTTTATGTACAACTTACCCATTTAAGGAAATGAAAGTAATTTTATATAAAGTTCATGAAATCGTTAGGACCTTTGAATGTTAAACTGATAAAAGTTACGTGCAGTTTTTCACGTCTATCTTTCATAAAAGTGTACATGGATTAAGATAAACAGTGGGCTCATGTCTTTCTACGATAACAAACGTTGAGTGCATATTTAACCCGACAATATCCGTATTATAGACGATTTCGGTAGTTCGTAAAGCGCAACATTTCTGCACATAAGGGAGACAATAAAGCTCTTCACGGAAGAAACACTTGCATAGTTTTCGGACAACTAACGTATCCGCGAGCGCGCTAAATACGCAACCTATAATGTGTGCTCTATTTTTTAATAGTGACTAATTTATGTGAAACACCACATGTACAGTTCAAAATTGAATTACTTCATATGACTGTAATGGAGGTATGGAGGTTCATCATTTATTGCAAATATTTTTTGATGATGTAGCTGATATTAGGACTCTGAGCTAACATTACCTCAAAGACTCAAATGTTCTTTTAAAGTGAAATATGTGGTACAAAATTGTTCTAAGATATATATCAAAACTAAAAAGTTTTATTGGATGATAAACAGAAAACTACACTTTATTAACTTTATATACACATTACAAAATTTAACCGAAAATTGGCAAATATTTGTTGACAATGCTACAGAATTCAGAAGTTGGAGGTAAAATTAGCTCAGTAACCCCATGTTTTTATCTCTGAAATGTGTTTATTAGACATTGTTCTACGATATATATATAGATTAGAAAGTTTTATTGGAAAATAGGCAAAATCTTTATTAACTTGATATCCATATTTTTGATATTAATCATATTCGTCGACTATTTTTGACAATGTAACTGAATTTCAGAGTTGAGACTGAAATTAGCTGAAATAACCTCATGTTTTTAATACTGAAATATGTTTATTAGACATTGTTCTAAGATATATATCAAAATTAGTAAGTTTTGTTGGAAGAATATCGGAAAAGGGGGGAAAAAAGATGAAAAATAATAATTTTTTTTGTCGAAATTGCAACCCATTTTTTCATGCATGCAGTTGAAAATAAAAAACATAGTATGACAGAATTAAATCATTTATGGTGTAAATTGTGTTAAATTAACACAATATATGCCAAATGAATACTTACATGTAAAAACAGTATGTTTGAGCATGATTTTATCATGATATAACAGTAATAGTATGTGTTTAGCGATAAGCTCTTATACACATCAAATCTTAAAAAACAGCTGCACACCTACACAAAGTATGAGCTGTTATCTCGAAAACGAGTTCGGTGACCCCTGTTTTTCTTTCCATTTTTGGATTTGTTATACTTTTTTCTATAAAATATGAAAAAAATGATCACTTTTCCTTGAATAAAACAAAATGCAGAAATCGTCTTTAACATGTATTTATTCAATGATCCCGTTCCGGCATTAAATTAACAGAACAATGGACAGATCTATCGAAACAATATATTACATACAACTGTGCTATATTTTCTAAACATCTCTTTTATTATTAATCATTTGAACAGTATACATTTAATTACGCGTTGTTAAGTTAATGGCGTGGTAAAAATACATACGTCTATGGATGAAGTACATATTGGTTGCATGTAAAGCAAGAGCGTAAAATGTTTGATCATGACGGTGCATATTAAAGCATAGTCCGGGTAACTAATTTGTTTCTTCATTACAATTGACTGCTTAAATGATTGCATAAGACATTTACCCACCCCTGGTTCACAGATAATGCAGGACAGAAGATAGCCACTGGTACAATGAAGGGGAACGTGAATAGTGCTGAATTGGAACGGACAAATTATATTTTAAACGAACCTCAATTATCATGCCATTTTCAAGAATGATACAATTTAATACATAACAAATATGAGGAAACGAAAGTACCAACTTACTTGTGATTAATGATTATACATACATAACAACCAACAACATCATGATCACCACAATACATATCTATAACCTTTCCTTGATGAATGCTACATCTTTCTGTAGGAAACGATGGTACCTTTGATGTCTGGTCGGTTTGTCGTAGTGCTGATGTATCCAGTAAATTATGTTCGGTCAGGGTCGGAAACCTTTCATGCATGTCGACACAAAACGTACAGCAGTATCCTTTACATTCAACACAGTATTTAACTGCTTCCTTTATAATATTCGCATTAGCACAAGGTGTACATACATAGTCAAATGTTTCTTCCGACATTTTAATGTCAACCCCACCCGACGCCATTTTGAAATTGTATATAAATATCCAAGTTAGATTACATGACCTACATACGAGCACTTTATACCGGCAAAGTATCCTTCAACTGATAAACGTCGAAAATGGTCCAAATCCATTGCATTGAACCAATGTATTTAAATACAGTTCGCGAGTTCTGTACAAAGAATATTTCAGAATTTTAAATCGAATAATTAAGTCGTAGTACACTCTATGTCTTGAGGTATCATGTTTCTTGTTTTCCTTGCTTTATCGACTGGTAACCATGATGTCTAATTAAACATATTACAACAATGGAGGGAGGTAACTCGAACAGAAATGAGTAATCTTACGCAATGATTGTGGCCCTGGACTATTCGACAAATTCAAAGAAAGTCAATTGGTTTGGGAACAGAAATTAAAAAAAAACATTCCAGCATAACCGAACATACGATTTTTTTAAATACTTCACAATACATAATATGGTTAAATATGCAATAATCGGACTTTAACTCCTAATAACGAACTAATAACTCAACATGCCGGAATAATTATACTATCATCAGTATGTTGAATTCCATTTATTTGGTGAGATTGAAAAAATATCTAATTATTGAAGAACAAAAATCAAGGGAGATAAATTTGTAAACCCGGTAAACATAATCTCCAGCTTGATTATTTGCTTTATGATACAATTTGACAATCATATGACATGGGCAATCGTAGGTATAAAAAGTCACTATACCGGTATGAAACCTAAGGAAGAAGTTTTGCAGAGCGAATGATATTAGCAGCTTATTCACTATCGACAAATAAAGTGGTACAATATTCGAACTGCGCACCCGGCCTTATTATCCATCATGATCCGAGCGTTAACTTTCGTATACATCTCTTATTTCGAGGAAGATATATTCAGTCCAATATACACCACATATATTAATAAAACCCGCTTTCGTCTGTCGTGTATGTTTAATTTAGACATAAAAATGATTCCTTTTAGAAAGATAATACCTTCCAGAAAACCTTTCCAATCAAAAACCCGACAAACACATTAGACCATACAAAACACAGTATCCCCGGGAGGTACTACGAGTACACTGAAAGGCTCTGCAGCATAGTTAAATGAAGTTTAAGCTAGTTTTGAGGACCCAACCTCAAAATTAATTCCGGGGGGACAAAATGAATTCATAAACTATTAATTTAAAATTGAGTTCATGTTTAAATGACAAGTGGCTATTAATGTTGGGAGGGGAGTAAATTTAACCGAATAAAAACACATTAAAAGTTCGTTATTACGAGCATCGACATCATAAGCTCCCAACTTATCTCGAGGGGGTTTGAAATTCCCGTCAATCTTTTGGTTATTAGTTGCGTATAACTATCGACAAAACGCACAGATGTCTTGTTATTACGAGCACCACGTTTATCTCGAGTATTTAGTTTGTTCCGATGACCCCTCGAGATAACGAGGTTTGGTGTCAGAGGCATCTGAATAGACCATGTTATATATGATGGATGAAGAAGTCATAATGCTAGTTACTTGTGACGTAAAGATAATGAAATGACTTTCAATCTACTACATGATATTTATACGTGTTATTTTTTGTTTTTACTCCGAGTCGACATTTTCATCGACGAGAGTTTTCTTATATTATGAAAAATCGGCATTCCATTCTTTTTAAATGATACAACATACTTGAGCGTCAAATATACCGTCATAATCAAACAATATTCCCTCGATTTAAAACAATCAGATTATTTTCAGTGTGTTATGATACAAGGTATTGATAATTACATAATGTAGTTTTTACGATACATTATTAAACACAGGGCGTTCCATGTGCACAATGCTGTAACGTAACATCTCAAAACGACACATTTTTTTCTTTTGTTTCATATAGTTTTTACTTCACGACACATAAGACAATTATGACTGTATTTCTACTCTTACATGTTTCAATTAGTTTACCTTTTAACTGCTACGACTAACACCATCTGCTTTTATAAGGGTCCATCGGATAGCTGAAATTCCAGCCCCCGCACACAGCCGTTGATATTTTCATTTTATTAATAACTTCTCAGATTTCAAAATTAAACATTAATCAATTTCTGAATGCAATCGATTCATGTGCAGTCAAATCATCATTTTAAGATATTACCAAATGTCAATTTTATCTTAAACAAGTCCTAATAAACAATGCTTATTTTATATGTGCCTTTATCCTAAATTGTTATGCTTTCGCTTCATATTGAACTTATTAATTATGCAGGGAAAATTTCTGGTCATTCTTCAGCAAAAATGAAGACAACTATTTATGATATACACAACATGCGTTATGATTGCGACTATGTTTAAAACTGTTTCCCTTATTGTGTTTCTGTGTGACAATTTTCACACACCATTTTCCTGTCAAATTAATAAAGTACCCATGTTTTATCGAGTATTCATTATTATTCAAACGTTACAATACTTAATTAGTAATTATTCATCACAAGCTATATATAGACAATAATTAAGTATTAAATGTACGTTGTGACGGCATGCAGTTGAATACCTCATTAGTGAAAATATATGATGAAACCTAATTTCTTATTATTTACAAAACTCATGTTTGACCCAAACATTAAAATAAGAATAGCGTTCTGATAAATCTTAAGTCAAATCTCCGATTTCATTTAACTTCTTAAACAGGCGCTTCTTCTTTATTGAAATCATGTAATAGAAATTCTCATCATTGTCGGTAATTTCACTTTGTCTAAATGCAGTTTTAAAGTGCAGATTTTTGTTTGTTATCAGTTTTATAACTCATCGCAAAAGGCCTGGAAAATTAAAGCAAGATTGGTCTCTGTGTGTGCGACTGTTTCTACTGCTGGAGTTAAATCAGATTGCAGATGTGTCATTATAGAAATTACTGTGAATATGCAGAAAATTTCTGCACGTGCACGTGTGATGGCTTATTAAAGTTCATACAGTATTTCTATCGATATTTTGATTACAAATGATTCCAATGCAGTAATCAATGGTGGGTGGGTTTTAATTTACACTTCCTAGACAACACATTCAATAAAACACCCAAGGTCATAACTTAAGTTCAATCTTCAATGTAAGAATGGAGTTGACAATGCAATTTTATTATAATCAAATCTTAACAGGTAAATACAGTCAAACCTTTGTTTGCGGCCCCCTCCGAATAAAGAACAATTCCGAATAAAGGCCATTCTTTGAAAAAAACAGTTTATGATGACCTCACCTCCGAATAATGGTCATGTCAATAAAGGCTTCATTTTGTCTATCACAAGGGTGGCCTTTGCTAACAGGTTTGACTGTACTCTGTATCTTTTGATTTTTTCACCTTTGGCACACGTTCGTTGTGTCTGGGTTTGGTCGGTTCTCTGTTGAGTAAGTGCTTGCTATTTATTGTTTGCAGTGATATAAGTTGTAATATATTTGTATATTTTACTTACTGATGTTATCAACACTTTTAGTTACTAAACTGTACTCTGTATCTTTTGATTTTTTCACCTTTGGCACACGTTTGTTGTGTCTGGATTTGGTCGGTTCTCTGTTGAGTAAGTGCTTGCTATTTATTGTTTGCAGTGATATAAGTTGTAATATATTTGTATATTTTACTTACTGATGTTATCAACACTTTTAGTTACTAAACTGTACTCTGTATCTTTTGATTTTTTCACCTTTGGAACACGTTTGTTGTGTCCGGGTTTGGTCGGTCCTCTGTTGAGTAAGTGCTTGCTATTTATTGTTTGCAGTGATAAAAGTTGTAATATATTTGTATATTTTACTTACTGATGTTATCAACACGTTTAGTTACTAAACTGTGCTAAGATCGCCAGGATAGTTGAGACGGTTTTGAGCGGATCGTCATTGGAGAAAACAAACGGCTGCTTGCTAAAGGATTTGGAAAGCGGAAATACTGTTGGACGTCTTAACAGAGATATTCAGGTATGTTTGTCAATACAAATACGTAAAACAAATAAAAAGTACCTTTGTTCCTTGTTAACATTCTTCCATCTTCTTTATGTAATGATAAATTTCAGTTAATTTAGTAATGTTAATTTCACAAGTGAGGCAGCTGCCCAGCTTAAGGAAGGTCAGTGGTTACATCCAGGTGTAAGTGTTGGGTCTTCCTCCACTGTTAGAGCTGTAAAGTGACTAAATGACGCTGGCTGTTGGTGTGACATTAAACTCCATTGCAAGAACAAAAACGTCGCGGCAACCAAAGTCGCACACATTAACGCAGTCCCAGTGTCTCGTTTTACATTGAATCATACTTATCAAAAATACAAGCTTTCTTTCCACCACACATACGTCGCATACAAGTCTTCACCTCATTTTTACAGATTATATTGTAATCACCAACTTCGTCAATTTTCCATCGTCACGTAGTATTAAGCTCAGTCAATAATTCCGAACATGGCAGAACACTATTTCGTCAAGTGATGCACGCAGTAAATTATATTTGTGTGGCTTTCTTAGAAATGTCCGTGGTTTGTGATAGGGTTTCGTTATTTTAATGAGGGATAATGTAGACATGGATACCAGATATCATACGGTTCACATGCAAGGCCAATTTTAGTGTGAAATATAGCATTACAAAGCCCATTAGAAACGTTATGTTGCGCATGCGGTTGCTGGAATATGACACGGTAAATATGCTCTAAATTATTCTGACTAATCTCATAGATATAGCTTACCATACTTGGTTTATACTGTGTAATATAACGTGGGAGTACATTTAATGACGCGTTTGTTGAAATAAAACTGGAATAATTGGAGATGGATGTCGCGGCATGTCTATTCGTGGTTGGCGTGTTTACAATTGCGGGTGAGTATTTATTGTATGTGTTAAATGGATTGGAAGATAAGTTTTTTAATAGACCTCAGTACGTTTAAACACAGACACAGTATTGTCACATAAGAAAACTACTTACAACCGTATTGCAAAAATAATGGAGCTATGCATTAAGTTTCCATACAAAATCACATATTGTGTATAATTACTTATCTGTAATAACGGATGCGCAATATCACGGAAACATCTCATGCATCGTACAACATTAAATAATACAATTCAATTGTATGCTTTCAAATTACACAACAAAGAGAGCTGTTAGATTTTCAAGCAAACAGATTTCGCGATGAAACTACTGAAATACATCCTAAGACGAATAAATAGCTTTCTTTCAGCGTTGCATTTATAAACGCTTGCACAGTTTAATATGTTTGCGACCACCCTGTAAATAAAGGCCATTTAAAAAAAACATCACTGATAGTTTAGAACATACCGACCTCTGAATAATGATCACCTGTCAATAAATGTCACACTTTGTCTTTCCTAAGGGTGTCCTTTGTTCACAGGTTTGACTGCATACAGAATATGATTCCCAGAAAAAACACCTATTCCTATATACTACCTTCTCCAAAACACAGAACCTAAAATCCACCAAACACAAAAGACCATACAAAAAAAGACCATACAAAATAAGACCATACAAAAAAAGACCATACAAATAAAACATACAAAAAAGACCATACAAAAAAAGACCATACAAAATAAGACCATACAAAATAAGACCATACAAAAAAAGACCATACAAAAAAGACCATACAAAATAAGACCATACAAAAAAGACCATACAAAAAAAGACCATACAAAATAAGACCATACAAAAAAAACCATACAAAAAAACCCTTACAAAAAAGCCCATACAAAAAAGACCATACAAAATAAGACCATACAAAATAAGACCTTACAAAAAGACAGGAGACAAAACAAAACGGGTGGGAAGGTACCGCCATGGACGTGTCTGTAGCAAATTTACCGTGGGTTTAAACTCGTTTTGAAAGCCCAACCTAATTCTAATGTTAAACATTATCAATTCTTCTTGCAAATATTCTGTTGTTATGACAATTACTTTATAAAAACGTTTTGTCCTTCAATATTAATCAGGCGTACGAAGCGGTCAGTTTTACTGTATGTTTTTATTGCTTTGTTGTTTATTGTAATGCATTATCTTCACTAATGGTATAACAAGTACCTTTGTTGATTATTTAACCATACTGTTTGTGCCATAGTTCGTCGTAATTGACTTCGTGTGAATCATGTGGAATGAATGCATTCTAACTCCTGAAACTGCAAATTGCATGTAAAAATTCCAACACTTTGCATCAATTGACTGGCTAGATTTTTTGCTATTTGTTTAACTTCAAGACAGTAATTCAATTGTTTTAATCACCTTGTTGATATTAGATTGCTATGCAAGACTATATGTTGAACGTTCAGATGTCTGATGGTGTACATGAAAATGCAGTTAACGAATATGTACAATTTCCTCTGAATTGGCTTTATTCTGTTCCCAACATGAAAAAGATATGGATGTCACTTGTAAACAAATTGGTGCTCTTTGTATCAACCACAGAAACATCGCTATAATCTTCTTCATTTTAGTCTATATTTTTGTCTCGCTCCTATGCCACGAATATTTACAATGCGTTGTCAACTGCTATATTTATGATAATAGAACTGTAGTTAGCAATTACATTTTAACATAGCTTTTATTCTTTTGAAAAGGGAGCCCTTGTTCGAAACGTGATTACATCTATTATATTGTGACTGTCACAAGTATAATTAGTAGTAACCATGGGGACAGTAACTTAGAGTCATAAATATAATCTTTATACCGACTAGCACGAGATATTATACATACAATGTCTGTTGCTTAGTTAATTGAAAGGAAGCATATTAATCGTATATAATTCGATGATAGATAAGGCAAGGATTCTTAGAAGAACAAAGAACAAAAAATCTCCCCTGCCAAAAAATACTACCTATTCCAAAATCCTAAACCTAAAATCCTCCAAGGTCCATACAAAATTAATATATCAATTATCTACTCGTATATCGTTGACTGAAGAAATTATTTGTGATGTGTAAAGCGCCGCGCAGCTCTAATTGGCTTTTTTAAAATTTAAAATACATTTTACTCATAATTTGAAATACTTGGTTCAATGACACGTTATATGGTGCGGGAAGGCAGCAGCTGCTTATTATTCATCCGATAGTGTCTCTGTGTGGTGCAAATATATCCACAAAGGTATTGTCTACAATAAAGAGAACTATTGTTATAAAGCAATTAGTAAAAATTAGCCCTGTATGGGAAAAAGGACCTAAAATAATTGCATCATAATTCTATCATGACATTTACCGAATGACTTTTACAGTTTCTGTATAATCAGGCACAAACATAATGCTATATTTTGACCTTTCTATAATTTGTTATAGGGTATAAATAACTGTTCAAAACATTGCTATGGGAAATAGTTCTAGGATTTTTTTCCTGTTTAATCTTGTTGTTAGTCGTATAGATGTTGCAATTATAATTAGGCCGTCACCGTGGTCCAGTAGTCAGCGCGCTGGACTCAGATCCCGGTCGCGGCAGGTCATACCTTTCCATGAAAATTTGACAAAAATGTTGGTTTTCCTGCACAGGTGGATAAGTAGCCGGCTCCTTGTGGAATGGTAAGTTAGTACTGATTAGTATACAGTCCAGGAAAATTGGCTTGGTGAACCGGTCGCCGTATATAACTGAAAAATTGTTGAAAAACGGCGTTAAACTCCAGTGACTATGTCACAAAAAAAAACACATACTTATTTAGTACAAATTCATGCCTTTCAAAAACAATACTGTCCTGTCAAGTTTTCGATTCCTCGACCCACGTTTATTCTAGGCAAAAAACAAACTTCCGCCTTTTTTGTCATTGGACTTCATTTTGACTTTTAAATACATTAAGTCTACACTAAGAGCCGTTAAATATTCAATTATGCACAAGTGGAATACTTTACGTAGTTACTGTTCGTCACAAATCATCCTCTCTGTAGACACCAGAGACAAGGTATTGATCAAGCTGGATCAGATTGAAGTGCTGTTCTCTTTCTCCGTATTTCCACGTAAAAATACGATCACCTCTATATAAGGACCGCTTGTTCGGGCCCTATAAATGGTCTTAATATCAATATCTTACTGTATTTATGTGAACGATTCAATAATTATGAGTTGTATTTTTGAAATGATTATGATTTGCACATAAACTAGAAAACTTGCCTGGACGCATATACATCACCGAATCGATTTGACATAATGAATAATGCTGATAATTCTATTACATTAAGACATCAAAAGTCGAACTACCCGTTCTCACACTGAACACTTTCCCAAAACACTACCCCCAAACCCAAAGCACACCCAACGTATTTGACCATACCAAAAAATGGAGGACAAATCACAGTCTCGCGGAGTGTATCACCTTGAAACGGTATGTAGCAAAGATATAGGGGCCGGGAGGGTTGAGCTAGTCTTGACCACTCTTGCCGACCCCGGGTGACATTGTTCACTTGCAATATTAATGTACCATTACATAATGCACCATTCATGTACATGACAACAGGTTTATCTGATATCGTTTAACTCAAGGGTGTAATAAAGCACTGTCTATTCGATTGTATGATTAAGTGATGATGCAGCGAAATCGCCACCAGTGATTACTTCAGAAGTGTCAGCAGAAAGCATCCATACATTTCTGAGCATGACTGAACGGACAATTGACATGCACACGTCTGCAATAAAATTTACAGTAAACCCTCGATATTGAGACCACCCTCGGGAACCAAAAAATTGGTCTTAATAATGAGGTGGTCTTATTATCAAGTTGAACTATAGGGGAGTTATTGAATGCCAGTTCGAAAATATGAGGTCGTTATAGCAAGGTGGTCGTAATATTAAGGTGTTCGCTATTTGATCTTCTACTTATTGTTTAAAATAACCCACGTGTGTACAAAAACAGTTCTACTTTTTGTTCTCCTCGGTTATTTAACTGACAATTAATTATTTTTTGGACATAAGTATGCATAAAGCGGCCTGTCCTCAATCATATGGCAAAATGAATAATAATAATAATGAATAGTCTAGGCTAGATTTTTCGTAAAAAAACACACACAAAAACCCCAATTATCACAGGTGCAAGAAATAAATTGAAATGAACGAAGTCACAAACAAAGAAAGATAACAAAACATTAAAAAATTAACCCGAATTTCAAGAAATACGCGCTGTACCCATGAGAACATATCGTAAACATTTCAGAAAAAAAATGCATTTTCAAATCAAGAATCATCAACGAGTGCAATATTGAATCACCAAATGTAATATTTTTGTGCGTTTTTACCAGGTGAGGTCAAGCTCTGCATTTTCGCAAACACATATGTGATTTAAATTTATTCTTCCCGTTGTCGTTCTGTATTTGTATAGATCCATGTGAGAATTATGTTAACTGATTTTGACCCAAAAGCATGCTAATCAGTCATCTTGTAAACAATAGTGTTGTCGTCACCTGTATAATTTAATAATATGTAACAAATACATCTCTTCAAACAATACGTACAATCTCTTCAGAGCAACACCCTTTGAGAGAAGCAAAATTATGTTGTTGTAGCGATGTTGTTGCTCTAGAGAGATTAATTTTGTAGTTAAATCGTTCAGAGGAAAAACATCATGCCGTTGTTGAATGGAGGTTGTTACTTAAGAGAGAGGCGCTTTGGAGAAGTTGCACTGTATTTGAAACATCGCCGATGTAACGAAATTAAGTACAATGTAACGCATAGTAACTCAGAATGTCTCTACATCTTGATAACAATTTGTAACTTTTAATATGGAATAATTTAGCCTAAGGGACATTTTCTCTCGCAATTTCAAATAATGACAACTCCTTATAGATTAATACTACGACTCAAAGCCGTGAACGGTACGTTTCACGCACGGTCTGTATTGTTTTACATGTCATAAGACGCTATATTCTCGCAATAATTATCCGTTACATTTAGAATGAAATGTCACTCCACATCTGTGGTAACCATTGTTTGTTGACCGTATGAATCCTGTAAGGATATGCACATGTTTGAAGGAATCGTTGTCTTATAATCATCCGAGGCTTATTGTAGCCGAAATACAGGAAACTGTCTACTATTATTCAAACTTTTACGATACAAAATAGTATAGTTTTTTAAACTGTAGAGTGTGGTCAAGAAAACAGCTCATTGTGATTATTAACATATATCTTATTAAACTACAATATAAGAGTAATGCAATTGTAAAATTGACGACCGCATTGTGGGAACATAAATATAGTTCAAAACGATACGATATAAACACACATCCTTCCGATCTGCGTAGACAAGATCCATTCCAAAAGTGAATGTTTAAGGTTATAAAGTGGATCATTTTATAGACGTTCAATAGATTACAAACATACATAACGAATGACTCGATCAAATAATTCTAACTTTCACAAGCACATTCAGTTTTAGATTTTGGAAGCTTTCAGTCACTATTCATCTTTCAGCTCTATAGCGACCCCTTAATTCTAGAAGATTTCTTCAGGAGCATGTAAAATCCTGAAGCAAGTATTGACCATCCATTCAATGTGAAATAACCTGTTACGACTATAAACCTTTCCGGATAAAATTTGACTGTAGCGCTAATATCAATATGACATTTGTTGACATTTCTGTGTATTTCCCATGCAATGAATAAATAGTATGCATCATAAACCCCTTCCATGACAATAACGAATGCATTGACTTTATCATTCGTCATACTAACGGCGCCAAAGTCTTCAATACTAATTGATACTTTAACAGCCACACCAACTATTATTGACAGCAACATTGCGAAAACACTATTAGCATTTATTATTCATACCTACGTGTGAATATCATCATTTGTTGACTTCACATGTCTCTTTCCATTTGTACAATCCATGAAGTAAGTTAATACGCTATTGAATTCATTTTTTGCGGGTGTTTAACGTTGCATCAACAGCCAGGGTCATTTGGTGATATTATCAATCTAACAATGGGGGAAGATCCTAAGCTTTCGCCTGGGTACAATCACCAAACATCCGCAAGCTAGATGGACAGTTTCCTCACATGTGAAAATCCCGGATGGGGTTCTAACTCACAGCGGTGAGGAGCTAGTGATTACTAGTCAGAAAATGTACGTTAAAACCCAGATAAATGCATGTTCTATTTCCAGGACTGCTGCATAAGACATACTATTTAGTACCACAAAACACTGTATTGATTATAACTTATTTCAATAACACCCACAAGATTGTACAAACGTACAAATGAGGAAATCGCTGGAGAAACGAATAAAAAGATATTTAATTTGCCTCAACTCCCGCGAGAACATCTTGCATATGATGTTGATATTGCTTTTAAATATCAATAACGGTTACCAGGTTACCATACAATGTCACATTCTTTCATGCGCGTTTATATCGATAAACGTTTGAATATATTGGTGAAAATAAAAAAATGCGCTAATGGAATTTATTAATGTCAAATCGTAATTAGACTGGTTACACCGTATATTCCATTGCATTGTCTGCTCTATAAAATTACAAAAATGTAACAATATAGCAAATGCATGGTAATCGAACTAAATAGAACGTATTTATTTCTCTCTTGAAAGTCAGGAATGTACAGTGCAACCTCTCCAGAGCACCCCTCTCTTGAGCATCAGACTTTCTTCAACAACAGCATGATGTTTCCCACTGTACGATTTAACTATTAATGTAACCTATCTAGAA
This sequence comes from Lutraria rhynchaena, assembly GCA_008271625.1. Classification (NCBI taxonomy): domain Eukaryota; kingdom Metazoa; phylum Mollusca; class Bivalvia; order Venerida; family Mactridae; genus Lutraria; species Lutraria rhynchaena. Next base: position 691,064 of record VIBL01000153.1, read on the forward strand.
CAACAATCTCTCAACAACAACAAAATTTTGCTTCTCCCAAAGGGTGGTGTTGCTTTGGAAAGGTTGCATCGTATTTTGATACTTAAAGCTTGCTAAACTTGGTGAATGTGCAGCTACACTCTTTGTGTTTGATTTAAACTTTCATTATGAAAATTGCGTGCATATTTTTATTAAATTACCTGTACATATTAAATGATAGAATTATAGAAATAAAATTGTTTGTTTTTTATCTTTTTCTAGCTTTTAAAAACGATAATTATGAGAAATGGAAACTTGGTACTTTATTGTGAAGTACCAATTATTAAGTGTTTAGAAAACTTTGGTTAGTAACAGCACATGGTATGAAACTAAAAGTCGATACAATATCCAATCAAATATCTAATATCTGATAGTTATGCTGGTTTATTTTTATGCAACCATGTCTTACCACACATCAATGAAACTTGATACGATATATATGTGTGTCACAGCATATACCACATTTCTTACATCGATTGAAATCTAATTATTGCTATAGTAACGAGTATGTTTTGGATTCAAAGCGACAAATATCAATCTTTAAGCTCTGTGGAACATTTAAAATCAGAACACGTCAGGTTTTCTGGCGACAAACGTGTAGATGCTCGATTTGAGTGTTGATATTTGAGTGACGTTAGTCTATTTACTGAAATTTCTCTTTGTACCATAAATTAAATAGGCTAATGTTGTTTTTAGGAGTATGCAAACTAATACAATAAAAACAACGCAGATGTGGCTTTCCAGCATGTACTTGTAAATACAGATAAGAAATGGATTACTAGATATTACCTCCCCCAAATCCGACAACTGTAAAAAAAAACTCTCCACACATTGGGTCATGCGAAAATGCAGTACAAAATTGGGACGGTCCGTAGCAAAGCTACATGGAAAATTAACATATGTTTATAGTTTTGAATTGAGATCTTCGTCAATTCCTGCCTTTTAAAACCATCAGCGAATAGACACAACTACATAAACACAAAACAAAGAGGATCCGAGATTTTATATTATGATGGTTTTTGACAGTGTATCACCATTTCACAATACAGTGCAACCTCTCCAGAGCGGGCCTCTTATAAGCAACAACCTACCTTCAACAACAGTATGATTTTTCCCAAATGTACGATATAACCATTAATTCAAACGCTTTAGAGCAACAACCTCTGAACAGCGACATAATTTTGCTTCTCCCAAAGGGTGTTGCTTCGTGTTGCACGGAATTACAGTATTTGTCAATAATCCAAATTACTCCACCAGTTTACTCTCGTACATTGAGCCACCTTGTATTTTATAGAACTTGAAGAAAATTTTGGTTGATATCCAGAAAGCCTTTTAATATATTCAGTCCAACATTTAATTTGGATATTTTATTACTTTATGTAGACTGATTGTAGATATAGGAATAATACAATATTAATCAATTCACTTATTTCGGGTTCATCCAGGAATCAAGGTATGTAAGATGGATTTTTAGAAATGCGACACTGCGTATATTTACATCATAAAATTTCATAAAATGTTTAAAAATGTTTAAATGTTTAAAAGATTTAGACACTGTTGGTTGGATGTTATATACACTGTAGCAAAATAATATATAAATAAACAGCAATGTCATCAATGCACAATTAAGAATTATTCATTTGAGTTATCTTAGAGGACACGTTGCGTGATATCAAAACTCTTTAACATTCCGGATATACCGAAGCACGAACAATTAACTAATCAACAAACACTTTATCTTTATTATAGATTTCGCTGATCGTTTGTACTTTATTTTAAGTATAAAAGCAACTATTTTCTAATGGTTGCGCGTGCTTTAACAGAGATACAATTGTATTATACTAATGCTACATTATACAACTCATCATCTTGTCAAATGATTAAATAATAATTACACTACAATACACAGGCGATTACTATGATTGCAAGGAAGTGGCATATTGCTGTCGTAGTACAGCATAACCCCCCAAAACTGGACTCCCTGAAAATTGGAATTCTCCGAAAAACGGACAATTTTTCAAGTCCCATTTGCATTCTACTATAATGAATATTCCATTGAAAACCGGAATTCTTAGAAAACGGACGTTTGGTCCTGTCCGGAAGGGGTCCGGTATTCAGGGGTTTTACTGTATATTGCGGGGCGTGTGATTAGTGCAATGTGACAACCACCTTCTATCTTAAAGCATGATTACGATATATTTGACCACGTGACTCACTGTCTCGCAATATCAAGGTTGTAAATTGTACCCATAGAGAATATTGGAATGAGCTTGATTGGCAAAAATAGCGCGATAGTAAATCAACTATGGCCGTCACAAATGTGAATTATTAATTTGATGTGTCCTTTAAATATGACACGGACTCATCATGTGTTCATTATCCACTTTTGAAGAGGCGGTTTGGTTTAAATAGTCGCACTACTCCGTTATTCTCTTTCCATACATTAAAAAATGGTGGACATTCTGTAGTAACATTTAATTTTGAATGATACATTTCACGCAAACAATTTATAGCATTTTTTTCTTCGCGTCATAATACCGCTTTTCCCTATCCGAAGCAAACGCCTTTTAAAATATTTGGGCAAAAGAAGCCATTACTTGTAATGAGTAATGACTTTTTTGCCACAATGTTTTTTATACTCTGTCAGAGAGAAATAACCCAATTTTCTTAAAAAAATGATGTTTTGTATATAAACTTTGAATTTGGATGAGAGTCCAAAATATGCTTATGAGGCAAAGGGATAAGTGGACACGAACACAAATATGACGTCATGTCCGTGACTTTATGTTTATGCCATGCTCGTGATGTTATGTAGGTTAAGAAGACCTTATCGCATTTTACACGTGTGATATAAGCATGTATGTAGCTAATCACATATTAATGACATCATGCTATAAAGTATTTTTATGAATTTTGAAAAAGGCGTAAATTTCAGTTCATAACATAAACGATGCAATATCTTATACCTGGTCTAGTTTATAGATATGCGTAACGTTCGCGTTTCTTTTTAACATTACAGAGTTATCCTTATGTAATCTCTCACCATTAAGTAACAACACAATCGTTAATGTTTACGTAAAATTTATGTGGGATTTAAGTAAACATCGTTTCATTAAAATCTCCCATTACCTTTAACCATCTACGAATCTCATGCATGTCACCGTGTTGTATTAAAATAGCAATAATGTCACCACGTACCATATCAATTTTCAGTATCACGCAGTAGGCTGCTTTACCGATATTACCTGACGCAGCTAAGCATTATTGAATCTCGCTGTGAAATACGCATAGTTGTTTGTGATAGCAGTTTGTTATTTTAAATGACGAATAATCGACATAAGGACTAATTGTCTTACCCAGTCATAGAAAGATAGCATGTGAGAAAAAAAACACAAACAGAACGATGACTTTACAGAGCCATAAACTATACGTGGCTTTGGTGGTTGCAGGAAACGTCACTTGAAGCCGTATGTTAAAAAAAACGGAATAATTTACAACTTAATATGGTTTGCTCTATACAGTGGAGTACAATGTAACGTGCGGTCGAGTAATCATTATAGTGTTTGTTGAATTTAGGCATGGATATATCCAAAATGGATGTTATGACTTGCTTGTTTGTTTTTGGAGCTATCACACTATCAGGTTTGTCTCTTTTATTTTTGAAACTCGTGGGAGGTACATGTTTTCAGACTGAATATTTTTAAACAAAGAATCAGCAACGGCGTATATTGGTAACAGGTGGTATTCTCCTACGCGTACATTTTTGTTTAATATGGTTGATATTTGTTGTACAATTACGGTACTTGTCGTGCTGGTTATAACCCTCGTAGTGTGAAGAATTTTGTGACAGGTCACTTGAGCAACAGTCTGAAATATAGTATTAATGAAACGGAGAACTGGTTAATACTGAACGTGTTGTGTCTAGGCGGTATTATAAAGTAAATGTCATATTTACAAAGTGACATATTGAGTAGCTGAATTGGTTTGCAAATGAAAGCCACGCATTTTAGTGATATGTTGCCCGTTTCATAAACATATCCATGATAGCATCTTTCTGCATACACTTAGCGAGTAAATTTTCGTGAACAAAAATGTTTTAATTTTCATGAAAATGTTTCCTCGCTGACTTAATGAGTACATTTACTATCCTGAGAAGAAATTTTATCACGAAAGATCATTGAATTTTCGTGAAAATCCGTTTGTTTTTCGTGAAAATCCGTTTGTTTTTCGTGAAAATCCGTTTGTTTTTTCGTGAAAATCCGTTAGGTTTTCGTGAAAATCTGGTAGATTTTCGAGAAAATATACTGATTAGCTTATGTAGAAATATTCCACCATACATATCCTAGTTGAGATAGCGAATTCACCATTAAAATCTTGTTAGTAGTATTTCATTTCAGACATATACCTTTAACAACTGTCAAGAGGCCTTTAAAATAGCTAATATAATAGAATAACTTTAATTCATTTAAACAAACAAGGGATATCAAAATTTTCAAGTGTAAAAGATGCAATTTTAACTAAGATACGCTCTAATGAAACAAGTTCAAGATTGGTGCAGTTGATAACATAGTAATATAAATATTTCAATACAATAATATCAAAGTCAGCAGTACTTCTGTTTATTGAAGTCATTGACAACGCCTAGAACTGATGTCATTAATTGTCACATATTCTTATATATATATATATCCCAAGACAACTGCAATCGATAAAGTGTTTGAATGTGTCAGCCATGTCATATTCATGCGGGTTCGTTCCTTGACTTCTGGTAATAACAACTGTAGCAGCCACCAGGATCAACACGAACAATTGTACGTGCACTCAAATTTTTATATACTTGTATACTCTGTGTTGTTATTTGAATCTGAAAAAATAACTGATGAAAAAAAAGAAAAGACAAATAAAAAACAAATAAAAAACACTATGCAGGCAATATGTTATATCTTATCAAATCTAGGATTGTTTGGTATTTATTGAGAACAGGTTCGTGTTTACTCTGTTTTAAATAAAGTCTTGTTTCGTTTATTATATACAAATGTACATTTACGATTCTTGATGAAAAGGGAAAATATTTACAATGGTAAAATCAATTACATTGCCGTATATCGTAACTGAAGCGTTTAACACATCTTGCACGAATGGTAACCTTGGAAACAGCAAAATGTAGCGACTGATATCAACATAGTATAAGTACGATTAAAATGACACACACACACTCACACTGTTACTATAATGAATATCGCTATAATTAGGGTAATGCCTTTAATGAATATATTTTCATCGTGGAAAAGAAACCGCTTGCATAAAATTTTAGAGAGAATTGATTCCAACAAATTATATAGTTGCAGATTTATAACGTACTGACTGTATTGTGTGTAATCTTACCATTTCATAACGTTCCTCATAGCTAAGGAAGTCTTTGTTGTTTTTTTTTCTTTTGATTTGATTCCTAACAGGCGTTTTGTCTCTATACCAACGTAGCTATTTTTCCGATGAAAGATTGTGATTGTGGTCTTATTATATATGTTCTGTGCTCATTGAAATATTGCATGCATTTAGTTTTACTAAATTATTCTGTGCTTGTAACTTAATATACATTGGTCTGAATAATTTTCCCCGGACTACCTTACATTAAATAGAATTCAAATGTTGTTCACCGTTACAATCGTGTTGCTTTTTTATTTGACTTTCTACGTCCCATCGACAGTCGGGATAATTCGGCGATTTTCCAGCTTTGACGATACAGGAACACCCGGGCGTACACCTTGGTAGATGTACACATTTGTAGAACCATCGACCTTCCGTAAGCTAGATAGACAGCTTCACCACTTGTAAGTTTGTCTGGTCCTGGGTGAGATTGGAACTCACGGCGGGGATGAGCTTGTGATTATTAGTCAGAGACCGCAACTAATGGACCACAGATGTCCGTCTATCGTTTTGCTATAGGAGTCAGATATCATATATGGTGGTGAGTCATAATTCATATATTCACCACATGGGAGTGGGGAAAATTAATAAATTGAAAAAGCTATTTATATTGGTCTCCAACCAAAAGGATTGGTGCCGTTGCACTAAATGTTTGCACACACAAGAGTTCGTTTCTCCCGAAGCAATAATCATTAAGTTGTCCTTTGATAAAAATAATGTATAATAATATTTAGAGATAAATAGCGTGGCATTTGTATGTAGCTTTTTTGGTGTATTAATTGATGAATCACAAAATGCCGCGACATTAGTTGGAAATGTTTGGCATTCGCTCACAAAAACGCTCCTATTATAAAGATTGGTTAGCACTGGCAACTGGCAAATTCAGTTTTTGAGCAAAAATTAACATAAGGACAGTAAAATGTAATTATGTTCAGGGTTTCCTGTTCAAATAAATTTGGATTGGTTAGTCAGAAAGTTTTTTGTTCTAACATTTTTTCTAAACATGCATTTTGTGAAAATATCAAGTATGATTCAACTTAATATATCTCCGTTTTTTGTTTCTTTTGCAGTGTGAAACTGTTTTTAATAATTTACCAATTTCGATCGTTTCAAATTATATAGTGTGAGTTTTAGTATTAAGTTTCAGTAAGCGAGATATTTGATGTATATTGCGATTTTGTTAATTCAACATTTAAATGGTCTTACCCTTCTATGAAAATTTGACAAAAAATGTCATTTCCTCCATATGTAGAGAAGTTGCCGGCTACTTGTGGAAGGGTAAGTTAGTACTGGTTAGAATACAGTCCATGAAAACTGGTTAGGTGAACCGGCCGCTGTATATAACTGAAAGTACTTGAAAAAAGGCGTTAAACCCCTGTGACAATATGTCACATAAAAACAAAACAAACAAACATTTAAATGAAAAAAGATCAAATTAATCATTTCATTAAAGTTATTATCTTTGTGTATTGTAGATTAACAACATGTATACAGGTATTTTACGTCTATTTGGAATTCATACCCATTCATATTATTTACTAGCACTTGACACAACTATTAATTAACGGGTTACTGTGTATTGTTCAATACATGAACACCGTGAAACTGAGAACTCATTGTAAATGGACACTGAGGTGTCATCATGGGAGTGTTGCTGCTTGAATCTTTGACAAACATGGTTGAAGTGAAGAGTAGTGAAATTGATGATAGCAGAATCAATACTGACGTAGAAGAAGTTATATAAACGCTATATACAGACCAACACCGTTATACTGATATTCCTTAGAGGTCAGAATCCAATAAAACCTCGATTACGAGGATACTTTCGGGACCCGAAAATTCGATGGTAATAATGAAGTGGTCTTATTATCAAGTTAAATTACAGGGACTTAGTGAGAGCGGGTCCGAAAAATGTGGTCGTTATGGCAAGGTTGTCGTATTAATGAGATTGTCGTTATGTAAGATTTTACTGTATAATCAAACCTGTGAGCAAAGGCCGCCCTTTTGGAAGACAGATTGAGATCTTTATTGACAGGTGGTCTTTATTTGGAGGTTAGTTTGTTAAAAATATGATGGTCTTTCAAAGAATGGTATTTATTCATAGGGTGGCCTTTATTCGGAGGTGACCGCTAACACTGGTTAGAGTGTATGTATAAAAATATACCGCGATCATAGAAACAATTTATCACATGAGAATCATGTCAAACAATCACGTAAAACAAAGAAGGAATAATGAACTTCATTTTACGAGTTCAGCAATTATATAATTAAAGGGTACAACAGATATCATTTAATATTGACACAATGAAGATCGATTTAACGATATCCGCACAGCGGTGATCGACTGTATACTGGCAAAAAATCCATAGCTTTTCTAATTTCTGATTCCTTTGGTCTTCCATACGCTCAGTTAAGTATATCATTATTTAAGTGTGCAAGAAATATCCGACATTCTTACGCAGATTGAGTCCTTTTCTGGATAGCGTCAGTCTGTAAGCTTAACCATCAATTTTCACGTCCTTTGTACTCCTAATAAGCTTAACACGACTTCTTTACAAGAATAAGTTATAACCTGGCTTTGTTATTCATGCGTATGATACAGATCATGTTCCTCAAGAAAGGCTTTGATGATAACTTGTATTTCTTCTCCATCATGATGAACACATGCACTGATTGTTCATCAATGCAAGACACCATTTCTATTAATCTTATGACGTAAAGAACTTTAGGATGACGGAAGCCTATTTTTTATTGTATACAATTTGTTTATCAGATTTCTATGACTCTGGAACAGTAGATGATACATCATAACAATGGCCTTTTAATCCACTTTATCGATGGTTCGTAAATGTCATAACCAAGGTGCATTTATATTAAAATAACACGACAGTGTCAATTAGCTAATTGAGTGAAGTGCGATTTACAACGATAATGTGATACACTGGCGATTATTGCATTATCGACAGATACTGCGCAGTTTTGTTGCACAGCATTATGGGATGCGTGATTTGCGAAATATCTTAATTAGCTGCTTTGTGATAAAGGGGTTCATTAATACTCTTTCGTACATAAAAATTTCATTGTTTCGCGGCTTCCAGTCACATCACGGTTGGTAATTTCATTTACAGGCAAAACGAACGCCAAAATGTGATAATATACAAAATCATTCGCAGATAATGTGTGTCTAGAAAGAGCAGCAGAGACTATTGATAAGAATGTATTTGAATAAACAAAAATGTTTCTATATGTAGCGATGCTGTCAAAACTGTCGTCAAGGAATGAATAATTTAAAGGTTTACTTTGGAAATATAAATGGTTTGGTTATAAAGAGACCAGTCACTGTATTATGTGCCTTGAAGATCTTTTTTGTGTCAAATATTTGATGCTAACGTCTGATATATAAGTAAACTGGGTTACATTATTTTCAATGATTTATAGTATTTGTGATAAATATGTCCACAGTTTGTTTTAAGACGCCAAAGTTACATTCTATAATCATTAGTGGTTTGATGCTTAAAGAAAAACTTAGAGTTTGAATAGATTTATTACTAAAGAATATACATGTAAAGTGAAACCTCAAATAGCGACCACCTCAATATTACGATCACCTTGTTATAACGGCCCCTTATTTTAGGACCGGCTTTCAATATTTCCCACGTATTTCAACTTGATAATGAAACCACCTCATTATCACAATCGATTTTTTGGGTCCTGAATGTGGTCACATTATCATTAATTGCATACTTGTGCCTCCATTTTACCAATTTCAAGTTAGGCAGAAACTAGATATCTTCAACTATTATTCTGAAGGCTGACCATGGTCCAGTGGTTAGTGCGCTCAACTTATAACCCGGAGATCCGGGTTCAAATCCAGGCCGAGGCAGGTCATACGCTTCTATGAACATTTGACCGAAAATGTCAATTTTCCTCCATATACGGAGAAGTTGTCAGCTCCTTGTGGAATGGTAAGTTAGTACTGGTTAGTGTACAGTCCAGGAAAACTGGTTAGGTGAACCGGGCACCGTATTAACTGAAACATTGTTGAAAACGACGTTGAACCCCAGTGACAATAATATTATACTGCCAGTGCAAACAAGGGCGATTATACAATTGTGTCTATGATTGACTTGTAAATTATCGAAGTATTTAATACCTAAATATACGTTCTGTATATATTGAACACATAACATTAGCTGAAAGGGGAACTATTTTTCTATCACTGTCATGTAGCTTCTAAGATATTTAATATAACTGATATATTATAAACGCTTATAATGTTCTTTGTGCCTTTGAATCGGACAAGTGTGATACTATCAATTAACCCCATGAGACAAATATTAATTGAACGGAGTGCGACAGAATCTATCATCAGTGGTTCTAATATCAATAGCCGGACTTTTATGTCGTTAAATATTGATATTTATTAGAAGAAGTACAAAGACTGCTATTAATATTTACTTCTGCTATGTATTGTCGAAGTAAAATGGGAATTAGCTAATGCTTGATAAAACATGTTCGCGGTTACTTTACCCAAAAGAGGAGGCGGGTCGCAAAGCTATACATTTTGTACTTTAGAAATGCGGTACGATACGTCCCCTAATATTTTCGTACTTTGGGTTTTGCTGTAAGAATTTAAGGGTCAATGTCAATGAATAGGGTTGGTAGAATAACCGTAAACACGACATTTTTTCTGGCCTAAGTAGTCAATGAGTGTCCACTGCACTTACATCTGAAATAATTAAAAACACATGTACATTTCGCTAGTTGCCTCATATTTGCCATCAGTCTTTATCTGACAATATTTTGCATAGTTGAAGTAATGTTTTAACAAGGCATATGAATAAAAAAGGGTTGGCAAATTTATGCACGCGAGTTGAAATTATTGAAAATTGTATAATGCATGTTGTTACCACCCTGCAAAGAGAACCATATTATAAAAGAACTTATGTCTTAAGCAGATAGAATAAGACGAAACCCTCCGTGTGTATAGAAGTCATACTAATGACTTAATTTGTTCCTAATGCAAATACATTGTCACGATGAAACATGACTAAATTATGACTTTTTGAATGCTAATTGAGGAACATGTCATTTATACATGATATAAAATTAACCGCAGTGGTACCGCAATATGGTGCGACGGTTCTTAGTTATGGCTGAACGTTAAGCATTAATTCAGACGATATACCTACCTGTTCCCTTGCAATTCATACACTGCCACTGGTAATACCGTGCCGTGTACATGTTTTTGATTAAATGAGCATTTTTTAGGCGAACTTACTCACGGATTGCGCAAAAAATGAATGTCATGGAAAAATGCAGAATAACGTAAAATTATGTTAATTTAGCAATGTAGCGCTTTTTTTGGTAATTACTTTGGATCTTTAGGAAAGTAATGATAGATACAACCTAGAGAATTTGTACCCGGAAACGTCAAGTTACATGCATATTATGTCTTACAGATGAAAATGTGTGTGTGTGTGTGTTTTTACTATAACTGATGAATTTCGAGACAGTTTCTGAGTGATTAAAACTCCTGAGAACATGATATCTCATGCATAATTAAAACGATGTCTTTGACACGGTGATCTTGGGATGGATACTGTCAGCGTTACGGTTCCATTATACATCTGATTTTAGATTTAATTGGTAAAACATAATGTGGTGTCCTTGATTAATTATTAATCTCCTTATTGTGACAGTTTCATTTATAAAATTGTGGACAACAAATAATGATTTTGGAATAAAAAAATATTTTATAAAATATGAAAACCCAGGATAGAAACCTCAAAATTTGAAAATGTACACAACTTTTATATAAAATCCTCATAGTTGAAGTCAGTATTTGTATACAATAGGATTCGATCTTGTGACAGTGAAAACATTTTTCATGAACAACAGTAGTACGCACTAACGATGATTACACGCGTAGACAAAAAACCTTTGCATGTAATGTAACATGAAATATTCTGGATATAAAACCTCGGAACTAATTACATCATGTGTCCGATCAACGCAAAATTCAAATTACAGTAAAACCTCGATAATGAGACCACCTTCCGGACTGGAAAAATCGGTCGTAATAATGAGGTAGTCTCAATATGAAGTTGAATCATAGGGTAGTTATTGAAATCTGGTCCGAAGATAAGTGGTTGTTATAACAAGGTGGTCGTAATATAGAGGTGGTCGCAATGTGAGGTTTTACCGAACACAGGTCTGGGACAGTTAACTTTGTAACAGTATAAACTTAATCTTTCCCTCCCTCTAATCCGTCCAATTCATAAGTTCATACGTTGCGTTCATTTTAAGCTTAATTATGCTGTCGCATTGGAATTAACGTATTATATGTTAAGACCCTAAACGTCCCATATTGAATTTGAAGTATTGAATTAGTCGGCTTCGAAACAATAGATCATTCATAATATTTCATTACTCATAATAAATTAATATTTCAGGAAACCATCATTGCTCTTTTCATCAACTTACCATACACTTCTGGTAGAACTTTTGGATCAATAAAGTAAAAATCTTAATCCAGCACATTATTTGTCCTGGAATCTAGGATGACTTGTCTAACAAAGGGAGATAATTGTGTTTATAATTGCTTATCAAAATTATACGGAGACATACATGAAAACGTAGCTGGATCCATAATTGAACAATTATCAGGAGTTGTCACCCCACCTACATCACAGAGGGATGTTTGTATAATGTACAAATTTTTGTCAATACATACTCCGTTGACTTCTCTTTGTTGAACTCCTGACTTTACTTCAGAAAATAGGATGATGTGAGCGTTCTAGCCCCGTTGTTTAACCACAATGTCCATGTCATGTTCATTCTGTATCTATCACAGTTATTTGACATCCCAGTGACATGCTTCCTGTCTCTCAGACGTAATGTCGTGTCTAGTAATTCGTACCAGCAATTAGGACATTGATGTTCTTACTCATAGAAACTAACCATTCTGGAGTAGAGCGACGCAACTGATAAAACTTGTTCAGAAATCCTTGATATATGTTATACAGTACAACCACTTAATATTACGACCACCTTGCTATAACAGCCACTTACTTTCAAACTGCTTTCAATTAGTCCCCTTTAATTCAACTTGATAATGACACCAACTCATTATTACGACCGATTTCCGGGTGGTCTCATTTCAGAGGTATAACATCTGATCTAAAAAACCGGATAGTTTACCAACCTTTAATTATGAATCAAATAACATTACTATTGCACACTGAAGCAGTTTTCGTTCTATCGTGATCACATTTGTATTAAAGTATTCTGTTTAAAACGTGACAGTTTATTGACAAGCCGGTTGACTTATAAGTACATACTTTTACAATGATAAACACTGGTTAAAACGTAACACTAACCGTCAAGATGGCAAATGTCTGTATGTATACAGTAACACTGAGAAATTCCGTGAAGAGCGAAATTCTCGAGAAAAACGGACGTTTGTCCAAGTTTTCATAGACCTCACCGTAAATCTAAAACCTCAAGGGTGTCTCTATAATTCGTCCTTCGTAAAGTCTCATGTTGTACTATAAAGTAACTTCTTAGTTCAATTTCAAAACAATTGTCCCCGAGATTTCAGTAAACATTGATGAGCTAATCTCAAACTTAACACTACATGCTGTCATATGGCCTCAAGAGGCCAGCCTACGCTTATCCCGTTCTGAGAAATGCAATGCACAGATACTGTCTCTGAAACATTATCTTAGCTTACGTGTTTTAAAATGTGCATGCTGATTGAGTCACACTATTTTGCAGCAATGGTAAGACATGCTGAAAACTATTTGAACGCGTTTTATCAGAGGATATGCTCAGATATTTTGGAAAATAAGGCATGGCATGTTCGACACAAACTTGGCGTTCACTTAATTATGAAAGCAATTTCATGGTTTAATTAAGTATGACCAGAAAAAATCGTCATGTTTCCTATTACGACCCTAGTTTCTAACTACAAAATTCAAAGAATTATTCTTTTCTTCGAAAAGAATGGGGAACAATCGTGACTTAAAAGTATGAAAGATGTGTTTGGAAAAAAAAATAAAAGAAAAATACCTACCTACCTACCTAACTACCTACCCTATCTTTTTTGTTTTTGTCAAGTAACCTGAAACATGAATAGTTTTCTGGCTTTATAGCATCCTCGCGGAACTACAAATTATTATTTAATTATTTATTCAATTAAAACCTAATTTAAATGCATGCCATTATATAAAGTTAATTCAGAATCACAGTATGAATTTTGATATTAAAACTTTGTCATCTCGCGTATACATGTGTATGCCGTCTATACTTAGTTTGGAGCAATCAACTATGTTATATATGTTTGCTACTGATTGCAATGTCTTTAAGTTTTGTATCCGTCAATTATTTTTTACATATATTTATTTTTTTTTTGTTAAAAAGTGTGAGGTTGAACCCTCAAAACGGGTCTAAACCACTTCTTGGTTTGCTGCACACTATTCAATAGGCGTCACCCTTCGGAAGATTTGTGTTTTGTCATTCATTTGTATATGATCCTACGAATTTGGTGGGTTTTAGGTTTTGGGGTTCGGGAAAGGTAGACGTTTAGGGAAGATTAGATATTTTGTACGTGTTTTTTTCTAAGAATAAATTCGTATCTATATACATGAATGATCAGATATTTGCAATACGTTTGGTATTAATGCAGTCAGCCATTTGACATGTCAACGATACGATTTTATTTGAACATTGTGCGAAACGAGAAACAAACGTTTGTCGGCTGTAAAAAACTTTTTTCCAAATTTTGAGGAGACTGCAAATCGTTACACGGGCGTTATTAAAGATATTTTGTGACCATTTTGGAGTTTTCATGAAATATTTTTCATGAAAAAATATTGCTGAACTGAACTGAAATTGCTAATTACGAGTGAGTATTGACGAGTATTGTGTCAGAATGTTTTTTTACTTGAATGTTCTCACCAATCGTATGTTTACACGCAATGATTTACTGATCTCAAATAGGTTTTCTTTCAGAAGATGAAATTGCAATAAAGTTGATTGTTACCGTCATTATTGTCAAGTGTGCTAATGGTCTCCTTGATGAAAAACGCCACAAATTGACTGACCTTTTGTGCTAAATTGATATTTCAGGATACACATTTAACAACATGTTTCCAGATGGAACAAAACACAATCATCTATACGGTCATAACAGACAGCTGTTAATATAATCCATTAACTGATAATGTTATTACACATAGAATGGAGTCAATGCTGTCCTTAGAGATGTCGTTAAAAACGGACGAAATACGGTATGATAATTGTTCACTCTGATGCACAATGAAAACCCAATTTATAAAACAGGGTCCGCAGCAACGTTTTCCAAACGTGTCCGAAAATCACAGTCCGTGGGTCACATGACTTCCGTCATAGAGGTCAAGGGTTAAAGTAGTCAGTGGCTTGCAATGATAAAGATCACTACTAGTAGGTTATCCAGGATTACTAGTTTGATCAGCCGCCTTGACTGCTTCTGGTACCGGAAGTAAAGTAATATATTCATTCTTGCTTTAACAATTTAAATTCTCTTGCCGAGGTTCTCATTCAAGATTATATTATTGAACTCCCTGAACATGCATTAAACTGTTTCTTCGTTACAGAAGCTTTCAACATTTTTAGAGTTCCAGTATACCGGTGTCCTATTTAAAATAAAGTGTTCCAATTTATAAATTTGGTCCTATCTACGGAGGTAGTTCTATTGATGGTAATATTCCGATTTACAGTACTGTTCCTATTGACAGAACCGTTCCCATTTACAGAACTGTACCTGTTTACCGAACTGTACCCATTTACCGGAGTGTTCCTACTGACAGAATTGTTCCTATTTATCGAACTGTACCTATTTGCCGGAGTGTTCCTATTTACAGAACTGTTCCTATTTACCGGAGTGTTTCAATTTATTATTCTTTCTATTTCAAAATATTTAACACTAGCACACACAAAGTCGGCGAAAACTCCAAAACAATATCCATTGTATCCTCAAAACCAAATTTATGTCTGCGTTGGCAGTATTGAGCTCATTGTATCTTTATTCTCAAGGGAGTATAAGCAGACACAACGTAATATTCTAATCAGATGTTTTTCTCCCTTATTTCAGAAAAAAAAATAAACTCGGCGGTAATGAGATAGTCGTAAATAAATTATAAAGCGTTTAGATTGCATTTAATAAACCGAGGCGTTTGTTGTAATTACGCAAACATACCGCAACCGCTAGAAATTATTTAATAGTCGTGTAACAAAAAATAAATAAATAAATAAGCAATAAAACAGAAGTTGTTTGGCTTAGTACTTCTACAAATTAGACATGATTTAAATGCTTCATTAAACTGCACGAAGGAGTGAATTAATGTGCATTTAAAATGTTTATAATTAAGTTTCATGATCAATATTGGGATAATTAGCGGCTCTCAATTTGATAATTAAACAAGAGACTGGTAGTACCATCAGTGACAAAATTTAGCCTTCCCGGTTGGTATTGCTTCTAATGAAGAAGTATTCGCGTGTCTTTATCAGATTTGCAAGACCGAAAATTAAACATTATTGTATAGAAATCCTATCAATATAAAAGTAGAACTACTTGTTTTATCAATTGTTCTAACCAAGGTCATCCTTAAACAATTGATTATTTGTTGTAACGCGACCCAATATTAGATTATTATACTCCCCAATAGGTAGGGATTTTTTTCTTTTGAAAATTCCAGAAAACAATTGCTAAATAAGGAAATTATTACCGGAAGGGATAGAAAAACTTTTTACCGGAAGGGATAAAAAACTTTTTACCGGAAGGGATGAAAAGATTTGTTAATCTGATTCGCCCGTATTTCTTTGAAAGACATGACGGTACATAAATGCATGTTAACGCCGTCTGGTCGCTTAAAATTTCATGAGTTTCAGTTTTCCGTGTCAATATTCTTTCCCTTTTTCTCCACTTTAAGGGCCAAATATAATTTGAAAGGAGTTGACTTGGTGTAGACAGAATTACGCTTATCTGTATACATTATTTGAACGGTAACACATGCACTTGCTTCAATAACTTGTGATTTAGTAAGAAAGAAAACTGAATCCAGAAATTGAACCTGTATGACCTTGGACCTCTGAGAAAACGTCAAGGTTAAAAGTTTGGGTATGGACGTTCACGTTCCACGTTTGAAATTCAAAATCTATTCCTGATACAATACTTGCATGAACAAAAATATTTCATCAAACCTATGTTAGGATATCCCACACTACAAGGGTGTAACCACCTTTGAACGGGTGTTACGCACACAAAGGGTAGGGGACGAAGGGGTTAATCCCTTCAACTGCTGGATATTTTTAAAATTATTAGTAAATTGATATGATCTTGTATATTGTCACTGAAGAGATCTAATTAATGTCTAATCCCTTCAGTTGTCGACTTAAATGTCATTTCTGACCATATCTATATTTTCACTATACAAATTGACGTTACCCAAGGGCGTAAGAGCGTATCGCTGGCTATGCCCCTGATACATTTTGTATTGAAGTAACGATTCACATTGTAACTTCTGGTCCGTAGTTTTTTATTTGTGATAACAATCATTTTTTGTGATTGATTAAAACTGAATTAAATGTACAACTTGGGAAAAATTATAAAGTATTAAAACTGATGAAAACGAAAACATAATGAAAACAATTTCATATAACACGATTTGTTCACTAATAGAAACCTTTTTTATGACACGCACGGCGTAATGCGGTTTACTTTTTAACTTGAATTAATAAAAAGTATCGCATGAAATAATTTAATTTCCAGTCGATCGCTTAAAACAGATTTTATAGTACCGAAAATCATTAATCTCATCAAATCTACCCGAGCGTGCTTTATGAACAAAATCCATTATCGTGTTTATTTTGTTTACTGCCAAACAAATCCAGTACTTAAACTGGAATTCATTAACTTGAAGTGATTTAAGATATTTATCTGCCCCAACAGGGCAAGTAACAAGGAAAACATGTTTACAATAAAGCGCCATATTAAAGTGCATTGAAATCTGAAAATATTATCATCTCTTAAATGAAAGTTATCGAAATGTGGAACAGTAGAACCTTTCTACGCCGACTTTGTGCGGACAGACAAAATGTTCGGATCAGAGATGCTTTTGGAATTCAAAGGTTCCGTATTACAAAGATTTTTTAGCATTAAATTTATAATAAAAACATCCGGACCAGCCGACGCGTTCAGTTTAGAGGGACTCGACTCCGGATAAACATCTGTTATTTGTTAGTGAATATAATCGGTTGTGAATTACGTATTATTTACATGAATGAGAAAAAGATTCCTAGGGGGGGGACAAGAGTCCCACCTTCCTCAAAATATTACATTTCCCCAAATCTACCTACTCAAAACCCCATACAAACAAAAGGATACAAACATGGAGGATAAAACACAGTCTCCGCCTCTGAACGTTATGTAGCAACTATGTTCCATTATGTAAAATACAGCCTTTATAATTAAAAGACTTTCTCATCAATGTTTTCTTGTATGTGGAAAAATATCTACTTCGTACAGAGAGATATTAAAATATTGATTTAAAATTCGGTTGTATTATCTGTTATCTCTAAGGGACCTCTGTGGGCGAGTATGCGTCTGATCTTGTAATCATTAACCTCTTTCCGCTGCGAGGTCCAACCTCATCCGGTACCATATTTCATATGTAAGAAGCTATCCAGCTACCTTACGGAAGGTCGGTGGTTCTACCCAGAAGAAAGCCAATCGTAAAAGATGGAAAGTTGCCAAATGGCACTGGCTGTTGGTGCGACGTTAAAAACTAGACTACTATTGTTCATATCTATAGAATATCACCACAATGAGCACAATGTTTATGACGTAAGACCCTTTCAAAGATGGATTAAATAATGATTTAACTGAATATTGGATACGGATACTTCAATTCTCTTTAAAAAATTCAATGTATATGATACATAGTTTTTATTTAAACATTAAAGTTCATATTCGTAGCTTTAGGAAAGCTTGAAAATTATTAAGTATACTCAATTTTATATGCGTACACGAAATTTTACTTTTCAAAAATAAAAATGGGCCGCATAAATCGAAATAAAAAACTGACAAACACCTCCCGATAATATCGACGTGATTACTTCCCTTAGTTTGTGACGTCATAGTTGACATTTGTCAATGCAAGTACTAGCTATATATGTAATATTGCCTATCGTTAACAAAACTGTCAACAACGTTGCGAGTGTATCTTTTTACGAAGATGAGCGATCTATTTGATGATTTGTCATTTATGGAAGAACATCTCGCCGTACAACGGTACCATTATGAGTCTTTTGACAAAAATAACAGTGAATTTGACATAACTAGACCCATACGCGATTCGGAAGACCCATACGCGATTCGGAAGATGAGTGTAGCCGAGACTTCTAAAATGCATAGGCACTCGATTTCCATGATTTATATACACGAACAGACGTAATTTTTAAATCTAAACTCATCAAACAACGCAAATCTGCCAAGAAAAAATACGTCAATTCGCTACTCCTAGTATGAGAAAAACTAAAAGGTAAGTCACTCGCCATTTCTTCGATTGATGGAGTTGACGGTATCTAGCCTGGTCCTGACTTTCCTTCTGAAATGCGTGCTCTTCTCGGGAACCCCGCTCTTGCTGTATTTAATTGCCAAGTTTAACAGCGTGGTTCCCGAAAAGCGTGCGCATTTCAGAAGGAAAGCCAGGACCCAGACTGGATACCGTCACTTCCGTCAATCGAAAAAATGGCGAGTAATTTACCTTCTAGTTTTTCTCATTTGTTTGATGAGTTCAGATTTAAAAAATAGGTCTGTTCGGGTATATAAATCACTGATATCGAGTGCCTTTGCAAACATGATGCAGAATCATGTATAAACGAGATATTTATTTACTGGCATTTACTCAAACTATCGTAGTAAAACCTGGTACCAATATAAATATTGGTCCCAGGATTAAGTTAACTTATGTGATGGTAACAGTGTTTCCACGACACCTTCCGGTCTGACCGTTATTGGCTTCACTGGTGTCTCAAAGACATGACAAAAAAACCTATTTCCCACCTCTAGATTTTCTAGAGTCTTTTAAGACTTTTTTGTGAGTTTCATGGAGATATTAATCTAGATGAAAATCAACAGTTCATTTCTTTTGCAATTAGTTTGAGGTTTGGCCGATTTTTGTCGTAGAATGACTGGACTAATATCTCCAATCAACATCTTTGAGGTTCCAATTAACAATTACATAATCTTACGTAATATGTCACACAATATCAGTAAGTTCTTATGGGACCGAAATATACAGGAAATTGACATTGTCTAGGGGTCGAATTGTCCTGATACCTCTATAAATCACAACCTCGAGCAGTGAAGTGTTAAAAACAAAGCTGATGCAATCAGTTTGTGTAAAATTTTGACCTATTTGCCACTAGCAGGGTACATTAATGTAATGTAATGGAGGGTCCCTGTCACTAGTGAGAATAATATTGTTTTAGAGTTAACTTGTATTGTATCGGGAGTAGCACTTTATAAAGGTAGTTGGCTGCTTAAATTTAAACAGCAACTACATAATCTTTGCTTTATAAGTTTCGTTAATGCTAATATTTATAAAGAAGTAAGTTTAGTGGTATGAAATTGATTTTAATATCTAAATACGCGCTTTAACTAGAGTCTTATTCACATCTGGGGCCCGTTCTATCAACGTACTTACGCATTAAATATAACGTAACTTTGGCGTAAGTCGGAAATTTTACGTAATCGGCGTTCTATCAATGTTGACGTAAATTTTTGGACGTAAAGTTGTGCGTAACTTTACACCATGTATGACTAAGGTGTAAAGTTACGCACTGTCCATCCAATATGGCGTTAATGATGCTGTTTGACTCTGATAAACGCCGAAATAGACGGGTTTTTCGCCGACGTAAAGGGCTTGATGAATTGAGGGATTGGGAGGTGGTATCCCGTTATAGAATTGATCGACCAACGATAGAAAGACTTATTCGTTTGCTTTCCAACGATCTGCAAAGTTCCACTTGTAGATCGCAAGCAATTGACTCGGAAATACAGGTACGTGTAATATATTTTACCGCTGTGCTTGCCTTAATTAAATTGTACTAAGCAAAGTGTATGATGACAGCGATATTCAAGTTTATTCGACAGATAATACGGCTGCAATATGCGCTCGATTAACCTATAGTAAGAGCAAATAAAGCGTCTGGTAAACTCTGCATAATGGATGCATGGGCATCTGTATAAATGGATTCAATTTCTGTGTACCAAGCTTGGCAAAGCAACTAGTGAGACATTAAACCCATCTTCGCTGCGAATATCACCAAATGGAGCTTCGCTTTGGTATGGACTTAACAGGTGTCACCCATCCTATTACCGATTACCCATCCTGAGTTAATATTTACATAGAAGTTAGAACTTTATCGAAGTGTTTATAAATATCTTGGCACGCAAATCATAATGCGCCATGGGGTTTTTCACTTTATTACATACTTTTATAAGACTAATACCAGTCGCAATCTCACATGTCTATCAAAGTGTTTAACTGTTTGTATAGTCCAAGTAATGTTTCAATTTTGTGATCTGTACAGGCTGTAATCTAACATTCAATAGTCCGCATATTTGACATGAATTTATGAAACAAATGTGTTCTTCAGAAATCATTATATTTAAGTATATTAATGAAACATGTGACTGAATAAAACAGTAAATAGCTTGATATGGGTGACCTGTTCAAAATTGATTGTAATGGTTTAAAATTGATAATGTTTTATGGTTTGTATGTTATAGGTTCTTGTTGGATTAAGATGTCTGGCTAAAGCATCCTTTTTTTCTGAAGTTGGTGACGTACATGGAATTTCGAAGACCAGCGTTAGTTATATCTTTGACAGGTTTATCAATGCAGTCAACAAAAATGTTAACAACATAAGGTAAACATTACACTGATCTAGTTTGTCATCATCAACATTCACTGTTGTGCAACCTAGATTGAACTTGATTAATATGTGTGTCATGCAATTATATACATGCCAATGAAGAAATGATGCAATGTAACGTACAAAGTAGTGTTCTTGTAATGGTTATTGCTGTTGGAACTGTACCAATTAATAGTTTGACTGCGGCAAATTTATTACTTTTATTTCAGTTTTCAAGACATGAACAAGTCCAAGTTGGAATTTTACCGAAAATGTGGAATACCCAATGTAATTGGGGCCATTGATGGTTCCTTAATACCAATTAAAGCACCCAAGCATGATGAAGCTGCGTATGTGTGTCGCAAGGGTTTTCATGCTATCAACATACAGGCTACTGTAGATTATGATATGCGGTAAGATATACATGTAATATATTTTAATTGAAATATGTTGCATTGGTTCACAGTAAATATTACATTTCATCTTACATTCTTGTTCATAGCCTGGAGCATTATAGAAATTCAACATAATAACCAATGTTAATATGCTTATATTAATACAAAATATATTGAAATTATTATATTGTACTTTTACAGAATCATAGACATTGTTTGCAAGTGGCCTGGATCTCAACATGACGCTTTCATTTTTGAGAACAGTGGCTTGAAGGTAAAAAAATATTTCCACACATATGCTAACTCTAAGCACATATTACATACCATACATCTTTAGCATTTTTGTATTTTGCCTTCATAATGATGTGTTCAACATCACATCTAAAATGTATTTTACAGGCAAGACTGGAAGAATCCAACTTCGGTATATTACTGGGAGACAGTGGATACCCACTTAGGAAATACTTAATGACACCATTACTTAATCCTACCAACGATGCAGAAAATGCTTACAACAAAAACCACATAAAAGGATTTTCTGTTATTGAGCACACATTTGGTGTGTTAAAGTCCAGATTTCGGTAATTATTTACGTAATTCATACCCCATAATTGAGCGTAATTGAGTATATGTAAATTATTGAATATTCTTATACTAAGCAGACTGGATGTCATGTCATTTGCATTTCATGGTTTATGTACTGATTTCCTGATTCATGCAACAACATTATCTAATGTCATGTTTGATAATTGATAAACAATGAGCCTCATCAGGATGTATCAGAAAATTCAGATAATTCTGATTTCTTTCAGATGTCTTCACAAAAGTGGAGGAAATATGCTGTTTACTCCTGAAAAGGCATGCAGGGTTGTGCTGACTTGTGCCAAACTGCACAATATGTGTTTAGATATGAATTCCCCATTACCTGACATTGTCAATGAAGACAGCAATGAAACTGCAGAAATTTGCAGGCAACCAGTATTGAACAATGCACGCAATGTACAGAATGAAATAGTACGACTGTTTATGCATAATTAAAACTGTAGTGACAAATCCCTATATGAATTTAGCACTGAACCATTTTCTTTGAATCTGTTTGATGAATCTTTTATACATACTATTTGCTTGATGTATGTCTTCAAATATGTAACAATTATTTCCATAATTAGCTTTATTTTCAGTATGAAGTATTATATATTTGTAAATTGTCTATAAATTCTTTTATTTAATTTTAAGCAGCAACTTTTTGATTATGAGGCTAAAGTTTATTTATTTCAAGCATAACTAGTTAAGCATTTAACCATGTTAAATCTTCCCTGAGTACACATTTCTGTCAAGTGTGACTATCTTGCACAACCCGACCATTCAATGGATTAATTGACATGCACAATTTGACATGAAAATGTAGAAACTGCAAGTTTCATTATTTTGTAGTTATGAATAGTCTGTCTGATGTTACATGTGAAAGACTTGATTGTTCATGAGTTTGCATTATATCAAGGACAATATATTAATAGCTGAATAATTAATGTAAATTGAACTAATGAAGATTTTACATGTTTGGTTTCATGTTATGTTGTTCACTTACAAAAAAAGTGCACTTGCTGTCCCAAACCGTGCGAATATTGCAATTATTATCTTAATATGTTACAACTGCATCCGTCAGAAATTCATTTGTTTACCAAATTACAACCTAATCAACAAATTATTGTTGCCAGTTTATTTTATTTGGACACGTGCATGTTGTTTGTTCTGTGAAGTATAACAGAGTAGTCCCTATGACTAATTATTACTATGATTAATAATTAATATTACATTTTAATCTCATTGATGGTATTATTGATTGCACGCTTAATATAGCGTTTGTTACATACCTTCTTATACATGTACTTGTTTTACTTACAAAATCTTGATGTTGTTAGGTAGATGGAGAACAAATTCATGAACAGTTTTACATATTTATTAAACACTGTGTTCATTGCAAGGTGTTGTTATTTTCTTATTGTGAGAAATTTAGCCCATCAAAGAGGTGGCAACTGTTAATATCAAACATCTTTGAGAGGGTTGCACTAATGTTCTCCAGTGCAAACCTTATTTTCTTCATCTCCTCCAACTTGTCACTTTCTAAGGAGATTATCAACTCTACAATCAATAATGGATGTAAATCTTTACTGTTGTGGAAACATGTTGCTCACAATATAATCATTTTGTATTAATAGCCAATTATTGCAAAAAAAATATGAGGTAACCAAAATGTATGAAATTCATTGGAACAATATGACATATTTATCAAACATCACAAGTTTTTACTTAACCAATAATATTATGAAAATAGTTTACAGATACACTTGCTGTATAAGTGCTGTTGGTATCATTAAATATGTCATAAAGAAGTACATTTTAAACATACGTCTACGTCTAAAATGTTCATAAAGCATACAGTCATTGATAGATAGACCATTGTATTACGACCTGTTCATATAGCATTTATTATTATTAAACGTCCATGATAATTCAATACACCATACCATGTTTGTCTTCACTTATGCTTCTTTTTCTTTTAGGTGTTTTTTTCCCTGAAATATAAATGTTTTGTCTGTTATACACAATTGACTAGCATGAAATCAGTGTGAGAATAATGTGATCCACGGTACACATTCATTATGGATTTAACCAACCTATGAAATCATTGCCACCGATGATGTTTCTTTACAATAGTTAATGAAATGCTTATACAAATTAACATAATCCAAACTATACCTTACCCTTGTCAGTTTTCCAAGTGTTCTCCACTGCATTTTCATCTTCTGCAAATTAAAATTAATCTGTTAATTAACAGCCCTGGATGAATTTAACACAGGGTGTCTCACGAAAGAATAAAAAATGGAATACAATGTACAATGTTTGTATGATTGTTCTTATTTGAACATACTTATTATTGTTAATGTTGTGTTTAATACTTTTGCTTTATCCTCATAAATAAATTCATTCCCATGATGTTCAGGGGCAACATTTGTATCACATGTACCACTTGCATAATACTTGTTCATACCTGGACTATCACTAATTCCTGATCCACTGGCAAAGTGGATGTACTGTGGTCAATGTTGATAATTTGTTCTGTGAATTAAAAACATATACAGTTTCAATACTAAAGATGACACATGATTTTTACAATTTGAATTATAAACGCCAAAAACATGATATAAGAAAATAATGAAGTTATAAATTATGAGCAAGTGCATTCACATGCTATTTTCTAATATGTTTTATAATATGTTTTTTACGGTGGCCATTAATCAATGTAAGTATGATAAATGGGTAAATACCTTGTATAGATGTATCAGTACCACCATTAATACCTTCAATGCAGCAAACTGGAATAGTACTTACAATCTGTGTACGAAATGAACATGAAAAGTTGACAAAAATTTATGTCACAAGATGCTTACTATATGTTTTGTACAATTTGAAGAATTAGATTAATGGTATATTGTTAAATACTTATGCTATTTGTGACCGTGAATGTTAATTATGATGATGAATAAAATTTAGATGGCCAATGACACATCATTGGAATACAGCAGCAGCATGTACATTACTGTTTATAATACAGCAGCAGCATGAACATTACTGTTTTTAATACAGCAACAGCATGTACATTACTGTTTTTAATACAGCAACAGCATGTACATTACTGTTTTTAATACAGCAGCACATGTACATTACTGTTTTTAATACAGCAGCACATGTACATTACTGTTTTTAATACAGCAGCAGCATGTACATTACTGTTTTTAATACAGCAGCAGCATGTACATTACTGTTTTTAATACAGCAACAGCATGTACATTACTGTTTTTAATACAGCAAAAAAATCAAATCTAAACACATTTTGACAAGATTACCTTCTCTTGCAACTCACTAAGTGGCTGTGGTGGGGGCCCTCCTCCTGTAACATGCAAGGACTGCCTCCTAAATGACTCTTTCTTCTTAGTCTCTCTCTGCTCATAATAGATAACACCAAAATGTACAAACAGCATGCAACCGAAGAATTGAACAATGTGAGAAAATTTAATGATGTTTCAACATTAAAATAAGCTGTCTAAAGCATGTTAAAATTGTTGACTGACAGAACGCCTGCCTGGGACATTGACGTAAAAAGCATTGTACAAACATCATAAGACACGAGTACACAAAGTCAGCCCAGATAAATTAAGCAAATACAATATAAATGATTATTTAATTGACATCAATTGGAACTATTAGTCCATAATAAAACAAAACTGGTACCTTAATGTCCTGCCATTTCTTGTACACTTGATATCTAGTACGTTTTCTGCCACCAACTGCGTTTACCCTGTAATACACGAGGATTGCCTAACGGAAAATCAAAGAATGTATACTGGCCTCGATAATGCAACGACAAACGCCATGTAAAATAATTACAGATTTATATAAGACAGTATATCATGTTATAAACGCTAAGTATCACAAGCAGACGCTCTTACCTCTCCGTTAAATCACACCAGAAACCATCTCTGTCACTTTTATGGAAGCTTGAAGAAAACTTCTTTGTTAATATATTCGTGGATGAAACGCCATCGACGAGCGCAACCACCTCCTCCTTAGACCAGTTCGCTGATCGACTGCACGAAACCTTCGCTTGTGACATTGTTGACATTTTTTGATAGATAATGAACGCTAAAAATGACAGAACGCGCCGCAATGACGTCACGGGTCATAGGTCAACAGGTGCTTTTAGACTGCGTCGCGACGTTTCACTACTTACGCAAAAAGTTACGCATTGGTTATTTACGCATTTTTCGAACTGCGTTCGTAGAACACTTTACGCAAATCGTAAAATTTAACGTAAAACCGAAATTACGCTTACGATTTTTCGTAAGTTACGCATTTTTGATAGAACGGGCCCCAGGGCGGCTGTCTATAGTCTCATAAATACTTGAATTTGAGCGGTAATTGGACAAAAGTTCAAGTTTGGATGAAATTGGTGTATTGATTATGTCATTGAATTATCGAAACAATAATATTCGTTTTCTATGTCTTACAGTATTAATATACTGGTACTGACAATTTAGATATGCCCAGGGACTCTACATTACATGCAGAGGTATGTTGTAGTTCTATAAATCAGTTCAAAATGTTTATGAAACATAACTGACACAGGAATAAATAAATAAATTCAATATTACGCAAACGATGCCAAGTTGAATGTATATATTGATTTACTAATTTGTACTTACGGAGCTCCTTGGAACCCCTAGATTGTTCGCGTTGATAACAATAAGGGGTACAGTTTTTATCGTTATAAAACGCTATTATTGCACGTTCGGTTTGAATTTTTGGTGCATGATGTCAAAGGATAATATTTAATAGTTGTTAGAAAAACTTAAAATGCTTTTAACTTCTTTTTACGTATTTAGGCACTTGCACTACACTAAGCTCCTATGAATGTGTATATGCTCTTTGCCAACTATGACGTCACAGATCAAGGGAAGCAACTCTCCCTGTTTTTCTCGGAAATTAGCTACCGTGTTACAAATCTTCGTTTTCAGTCCTTTACATTTATTTTTATAGCCTTATCGTAGCATACATGCTAAATATTGCTTGCAAACAATAAAATTAGCGACAATTAATCAATTATATATTTTTCTGTGTAAATGACCTTTAACCTAGTTCGCACACTAATGGAGTCGCACTATGTCCATGACATCAAGTCGTCGGTATGCTCTCGGATGCAACATATTTTTTTTACACTTTTACCTTATTGTGATTCGTTCATGACATTTCTAAAAAAACAAATCGCTTGTAAAAACAATAGCGACATTTGCGAAATTCTGTTCTGAATAAAACAACGTCAATTTAATCAAGCAGCCCAAAACATGTCCATTCTGAAAAACATTGACTGGAAATGTTTTATCCAATGTCATATTCCTCGAAATAATTTAATTTAAAGGAATGTCAGTGCTATCAATTGTTTGCGAATATCAAATGGTAAAATCAGGAGCATTTGTTACATTAAGACCTAGAAACGAATGTGACTGAAATAATTGATACTTAAACACTTTACCAAACACAAAATACAACAAATGATATCCCCGTATTAGTTCATATCAAACAGCTTACAATGCAATTAGTATAAATAACGGAACTTATGATATCTGATCCCGGGTTGGATTGGAAATGACAGCGTTATGGGACCTAGTGATTACTTGTCAGAGACCATAAGCACTCGCCCACGGAAGCCTCATTAACGGAACTAGCGCTTAGACTTTAAACGGGGCTTCATCACTATTGTCCTAAAAATGAAAATCTTTTTATTTATATTTCCCACGATTACTTTCATCTCGAAGGAGGAGACACGTCCGCAGAAGTAAACGTAAAGTGGGTCACATGGACACTCAAGAATAAATTTCCTCTCAGTTGAGTGTTATTAAGAAATTTGTTAACATTTGTATTCAGCATTATTGGACAAAATGAGCAGTACTGATTGTTTTGAACGCTCGAAGACAACAGTTACGTTGTTGAACATTAAATTAAGGATTGTGATGTTGCCTCCTCCACGAACGCGGTACTTAGGGCCCAGGCGTCACTGGTGCATGTACTTATTTGTCAATTTGCTGAAATGGAATTGATGCGGAATATCATTTATTATACATTAATGAAGTGGATGCCTACCTATGGGATTCAGGTCCGTCTTGCAACAGTAGCGCATTGTACTCACGTGTCAATGAATATTCGGTCATTAATCCCCTTGACTGATATAAGCAATATTAAAATTGATTTTATTTTCACGTAAAGTTGCTTTAATTGATTAACGTCTGTTTGACTCGACAATGCACTAAAACCTCAATATTGAGACCACCTCAGGGACCAGAAAAAATCGGTCGTAATAATGAGGTGATCTCATTATTAAGTTGGATTATAGGGGAGTTATTCAAAGCGGGTTCGAAAATAAGTGGTCGTTATAACAAGGTTTTCGTAGTATTGAGTTGGTCGCAATGTGATTTGTCACTGTAATAATGTTCTATAAACCGCTGTAAACTGAACAATGTATTGGTTCTTTAACACAAATAACAACGAGTTCAACTAAGGGTCATAGTATAATTATTTTTAGCGTTATTTTGTGATTTATATTTTTTTGTTATTTCGTGAAAGATATTGTCTTTAAGAACCGTGACTTGAAGAATCATGACCTTGAATGACATTCTCTCAAACATTCTCTGAATCATGTTACCTTCAAAACACTCCAGTCAGATCATACATAAAATATAAGCCTTCACTATATCAATATTAGGAAAAGCCTGATACTTCATTGACATCATTCATTTTAACAATACCAATGTAAAATATATTGTCATCCGCGTTATTGCGATGGCATTGATTGTCATATAGGAAATGGTTTATTTTTCCGGTTCGATATTTAGACCGTATTTATATCATGAAGAACGTGTAATGGATATTTAAATCGACAGTATACAAGTCCTAATAGAAAATACAGCCATATATACTACTCAACTTTTGCTGAGCGCCAATATTATGGAAAGGATAAAAAGGTTTCAATTATTTATTTCGCATAGTTTGATTCAGCAATGTTTTGAGAAAGCTTAAATGCAAGCCGTTTTATCATGTAGGTGTCACCACGTGGTCATGGAGAACATACACGCCTCGCTTGATATACGCCACACCATCATCACAAGAGCTTAGGCAAGGTACATGCAGTATGGGTCACCCGTCAGGAGGCATGATGGAGGCAGACAAAGTGTGATGACAGCAGCTCAAGACCGCTTCTTGATTATCCAGGCCAGTCGAGGACGTTTTGCAACAGCAAAATATCTTAGTAATAGCATTCTTGATGGTTCTGGTGTCAATGTTTGTACTCAGACGGTGTGTAGACTGTTGTGCGAGGGTAATCTGTGATCAAGAAGACCCTGTGTAAGAATTCCATTGACTCGTCGTCACCTCCTGGTCCGTAATGGGTGAAGGAGCATGTTAGGTTGACCGGTCAAAGCTGGAGACATGTTCTCTTCACTGGTGAGTCTAGGTTCTGCCTACACTTTACTGACAGACGTGCGAGAGTCTGGAGAAGACTTGGGGAAAGGTTTCAAGCCGGAAATATTACGGAGCACGACCGCTATGGGATGGATCAGTTATGGTGTCCGGACGGACGGACTGACCACGTAGTGCTAAATAGAGGTACATTGACCGGTCAGCTGTACGTTGATGAGATGTTGGACACCCGGGTTAGGTTGTATGCCGGGACAGTCACTTCATTTTAATGGGCAATAAGATGCGTCCCCACATGGCCTGGGTGGTCCAGATATACCTACAGAGGGAGGGTATTGGGCACCTTGACTGGCCAGCTCGAACACCCGACCTAAATCCAATTAAGCACATGTGGATTGAGTTGCAGGTACGGATATCAGCTGGCCAGGTGCGACATAGTAGCATCCAGAAGCTTGAGATCATGTTGATGCAAAAATGGGTCGCCATCACCGCCAGGACTATCAGAAACCTCATGGGAAGCATAAGAAAGCATTGTCAAGCAGTTGTCGTTAGCAATGGGCCAAACACACGCTACTGAGTCTAATATTGTATATATATATGGGGCTGCGAAATTTAGAAAAGAAGTCGCGTCGTAGGGGCCTTCCTCTTCTCTGGCACATAACAAATGCAAGATAAGCAAAAAATGTTAAATTTGTCCTTCAGTCAAATTGAATAAACATGAAATTGATATTAAAAATCATTCGTACGACGGTAATCAAATCATTGCCGAAAATATTCGCTCTAAAACATTCGATGCTTAGCAAAAGTTGAGTAGTATATTTTATACAATGATATTCCGCTAAATGACACGATTGTTATTATGTATTGAAACGCTAGGATGCAAGAGAATATAATCTCCGAAACATTGATGTTGATGTGGTGTTATAATTGTGTGTTTTATGTCAAATAAATCATCACTTTGATTAGACAATAACGTTATTTTAAGGATTAATATTGATCAGTTCGGAACTGCCAAAGCGTGATGTTTCATTTAAGTCACGAATGAAAATCGTTATTGTTATTCCATTTAAATACTGAGATATCGTGCCATTCAATTAATCGAATACACTATGTGACAATTATTGCTTTGATCTCTGCCACGTTATTGTTGAATTGATTGTTTTATAAATTAATCGGCTGAGTCTGTTTAGTGGGAACCATTTGAATATTGTGTGTAAAAATGCACCCTGTACGCGAATGATCACGTACAATCATTTTTTACATTACATTACTTATCTTTACAAGCTCACGAAGATGTCCAATTAAAAGGCAGTCTAGATTTTTCGCCCATTCAAATTGCAATCAATTTAAATTCATTTTCCATCAGCGTACGGAATAAAGTCATTGGATGTAGATTTAGGTTTGTATATGAGTTTTGGAAAACCAATAGCGCCAAAGTAAATCAGCCAACAAAAACGCAACACGTAAAAGATAAAACAAAAAACATTTCAGCGATACCGCCATAAAATACACGGCAGTCATTAACATTACCGGATGTAATGTTAGTTGAATGGTCAAATCCGTTGCATGAGGTGGCTCAGTATCACCAGATAAATGGGAAATGTCATTTCTAGTGTCATAAATTGTTGTGCTACTAAGTTTGGTATTCATTGGAAATACTGTTACAACCAGTTGTTCTCTTGCTTCATTTATTTAGACCCTAATCCTTATAAACATTGTTTGTGTATTTGCGATTGTTTCTTCATTTTCAAATCGTGAATTATTGCAATGCCGGTTGTTGCTCAATTATTGCACTTACATACACTAGTACAGAGCGAACATCTCGTGAGTAACAATCTCCCTTCAACAACAACAACAACAACAACAACAACAACAACAACAACAACAACAACAACATGATTTTTCCCAACATACGATTTAACTAATAATTTCAACTCTCTGCAACAACAGCCTCCCAACAACAATATAATTTTGATGTTGCACTATAGTTGCATTCAACTCAAACAATATACCTCGTTCTGTTTTATATTTAGGGAGACTGCGGCCGTGGTCCAGTGGGTAGTGCGCTGGACTTGTAACCCGGAGATACGGGTTCGAATCCCGGTCGCAGCAGGTCATACCCTTCTATAAAAGTTTGACAAACATGTCTATTTTCCTCCACGTGTGAAGAAGTTGCTGGCTCCTTGTGGAAGGGTAATTTAGTACTGGTTCGTATACAGTCCAAGAAAACTGGTCAGGAGAACATATATAGCTGAAAAATTGTTGAAAAACGGCGCTAAACCCAAGTGACATTAAGTCACATAAAACAAAACAAACATATTTAGAGACAGCGCATTAACTCAAATTCAAAGACACGACTTCACACTTAAATTTGGGTCAACAACCGTGTAAGATTCCTGAGAAATAGTCGAGCTGTGTAGAATGAATTGTCTCTAGAGTTTGCATGTCAGTGTCTTTATCTTTGATTACCACATTTTCTGTACTATTGTCTCCACTTACATGCTTTCACTTAACATGTTCCAATGATATAAATTTCTATCACATGCCCAGACATGTCGCAATACAGAACACTATATTAATTCCCTAATTGTTGATTTATTTGACAATGACGCAGAATACGTTAATTCGTGAGAGAATTTCTAAATGATACAAATGAGAATAATGCGTGTAATGATATCATACGTTGTTTTGTTGATGAGGTGAACAGATATTGTTTTATTCTAATGATAAACATTTTGGCATTTGTCTTTGATATTTGATTATATGAAATATTTGATAGAATCAATTGTAACTACCAGTTCATTTGATAATGAACATTGCCACAAGCCGCATAACAATAAAGCATACGTGTACATAAAATCATTTGGCTGTAAGGTTGTCTGGTTGGACATAATTACAATTGCACGAGATAACCCGTGCGCGCGCGAAGAGGAAGTTAATTAATGTTGAATAACC
Source organism: Lutraria rhynchaena (assembly GCA_008271625.1). NCBI lineage: Eukaryota > Metazoa > Mollusca > Bivalvia > Venerida > Mactridae > Lutraria > Lutraria rhynchaena. The sequence goes on from VIBL01000153.1 coordinate 723,850, forward strand.
AATAGAAAGGATCTGTGCAAGAAGGTACCTATCTTCTCCTTTGTTTAAATGAAGATAGGTCCTTCTTTCAACCATCCCATCAATTTTGTAAAGAGATTGTGGGTTTTAATGGAATATTTACTAACAGTACACATCAGCAATGGCTGATTTATTATTACGCAATACGTTTCATACAGGGGTACACGAGGCTGACCAGTACACAGCACTAAAATATAATGTTAAATAAATTGAAAGGTTGAATAGCTAAAACAGTCTTACTTCTTGTAACCCGTGAGTCAACAAACGAAATATGTATAGATATTTATTCTTCTAGTTTTCATGATCCTTCACCTCGCAATTAATGATGTATTATTGTAAAGTTATCCATTCTCTAGGGAAATACGTCTGGCAGTAATGTGATCTACAGACTGACTTACGTAAATTGTATGAAATAATACGCGCTTTATATTTTATTGCATTGTCATATTAATTGAAATTCCGTGCACATTGTCTCTTTCATCACCGTCTCTGAATTGGTTGTAAATAATGAAATAACAGACATTTGTGCACTCAATGTTGTGTTGTGGATATGATTCTGTCGTATAGATTAACCATTTATGTTTTTAAACAAATCGTTCTTTACTTTTCAATTTAACGCTTCTGCCACGACGGTTCAAACAATAAATGACGGTGAACAAGGTTTGTTTTGCAATACAGTGGTGACTGGTACACGAGAATTAGCGCACACGTTTAACAAAATGTAAGGAGTGATGGTAAAGATTGACACTAAAAGCTCATAAAAGCTAGATAAATAGAAGTAAATAAGAATCCGGACTCTGATATGCCATTTAAAATTGATTTAATAGAAGCGGATATAGGAAGATTGTAATAGTAAGCACGCGAATGGACGATGGAAGACCTCTTCAACTGGCTTCATTAAGAAGATAATATTCATAGTAAAAGGCAAAGAGGAAACTTCAGAAGAAGTTTTTGATATTGCTTGCAGTGTTTTCTTTGATCATATTCCTTATAGCGTGTTATGTTCGCCTATTGGCGATGCAATCAGATCAGATTTTTATCAGCTTAATTGCTTCTTTAATGTATATTCAAATTAGCAGTGAGAGGTCATTGCGCACGTGACTTGCAATCATCGATACTGTGTGGTTATTAAAGTATTTACCTTCATTGTACTGACAAAGTAACCAGTTTGTACCCAGCGGTTAGAGTTATAGCTCTAACACGGCGCTTGGTAACCCATTTTAATCAATTATTCTGAGTCTTTTCTATCAAAGTATGCTGGCCTTTAAATAAATGAAATGTCTTATTGTCTGAATGAGCGAAGTTCGATAATGAATTTAAATAAGAAAAGGATTTCTAGAAAAAGAACTAATACAAAAAATCACGCTTTCCTCAAAATACGAACTTGGAACAGTTTGTAGGAAAAATGATATATTGTACATTGTAAATTTATACTGTTTACAGCTAAAAATGTACAAAAAATATTTAACAACATATTTACAAAATCGTGACCTTAATTCCAGAAACATATAACTTCATTTTTTTCGTTTTAAGAAAATCGCGTGTAAAGATTGTGAGGTCACTAGAAAATGAATAGTTAGACGTTTGTGGCAAAGCAATTTAGCCTCTTCATGTTAGAGCTATAAGCATATAAGTTAGTGCATATTGTAGAACGTTTTGAGACGAATCCAACGATAGCAAAACTCTATTTTTGTCAAAAATGAAGTTATACGCTTCTGGAATTAAGGTGACGAAATGTGCGCGTGATAAAACACTGTCAAAATAAACCTCTGGTCACAATCTTAAATTGTAAGAATCAAACTGTAATAAACACATTTAAAAAGTCAGTATAAGATTCCAGTAAGTTAATAAATGTAAGATAGACGATTTGTTTTGTATAATACCTATTACATGACTACATTACATGACTGAAATTATGATCACAGAATAACGACAGGCAATGAAAAACAAACAACTATAACAATGCTCGTGGTCGTTTACGAACTTAACCCAGACACCAGAGATTGTCCTTACTCAACAAATCCGGTTCATATCGATCGTTTGCTATTTGAAAAGCATGAATTGAAGAGAGATAAAAACATTGTGTCATCCTGGGGATAATTCAAAATCCGTAAACACAGGAAGATGCAGTCAAGGATATAACGGGATGTGCATTATTTCAGTCAATTAAGTTCCAAATAATTAGGCGATAAAAGTACATCTTGATACAAAAGCTATACGGGCAAATCGATGGTTTGTCTCTTGTCGAGGCTTTGATATATGTGTTCGCATTTTCAGTACCATTATTATTCATTGCCTGCTGAGTTCATGGAGTGCTTAACCTTACAAACGTGCGGGAATAAGCCTCTTAAATGCCCTGAGGTTAATTGTTTAAGATTTTGTTTTTCCTGAACAAACTCATTTAACTCAAGTATTAGAATTTCTAGGTAGGCAAAATTATCTATCTAATCTTGATGTACGAAAAATTCGTTTCAAGTGCCAGTTCTCAGGCATATCTTTATTGTTTCAAACCATTTGAAAAATGTGCTTTAGGTGATACTAAATGAATGGACTAGTTTTAACCTATTTTTTATGCGAAATGGGAGAAAATATGCGTCTGCACGAATGCATTATTGGAATTCCACGAACCACATTAAGTGCATAACGCATTTATAAATTGTCTTGTGACACGGTCAATCTTAGAACGTCAGGCTAATCTTTAAAGCTAAGGAAATTTCCCGGTCTGCAAATTTTCAAGCCTGAGTCATTTACATAGTGTCTTGCATAATTAAGCTGTAACTTGTCAGTACTTATTTACGGAATCGTACACATTTTTTTTTTATTTGTATGGAATGTGTGTACAGTCAGTGTATTGAATACAGCCATTTTGTGAATGTAATATTATTTTGACAATCATCAATTATAGTAGATGACTTGGCAAAATGACACTTCGGTTGTGCTCTTGGGTACCTAACGTCACAACTGCCAAACTCCTTACACAACGTTAGGAGTTTTTAAGCATCTACTAATGAACTGACACTGATTACTTTGTTTTGGTCGCGAACAAGTAATCTCTAGATTCAATAGCCTTGTGTTTTATTGACTGACAACAAATACAGCTGAAGTGTTTGTACAGCCTAATTACAACTAATGGTCTGCCAATGGCTCTCATAGATTGTGATACCATAAACTTTAATGTTACCAGCACAAGTTTTGTTCAAACTTAAATCCGTTGCTCTTACTGGATGTAATGACTGACGAGTTAATTGGGTTGTCTCCCTTAGTTCGAAATTGTCCAAACTTCCCACTATTGTTACAATGTTGTACATGGTGAGAATAAGATATAATTAACACTTTCTAATGGATGTATACACGTAATATGAACGGAATATCAAATAAAGGTGAGCCATTTGTAACAAAAAATAATTTAATGTGAATAATGTGAAAACCTTAATTGAAATTGGACTTGTAATCAAATGATAATTATAACTGTTGCTTATTAATTAAAATAGTTGGCAGTGACTTAAGTGTTTACCTATTTCAAGATAAGACGATGTCAGGAGATTAAAGTATTTATTTATTACAGTTACGTTGGAGTAAACCTAATTAAAATTTTGGAAGTTTCACAAAATTTAAACATCATCGTTGAAATGGATATTGCCTCTTAGCAATTAGCACTCTGCGATCTTTATAATACATTCTGCGTGTAATGTTCTAATATTTACTTGCATAGCTATAAAACCAGGGGCAAACATCAAGGTTATAAAACTAGATATTGATCTCCGAGCTCAAATCTCATAATTTGTCTTCTAAAATGTTTTTTTTTATGATTATACAATGATAATACCAAACACACATTAATATGTCAGTATAATTGATCAAAGTATGTACTGAAACGTTTAACAGTGATAGCATTTCAACCATTTCTCCATTTGGAGAAAAAATGAGATTTGAACTTGGAGACTGTTCTCAAGTTTTATAACCCCGCAGCCAGACCAATTAAAACGTGAACATTTGCGGATGTAACGCACTTTGTCACACTGGTTCATGCAAGACTGTCATGTTTTTACCAGCGTGTCTATGGTGGATACACCATCTATGATGTGTGAACATGTTTTTTGATAAAAGCATTGAAACTTAAAGCTTATAAATATTTGCCAACTTCGCCGGTCGACACTAATCTTTAAATCGATCATATTCTTAGTACAGTAAAACTTCAATAATGAGACCACTTTCGGGACCGGAAAATCGGTCGTAATAAATGAGGTGGTCTCATTATCAGATTGAATTATAGGGGAATCATTTAAAGGTGGTCCAAATTAAGTGGCGTTATTATACTGTCATTACAAGGTTTTCGTAATATTGAGGTGGACGCAATGTGAGGTTTCACTGTATATGGATACTACACCGTGACATTATACATCGGAGTTTCATAACAAGTAATCCATCATTGAATTCCAGGCGCCACCCCTTATTACTTTTCTTGATGTTGTCGATCGTTTAATTATGTCTTGTATCAATTAACTATATGCTTATTCGGATGCCTCTCGCATTAAGTTGTTATATCTGTCAGTTATACTACAGTTAAACCTCAAATAGCGTCCACCTCAGTATTACGACCACCTTGTTATAGCGACCACGTTTTTCGGACCGGCTTTCAATAATTTCCCGGTAATAAAACTTGTGGTCTCCTTATCGAGGTTTGACTTAATATCTTTTCTTACCGATGCTTTTCTGAAAATAGAAACAGTTATGCAAGATGCAATAACTATAAATGTTTAAATCTTGAATTTGATACAAAAATCCATAAGTACGCACCTGAGAATTGTGCAAGTCTTAATGACAATGGAATCAATGAAGCTCATTTATCCGAGTAGAAATCAGTCAGATATGGCTATGAATGAACTACCGAGACACTCATTGTTCCTTGTCCAGACAAAATTTTCGATTGTAATTTGTAGTTCACGTCCTACTCATAAAAACACGCGATGTTTGATTGTCATTTACCATAATAAGTTAAACATAATAAATAATCAAAAGAAAACTATGAAACGAAGATTATGCAATATCTATTTCATATAGATGTAAATATGACACCAAATGTATTAAACATTGAACATATGCCTAGAATGAGTAAGCAGCTAGTCTCTATTATTTATAGCTTTCTACTTTCATTCCAATTTTAGTGGCTCTTTTAAACTAACACCTGTCTGGTTCCGTCAAATCTTTGGAGAAGTTAACGAATATTCAGGATCATTCGACTAAGATTTTTACACCATTTTTTTCATTTCCCACTTCGAATTTCTCCGTCAGCAGGAAAATACCTTCCTAGTTGTGCATGGAATTTGGGGAAACGTGTGTCTCCGGTAAGAAATGAAAAGACTAATATAATAACAGTGAAATATCTATGACTAAAGTATAGCTGATAGCTGTCATTTAATTGTTACAAAATTAAAGCTAATTATTCACAATTTTTCATATATTTGATATTCTATTTTAAATGTCTTACACTGATTGGTATAACCAAGTGGTTCCACATTTTATTTTTATAAATTACTGCACTGCAAAGGTATACGGGCGTACTCATCTTCCCTTTCTGGAGGTGGTTAAAAATCTGTGCAAAGCATGAGGGAGATTTAGCCATCTCCTGGGGGTTTAGTTTTCTCGATCAAAATGTGATGATTTAGAACGGACATATCTAACATAATTACTTTCTTGTAAGAATTTATCCGTTCCTTCATTAACCACTGTCATATCGAAAACCACATCTGTTTCTATTGGTCTAATTTTCTATACTGGTTTGTCCTTTTATAACAAATTGATTTATTCAGCTAATTCACTTGGTTAACGCATTTGCAACAGATATAGTATAATAAGTTGAAAATTACTTCATTAATTGTTACTGGCTGAAAATCATGTGTCAACAGTCGACGACCCAAGCTGTTTATGTATAATTATAAATAAGCTTCATCATTATATGAGATCATTATATTATATATTCGTACCAGGATTCTATCAATTGTAAGGACAAAAATAAATGTGTCCATTGTGCGAAATACAGTTATTTAAAAAGGTCTACATAATTATGTCAGCAGTACATTCATAGCGATCATACTGACAATTATATATAAAACTGATATTCCATTACGTAACACACTGTACACATACTTCTAAAGTTCTAAAATAGAGCTTTAAAAGTACATTTCCAGTTGATAACATTTAGATAACAGTTTGTATGGAGAGGACATTGCTTAGCAGTTGTGTTTATTACCGACATAATAGTACAGTGCTCCAAGCCATATACATCGATGTAGTAAATGTGTGGCGATCAGAACCAGATACAACCCGATAAGATTACGACTGAGTTTTGTATAGCTCAATTTTTCCAGTCAGTTTAACCAGGAGAGCGTTAGAAAAACGGACTTCGGGGTCGTGAGCTCGAACACCGGGCGCGGCGCATGTTGTCTGTTGCGATTTATTTATGATAATCTGATTTGTGCACCGAAACTGAGGGACAATATTGACAACCTAATAAAATAAAAGTTACCAGTAATAACCACATTTAAGTTCATTATGGTTTGTTGTTCGTGTTATGATTTAAATTAACTAAAATCATTAGGGCTAATCCTCGTACGCGACATTGTGTTATATTGAGCGACTAATTTTAAGTGATAACGTAAGGGCCTTATACGCACTTTATCACCAGACACTGATTTAAGATTAAAAGAGCTATAAACGGTAATCCCGAACACTGGGTAATTAACCGGTTATTGAGCGTATTTCAAGAGCCATTATGGATTAATTGATTGTTCAAAGTCAGTTGACTTGATGTTGAACTAACGAATAACAACACATCCGCCACTTCTCCTTGTGATCTTTATGGGACAGACGTGTATTGTACTTATTAAATGGAATCCTACAGCGTTATAATAATTCCATTATGATTTCATTAATAATACTTGTTCTTATTAATAAAATATTTTATTATAAAAATGGTAACTAAAATACCCTGCACTTTGGGATTCCATACGCCATGAATAGATAAAATTCATGGCGTATGGAATCCCAAAGTGCAGGGTATATTTTTTGTTCAGGTCTTGCTCGCATGGCCCCTATTCTACTTGGTGTGCTCATAGTTGTGTTTTAGGGGACACTAGTAAGTTCACATTGTCTTCTATCAGATATTTCCCTAAGTAAATGAAGGTCACGGTTGCCAAGGCAATAAACGCATTTTTTTCAATTGATTGCTGTAAGTTTTTTTTCAAGAAATTTGGCTGTCTATATGATGCCATATTTCGGAAGTATTTTTATCTGTTTATACTTGATTTGAAATTGTATACAAAAAGTATGTGGTATTGAAATAAAAGGTGTTATATGTTCCTGAGCGATTGTATAGTAGCATAAATTGTTCCCGAAAATCTACCAGATTTTCATGAAAAACAAAAACATTTTCATGTAAATTCAATAACTTTTCATGATAAGATTTCATCACCAGATAGTAAATGTACTTTATAAGTGGACGATAAAATATTTTATTGAAAATAAAACATTTTTTCACGAAAACTAAGAAAGCTTTCCCAAAAAATAACTAGCATACGATTGGTCACCTTATCAAGATGAGATAGGGAAATATTGAAAAATAAGTTGCCATTATAATGAAGTTTAGTGCTCGCCAAGTAAGATTTTAATGAATCCGCGTTAAACCTAGAGTACATTGTAGTTTATCATATAACTATATCACAATTAAACGATCTAGTAAGGAATATATACGTAACTGTGTTATTTGCATGCCGCGAGATGTTTGGAAAACGTGATGAATGTCATAACATGGTAGGTACTTTTATCAGGGCCTAAATCCTGTCTCACAGTGCAAAATAACAAAACAATATATATTCGATAACATTATAAATTATTCGGTAATGCTTTCTCACAAAGAGATCAGGGCACGATCAAAACAGATATAAGAGAAGAAATTGCAGCATACAACAGCGAGCTAGAAGCAATTTGATTTCAAAATGTATTCAGGAATTTTCAATTACCAAGTCGATATTTTATATCACAATGGTGTATATTTGTTTCTGTGAGTACTACCGGAAGTCAGACACGAAGCTTTTTTCCAATCCATTACATTTATCTCGTAAAAGTACGTCTGAAATATTCAGATTTTATAATAACCAGTCGTACTGATCATGATTAATATTTAATGGAGGTCTAAAATGGGTTTGTCACGCTTCAAGGATTCAGTAATAGTCACCAGAATGTCCATTTATCCGTCTCTATCTCTGACATCCATTATAGCTTGAGTAGTTTAATAAAAAATGAATGCAATTCGGATGATTTTTCAGCAATATTATTTTTCAATGGGGTTCAATAACTAACGTCGCACCAGCAGCCAGGGTCATTGGACAACCTTTGCAACTTTAATAGTGGAGGAAAACCCCAGGCGTACACTTGGGTAGAACCACCGACCTTCCGTACGCCAGCCGGATAGCTTATTCACATGTTCAATCCTTAGGATTCGAACACAGTGTGAAGGATTAGTGGATACAAGTCAGAGACAACGGATACCCCGCTATGTATAATACTTCAGCGTTTTCCAGTGAACTTTATTTGCCTTGTGTGGATTTTTTTTTAATTTGCTTTTGCTCGGATTGAAATGAATTCATAGAAAAAGCATACATACAAAAATCACTCATTCCCCAAACACTACCCCACTGAACCCACAAAGCCAAGCCAACCTTATTCATAAAATAGAAGGGCAAAATACCGCCAGACGTCTCCGACATCGCGCAAGAAGATTTAACCCAAGGCAAACATATAAATCTTAATGATTATGTATTCATTACTCAACCCATTTCACCCTATAAGTCTGGTTGCTTTTGCGTTTAAACGTATTAATGTATCATCTTACCGCAAGCTTGTAAAACACTATTGAGACAAAGTCTAGACAATTCGATTCGTGTTACTATGGACATTACATTGTCAGAGCTTGACGGATGGTCAAATTTATGAGTCTTACTGAATCTAAAACTGGAATGTTCGTTATATTGATTTCTATGACGCCAACAAAGCCAACTTGGACTTGTTCAAGCTGGATCAGTACAAATAAGGTTAATCTACTGAAATGCTGTCCGTTAATGCACACAACCGGCGCAGGTTCTAACTGGTTACCGATGATATTATTGTATTCTTAAATATTATTAGACCTTCTGTGTTGAGACATGTGAGAAAGCTATCCAGCTAGCTTATTGAAGGTCGTTGATTCTACCCAAGTGTAAGCTTGGTTCTTCCCACAGCGTTATAGTCTGAAAGTCTCCAAATGACCTTGGCTGCTTGTGCGACGTTAAGCTCCAGTGAGAAAAAAATGTGTCCAGAAATAACATTACACGTATAGCTAGTAGTACTATTTTTTCTTAGGTTTCCTATATACCACTTGTGAATATATTAACTCATACGTTGTTATCCACGTAGAATTATTGAGGTATAAATAGATGTAAAAGGATATGGCAATGTGTATTAATCCATTAGTTTGTGTACTGATGTTTCTCACTTAGTATTTATTTAGGAACTTCGTGCAGTTACCATTTGTTCTCAAATTGTACAGTAGATGACCCGCATGGTTCCAGCTACATGACTTTGTATATATATTTTCTGGGTATCACGCCGTTTAACAACAATTTTTCAGTTATTTACAGCAACCGGTTCACCTAGCCAGTTTTCTTGGACTATGCCAACCAGTAATTACTTCCACAAGGGGTCAGCAACAGAGGAAAATCGACATTTTTGTTAAATATAAGGGTATGACTTGCCGCGACCGAGATTTGAACCACTGGACCACGGTCGCGGCCGACTTAGTACATAACGCTACAACTTCGTAATTCTTATTTTTTCTTAATGTTAAATTATCATGTATTGCCATCTGCAAGCATAATTATGTCAGTGATATTCACACAGTTCTTCGTGTAAGATTCCCTTAAACGTCTTAGGTTTTATTAACACCGGTCTTCGTATATATTTATTATTTATGCTTACCCTTTCCATTCTATTTCCACTCTGGTTTTAACCAAGGCCATTTTTCTATGAATGTGATCTACTCAGTTTTCATTTCAACGTATTTTATTGCGTTTATTTTCAATTTCTTTTGCCAATTAATTTTAGATTTTCGTCTGGTATCTGTGTGAGTCTCCTTAAAACCAATTTCCATGTCCGGCACACTGTCTAGTTGATGATTATGGCTGTCTGTTTCAATTTGATATTTTTCAATTCCTCAATTATTTAGACCTGCTGCTTGCATCCTCTCCAAATTAAGCCAGGTTTTCAATTTTATGGAACTGTTTGTTGTTAATGCGTTGCGTCTAGGATCGTGCTGCTCATATCATTTGAGTTTAATTAGACAAGAAAGTCTGGAGCCTTTTATAATAATCCGACCAAGGGCACATTTTGTCATAATATTGATTCAATCATAAAGTCATATATAAACAACATATATTAAATGAAGATGGCAAATGAAACAGTCATACATATAAATCTTTGGTAACTTTGTTTTGTTTTTATTTATTCATACACAAAAAACCTAATTGACATGAAATAAAGCTGAAACTACTGGAACTTAATTGCGGCATTACCCAACAATCTAACACGTGGATTTTAGCAAATAAAATGTACGTTATTAATACGTTCTACAGCTTGTTACAATACTGCGTATTGGCACGTTGTTTCAAATCATTTGAGACCAAAAACGCTGAATAACCAAGACAGTTTAAACAATCACTTGAACATATAATTGTTGTTAAATGATAATTTAAACATTTCTTAGGTTATGGATTTAAGGGTGTGTTTTTTTCACTTATGAAGTCAGTCCTCGCTTTTCTTGTAGCTTTGCTGCTGACCGTTCCAAGTTGGTACCCTCTGAAAAATGTGATTTATCCTACATTTTTGCAAGGTCCAGTGTGTTAGATGGGTTTTGGGTTGGGGAACCATTTTTGCATGGCCTCATGGGTTGGATGGGTTTTGGGTTGGGGAACCATTTTTGCATGGTCTCAAGTGTTAGATGGGTTTTGGGTTGGGGAACCATTTTTGCATGGTCTCATGGGTTAGATGGGTTTTGGGTTGAGGAACCATTTTTGCATGGTCTCATGGGTTGGATTGCTTTTGGGTTGTGGGAGTATAGAGAAAGTGAGATTTTTTGTGCGTTTTTTTTTTCTAGGAATCCAGTTCTTGTCTATATCAAAATGTGTCAATATAATGTGATAATATTGTACGTTTTTATGAAAGTATCGGATAGTCATATATAAATGTTACATCCTAATGAATTGATGTATGAACATCATGTAAGAGCACAGTGTTAATAAAGTTTTTTCTCATGGGACCTTTTAAAAAATAATCTGATTTTAACAATTATATTATGAAGTACAAATCATTAGTACATAATGATATACAAGGAAAATCGTGCAGCATTGGAATGCTCCAATGTTTCAGATCTAGGGTTTTTTCGGCCCAAACCGAAGATGAATGACTTGAACCACACAATATTCTTTAACAGTTGATATCTCTAGAGAGGGGATTTCTCGCTCTTTTAAATAAGTTGTTCAATTAACATCAACACGGAGCAATTTAAAGTATAACACGCGGTGGACGTATTCTTTACCCAGTTTTTTGTCGATGTGATGTCATTACATAGAAAGAACCATGATTGCACAAGGTTTGTTCATGTCCAATAAAATTAGACAATCCACGAGAACAATTTAATCAAGGAGCGAACGAAAATTACATAAACGTAATAAAGAAATTTGATACGCGTTATTCTATTCGATGTAAAACGTACAATACGTTACAGATAGTTATTTCGTCTCAAAACATTGTTCAATCTCATTTACAAATGTATCACGTGCCCCGATAGAACGAGGCTGCTTCTAGATGCTTCCTGGAACAAAATTAACACTCCATAAAAGCAGTTTTTAGGTGACACAATGTGTATATTGCGTTTTGTTGTTCGTGTAAGCGGGTTTGTATGATCTGTTAGGTACCCGGGTACGTTGAATTGGTTACGTTTTAAGTTATTTTGTATGTTCTGTTAGGTACCCGGGCACGTTGAATTGGTTACGTTTTAAGTTATTTTGTATGTTCTGTTAGGCACCCGGGCACGTTGAATTGGTTATGTTTTAAGTTATTTTGCATGTTCTGTTAGGTACCCGGGCACGTTGAATTGGTTACGTTTTAAGTTATTTTGTATGTTCTGTTAGGTACCCGGGTACGTTGAATTGGTTACGTTTTAAGTTATTTTGTATGTTCTGTTAGGTACCCGGGCACGTTGAATTGGTTATGTTTTAAGTTATTTTGCATGTTCTGTTAGGTACCCGGGCACGTTGAATTGGTTAAGTTTTAAGTTATTTTTGCATGTTCTGTTAGGTACCCGGGCACGTTGAATTGGTTACGTTTTAAGTTATTTTGCATGTTCTGTTAGGTACCCGGGCACGTTGAATTGGTTAAGTTTTAAGTTATTTTTGCATGTTCTGTTAGGTACCCGGGTACGTTGAAGAGGTTACGTTTTAAGTTATTTTTATATGTTCTGTTAGGTACCCGGGTACGTTGAATTGGTTACGTTTTAAGTCATTTTTGTATGTTCTGTTAGGTACCCGGGTACGTTGAATTGGTTACGTTTTAAGTCGTTTTTACATGTTCTGCAGGTACCTGGGTGCCTTGAATTTGTCATGTTTTATTCTATATACTCTAACTAGTTTAGTTTCCTGGGTCATGTTATCTTAAGCTAATTCGATACAATTAAAGTAACAACGGCGTGAATTAATTTACGAGAACAAGCAATGTTCAAAAAAATTTCGATTTAAGTGTCAACAACCAGTCAACAATTTCGAACAATGGCGTTAGGCGCCCTTTTACCGAATTCAAATACAAAAACAGATTTTTGTTCACTAGGTTTAACGCCGTTTTTCAACAATTTTCCAGTTATATACGGCGACGGGTTCACTTACCAGTTTTTCTGGATTGTATGCAAAAAAAATCCTAATTGCTTGTGGCAGTTTCGCACGATTTACTTTCTTTAATCACCACCTTTTCGCGCAATAGTTGGTTGTGTATTTTGGTTGTAGCCGAACAAGTTCTGAATTTTCACCTTTACAGCGATATAAATTGGGCTGAAATATACTCCAGAATGTTTACATCGTGTCACAGATACTTACGGCTGCATTAAACTCACTTACCTGTAATATAAACTCATTCTATTCTTATCACAGATGATAGACATAAATTTATCTCTGGCAGAAGTTGTATATTAAACGAAGTAGTATATTCTAGATAGTATGCATTAGTTTATCAGACACTTCACAACTTAACAATTAATTCAATACCGAAATGATTGAAGGGAAATAAAAAATACAACAGATGTAATTCGTACCGGCTTATTCGCCGATGAAGATCGGTATCCTTACCTAAGCGATATCGATGTTGCTAGTTCTCCACTGAGAGAATGAGAGATATTTAAACTTTTCTATTTATCCGATTTCAGAGTGCGTACTGCCACCTTCGGAACTACATGTGGTTGTTAAGGGGTATACAGCCATAATTAACTGGTCACAAGAAGGCGATATAAGCTCTATCAAGCGGTTCGAATTAACGTGTGAAATTCTTGGAAATAATATTGGAACAGTGAAAGTAACTCATGGAATAAGTAGAGTTCATAGAAGTTATAAACTTTGGGGATTATTGCCATCTCACAGGTAAATTGGTTTTGTTAATATTTATAATAAAAAAATCTGTACATCGTTTACTTCGAAGTAATTAGGATAGCTACTGTGTCTGAGTTAAGATGCCTTAATGATGAAGTTTGTAAAGCATTAAAGGGATTTTTGTCCATTGATCCGCTGTTGTCATGAAGTCATCAGAAACTCGCCAATGTTTTGTACGCTATCATGTTTTATGAGATAATGAAGCGATATAGCTATTTAAATTAACTATGAGTGTTTTGAACAAACAAATATCGAAGAAGCCACGACCCATTGCAATGTGCGCAACAGACATTAATGTCATGACCGAAGCTTTTTAAGCATCCAGTGTACCTTGTATTCACATTATTTTCTCCTCCGTTGGAGAATACACCATTTTCTTTTGTTTATCACGTTTTATTTAAAATTTGTAACATCACGAAGAAAAGTAAACTTATACATAAATATTCTGAAACGTTTATACAGTGCAACCTCTCCATAGCGGCCCTCTCCTGAGCAACAGCCTCCCTTCAACAACAGCATGATTTTTTCCACTGTACGATTTTACTATTAATTTAATCTCTCTAGAACAACAACCTCTCAACAACAACATAATTTTACTTCTCTCAAAGGGTGTTGCTTTGGAGAAGTTGCACTGTGCAATTATTTAACTATATCTAGATAGCTCGCACAATTGAAGGATTTAAATAAACAATAGTATACTGTATATGTGTATAAATCTGAATACTATTAAAGTTGAATAATCATGACGATATTAGCGAGGTTTTCATGATTCTGAAATGTATGGTTAGTAATAAATCAAATGTACGAACGCGTGAAAATAAACTTATATTATATAATACTGATTCTTCAATTTTAGAAATACAATATAAAATATAAACCTCATTTTTCGCTTCTCTACGAAACATTTACAGGATGTTGTCAACATAAGAACTCAGTTTCATCGCTTGAAAAATATACATGTATTTTTATTTTTATGCCATTATTGTGGTTTTATTTTTGGAAAAGTATAAAATTTTGTTACATTATAAGTGTTCAAATATCACATGTAATAATACATAGTTTGTTTAATTAAGAACAATGTGTCGCATTAAATCTCTGCATTTTGGGTTGATTTTACTTCTCAGTAATATTAAAAAACTGATTACAATATACAGTAAAACCTCGATAATGAGGCCACCTATGGGACCCGAAAATATGCCGTAATAATGGGGAGGTATTATTATTAAGTTGAATTATAGAGTAGTTATCGGAAGTCGGTCCTAAATGAGGGTCGTTATAACAAAGTGGTCGTAATATTGAAGTGGTCGATATGTGAGGTTTTACTGTATCTGATACTTCCACCTACGCAAAAATACTTTTTAGTATGAATTTGAATGAAAAATTAATGTATAGGAGTTAAGGAAACGTCGATTATTGGTTATACGTTTTATTTTTATGTAAATATTGGGATTATGTAAAAGAATAGTTTTTGTGATGTTATTGACAATTTCATAGCACAACTCTTGTCCATGTTGTTTAACCTTGATTAAAACGATCAGCGTATATTGCTCATGTCGGAAATCCTCCGTCGTTCCCAAGGTGAGGTAATAGCAGAACAAACAAACGACAGTATTTTATCTTTAAGAGACTACGCAATCGATTGTATAAACACATCGATGTTTACTGATACGTTACTTAGATTACAAGTGTGTTATCAGGGGCATTAAATGACATTATAAACTGAACAGGATTTTTAAAATAGCTTTCAGAAGCAACAGGTTACCATGGACGTTCTGGATATTGAAAACGCGTTTTCCAATATTTCTTGGTAACGGTGATAGGTCGATGGAGACCTATACATTGTTGTATGTTATACGTATGTGTAATGAATTGAAACTGGTAGCGACCGCAAGATTGCGTCGCACCAATGCCGATACATACCCGAAATGTGACATCGTAGAACAAGCAATCTTTGCTGGAAGTCTGAAAAAAAATGTTGAACGTATCATAAAATCAGTTCATGTGGTCCTTTTAAGACTAACCAAATCAACATTGATTCATAAGTACATTTGTACCAGAATGATTTGTACTGTGGTTGGTTTCAGGGCGATGAACGATAATTGTTGTATTTGCTGGAAAAATACTCTCTGAATCTGTGCGTACCATATTTTCATGTACAACGCAATACACGGACACTTTTTTAATCATCGGTATGTGCGTTATTCTATCAGCGAATAGTTTCCTTGATTATTTTGGTTTCACAGAGCATTGGTGAAATACGTCTAGTGCTTATTTACTGGCGGAATTTCTTTGTTACTGGTTCTAATGTTAGCTACCTTACGCTGTTACGTTAATTGATGTCTAGAACATATTCGCAGAGTTTCAACTTGAGTTTATTAATTACAATGCACTAAACGGCCAATTATGTATAAACGTTTTATAAGTAAATGAACTTTTCCACGGATATTTTCCCAGGTGTTTTAAATTATAGTTTGCCTTGATCTGTTTAAACTAACCCCGTATAGCCGTTTTCTGTAAGTTAGAATATTTTTGTATGCATGTACACAATTATCGGTAAAATAGTAAGATAAATGATTGAGAATGTTAAAAAACAAAGAATCGAACAAGTGCATCAAACTCCTCATTTAAGTAATCATAAATTATTCGTACAGTGATTAATTACACCACAATTACAACACAGAAACAAATGTCAAGCCTTCTTTTTCCATTATGTTTTTGTTCTACGAACAATTACAAGAATTCTTGTACGAGTGTCGTGTTTCCGTGTTCTTCGTTCATTAGAGTAGTTCATACATTATATTTTCATAGTGTTTACACAACCATTCTGATAGTAAGCATAACAATAACTGACGCGTGTCAGTCAGAACGAAAGACTTGCAGAATTGTTGAATAAGCTAATGACGGAGATAAATTGTTCCAATTATTCTTCACGTCAATTCTCGGATTTCTAGCTAGCGGTATACAGTCAAACTTGTGAACGGAGGCCACCCTTGGGAAAGATACAATATGGCCTTTACTAACAGATTGACTTTATACGGCGGTCTGTTTATATTTCAATTCTTTATTTCCTGTTCTCAATACATGAGTTTACTTCTCAATGTCAGTAATCATTAGATTCAATGATTCCATCTTTGACCTCGGTCACATCTTTAACGTGAGTGTGTGATCATTCCACCACGTCCTTTGGTAGTTACGACAACCGCCTTAACAGTCTTCATAAATAATTACTTGCTTTATAGATTTCATTTCATTATTTAAACTGTCTAGTTGTCAAAGCAAAGAGCTTGTTTGAAATGATGTATAAAGTACACTTTTTAACTGTATTTACGTGTTTCTGCTAACAAGAAGTGATCACAATATGAGATAAAGGAATAATTAATCAGAAACAGTATTGAAGCCTTTGTTCTTTTATGGTCACATTTTATGGGTAGACCTTATATTTTGATCAATTACGTCCTTAAGGACCCAACGTATGTTTTGCAATTCAGACTGCTAACACTAATTTGTAAATTTTAAAGTGCTTGTACGAAATTACATTAACCGGTGCCGTGGTCAGGCCCACATTTGAACTGAGGCAATCTAGGGGGGTACAGGGGCATGCTCTCCACGTTTTTTTTTTACCTAAACCTGCCATTTTTACACATTACCTGCCCAAATTGTAACCGAGACACGTGCCTCAGTGTAGCTACTGCAATGCATTTGCATGACAGCATTTATATTTTCTGTTCTTCCATAAATCCCCTGATCACATTAAGGGTTAGATGGGGGCGTTCACATCCAAATAAAGAAATCATGGTAAAAATCCTTATTGTTCCGCGCATTTGTATGTGCAATGTGTTACCTCCATTAGCAAAGCAAGTAGAACACATGGTTTCAATTGAAACGCGTATCTCCATAAGAGCAAGTCTGTGAATTTAAGTGTGATACGAGTGGTTTTGAAATTAAAATTAGCCACACAAGAAGACTTGCTGATGAGAATTTTTTTAAATGTTCTGAAATCGATGTTACATTATAACATTCGCAAACGATAATTATGCTTCATTATTCAATTAAAGCGTTCTGTACAAATGTGACTTTATGATTATTTGGTAAAATAATAAAAAAACCAATTATTCTTTATATTTGTTTGCATGCAATGTAAATCAAGTGTAGCTTGTGGCTTTATTTCAAAATACTGTATAACCACTGAAAACCGGACTCCTTGCAAACCGGAATTCTCTGAAATTCGGACGATTTTTCAAATCCCATTTTTTTCTATTCTATAATCAATAATTCTCTGAAAATTGGAATTCTCGGGAAACCGGACTTTTGGCCGGAAGGGGTCTGGTTTTCAGGGGTTATATTGCAACACATTTATTCGTGGCATACGCAATAAAAGCTGAGTGCTTCCATACACAATATAATTCTATGACCATGCTATATATCAATACCAATTACAATATTTTGAAGTGGTCGCTCTACAATAGTATAAATTTTGTTGACATTGTTTTTAGGCGGTATTTCTATTAATGATACTTTATAATCGTGTTATTCAGAGAATCATGATGTCTTTGTTTTGCACTTGACTGATTTTATAAGGTCTTATACTGCTTCAGTATGGAAAACAATTGATTTGTCTGAAATAAAACTCTTATGATATAACAGTTAGAATGTTTTCAATATCGGGACATAATTTAGCATTGTGAAATTTTGGTTTAGGTTGCAATCACGTCCTGATGACATATTTTATCATTGATAAAAATAATGAAAAGGATTCCTAAAAAAACGAAACACACAAAACAAAGACATTCTCCAAATCCACCAACCCAAAACCAACCCATCACCCAGGACCATACAAAAATGGACGAATATCTCAGGATCCCGGCGGGTACTATATTGGTACGGTCAGTAGCAAAGCTAAAAGACGACAAGTGAATGATGCGAATTAACACATTAAGTCATGGAGGAATACCTTGAAAACTAAATCAAAATCAAAATCAAGAGTAATAAGATATTTCTATAAAAACAAATCAATTGGGAGATACGATATGATTCAATTCATGTCTGAAACCCGAGTGTCTGAGTATATTATCTGAGCATATTATCGCACTTGGTGAACCATCATTTTATGATAAAAAGAAGTATCTTAGTACATTATATCATGTTTTATATGTTTTTTTTCTAGGAATCCTTTCCTTATTGGTATTTAGATTACAACTAAGCATTTTTGGAATTAAAAATCACGAAAAACAAAGAGAACGTGTTATTTATCTTTTTTCCCAATGGTGATGCAATATTGTGTACGCTAATGCATTTTCTTCGTGACATGCGATGCGTTTTTATCTTTAATATTATAACAGTGGAAATGTCTGAAAGCTGAAAGGTTTAACTCTTCCTAAGAATTCGAAAGAATAACCACATGAACTCCTGTTCAAAATTGATGATAATGGAAGTCATCAAGAGAAACAAAAAAGGAATAACAGTTGAATAAAGTTAGAACGCGGTTCGCAGTTCGCAATTCGAATCACGAACTGCGTTCCAGAACAAAGTTCGTAGTTCGCAATTCGAATTTCGAACTCCGTTCTGGAATTCGCAATTTGCATTCACAATTCGAATCACGAACTGATTTCCAGAATGCAGTTCACAATTCGCAGCTCGCAATGCGTTCCAGACCGCAATTCACAGTTCACAATTCGAAATGTGAACTCTGTTCCAAAATGCAGTTCGCTGTTCGCGAACTGCGAACTGCGGTCCACCTTTACGCGACCAAGAATAGCTCTCATTGTTGAATCACGAATGTTACATCAAATGACATATCAACTATTCACCTCGTTTTGTCGTGCAAATGTACAACAAATAGACAATACTTTGACACTTGCTTTCTCCGACGTTTTGTGTCATTGCTCAGATGATCAGCGAGTTTAAGTGCGCGTAGTTCAACTTGCTGACACACTAAGTGATGTACTCTAAGTGACGTACTCTAAGTCATGTACTATTGACTGGTAGTCATTCTTGTAGAGACGCAATTTCTTTACCGTCCGTTGTACAAGTGGTCAGAATTATTGGAAATAAGGCAAATTACGAAGGAAAGGCTTTAAAACGAGACTTTTTTCATTGAAAAAGAGAAAACAGCTAGACCTAGAAGTCATTGCGGTGATTGTGGATATGGAATAAGATAACATTATACAATGACGAATTTGGAAATGATTCGACAGAATGGCATCGTTTTCCGACTAAATTAATGCTATGTGTGATGCATTAATGTCAACAGGTGGTTGTTCTGCATCGTCAACGAATCAATTTGTGTTCAATTATGCCACAGAAACTTAAACATGAAATTTCTCTATTGTTTACAAATTTTACGAACTTAATACATTCGACTTTGAGATAAAGCAAAGTCTCATATTTATGGTGTTTCCTTACAATTAAACAAGACAAAACTATACGTTGTATATCTACAGTGCAACCTCTCCAGAGCAGCAGTCTCTTGAGCAACAACTTCCCTTCAATAACAGCGTGGTTTTTTACCTACGTACGATTTAACTATTAATTTAACCTCTCTAGAGCAACAACCACTCAACAACAACATAATTTTGCTTCTTCCAAAGGGTGCTACTTTGGAGAGGTTGCTCTGTATTTCTTAAATTAATTGATGTTGCTTCTTTCTAGCTTCTCTTTGTGTTTCATAGATCTATTTCTTGCAATCGACCTTTGAATTAATTACGTACGCGAATATACAATAATCTTAATAGAATCTAATTAAGAATGCCAGGTAAATGATCGATACGCGTCTCTATGTGTGGTAATTGATTAAATTGTGCAATACAGTTAGTTCCCACATAGCAGGTGAAGCGGAGCGAATTTCTTCTTACGGCAATAACATCAGACATTTATTACAGACCGTATTGTCAGCATCACAATTATCGGGAATGTCCAAGTTTTATAAGGGTTGTCTGTACATGTGACTTTATCAATATGAAGCAGAGTTTCATGCTTCCACGTGGTTAAACCGGTCAACTGTCCTAGTGCACATTTATCCGAGGTTTCTTAACATGATTTATGCATTTGGAACACTTCGGACGGCTTCGTACCTCCATCTAACCTAGGATGTACTTGGTGCGCGTATTGATATGCGTCTGTGTCTTATATTTGTGATGCGGCTGCCGGTTTACCGACAAGGAAATATTGCAGCTAAACACCAGGTTCTTAACGTGGCGCCTGTGGACAGACTGTCTGGAGATTTTATTACAGAACTGTACATCAAGCAGTGTTATCTTTTGCTTCCCATATAGTGTAAAACGGACAGGACCTTGTGAAGAAAAATAAACTTAACACGCGGCCACATCATTTGCGAATTTTATATCCGGGAAAATTGGATGGTTCAGCAGAGAAAAGAGGTTGTTGGTCGAGATATGCCGAATGATCATTTATGACAGGACTGGAAAAAAAACAACGCCTCATGCTAAATTATAGGTATGGTCGGTC
The DNA here is from genome assembly GCA_008271625.1 of Lutraria rhynchaena. Classification (NCBI taxonomy): domain Eukaryota; kingdom Metazoa; phylum Mollusca; class Bivalvia; order Venerida; family Mactridae; genus Lutraria; species Lutraria rhynchaena. Next base: position 745,053 of record VIBL01000153.1, read on the forward strand.
AATGACCTTAACCTTATATTACTATAAAACACATATATATCACAAGCTAAATATGATTATCAATACCATGATCTTTTTCCTGATAAAACACACATAAAACTGATACTGTATAAATCATATGACACCAAACCATTTCACATAATGTGGATGTTTTGTTAAAACATTAGCCAAAAGGTAGACTAGAAGCAGCAGCCTATCCTAATTTTAGATAGATAACAAAAATGTCATGATCTGTATTGAAACACGTCTCTCATGAAACTTGTCATTTTATGATAATTTATTATTTAGGCTATTAGCAACTGGTCCAAACTCGCATTCCATCGCATTTCATCCCGTATATTCTAAAGCATTGACACTTTGCACAAAGGTTTAGAAAATATAGATAAGACAACGATTTCTAGGAAAACACAGGCATAAAAAAACACATCATAAGTTAATTATGTTAATCGCATTTTGTTGCACATTCTTATTAGATTTGCTTAATTTCCAAAGATGGCTCGGTGAAGTTATCTGTTTCTTTGCAAGTAATCAGCCACGGTTTCGGAGGATCTCGCCTTGTGTATACGGGTACTCCAGGAGCTCTAGTGCTTCTAAGATAAGCTCCATCTTCTAATTGAAGCAATAAATCCTCCTGGGTCTGGAAAGTATGTAAATCACTGATAAACATATTGTACAATGCTCTAATTATACGGTAACCAATGTTGATTTATCACAATAACAGTATGTTCTGCATAAACAACGTCTGTTAAAAAAGTAAACATTCACTCTTATTTTACGAGTTTAACATGGTTCAGGTTATTCCTAACTTAACGACCCACACAACTGTCTGTTCTCAGCAACGGTTTGTTTTTTACGGACATTTGTGCCATTTTCAAAGAGTGCTCTCGCCAGTAATTAATAAGAAGATTTAGATGTAAATAATATCTTTATTATTTATACCAATTTGCCAAATGACTAGATATGTGTTTACATTATTTCATGAACTGTACACATGTACTTAACCCTTTGCTTCATAATACCGCATTTCCCCGAATCTGCAACAGACGACTTTTGAAAACATTGTGGCATTTTTCGCCACAATGTTCTCTCAGAGAGAAAAAACACAATTTTCTTAAATGAATTGATGTTCTGTATATTTGCTTTCAGTATGGAAGACTTCAAAATATGCTTATGAGACAAAAGGTTGATAGTGCCTAGTATGATATAGCTGAGACAAACGTTATCTAAAGTTCATTTCGTTTATATAAATCATGCAATTATAAAATTAACATATGTTTCTGGTGTCATATTTATAACATATTGTTTGTTTTGCTGTTGTAATGACACCATTATTTACGGCATCGTTCGATAAAATATGTATGTATGAATTTTATAACCCTAAACACAATACAGATGGTGCCTCTTGCGGTGATATATTTGATGTTTTATATTTATCAATCCTGTTATAGCACTTGTCGGGAATCGTTACCAGATATAGTAGATTTATGTCACAACTTAATTACGTAATACAGCAAAGGGCGGATTTACATGGATTTGCCACATTCAGTAAATCTGATGTTCTCAAGCAAAGCTGTGACCAAACTCACATAATTAACGTTCAATCTACTGTACAGTACAATCTCAATATTAAGATCACCATTTGGACCCGAAAAGAGAGGTCTTAATATCGAGGTGGTCTGATAATCAAGTTCAAATGTAGAGGAAATGTATAAAACTGGTCCAAAATTGAGTGCTAATAATAATCAGGTGGTCGTTATGTTGAGGTTGGAAATAGAGGTTTTATAGTATTGTTATATAACAATTTGATGTACTTAAGAATTTGAATAACTTATGAATTCAATGCATTAGATTAGGTTAATAACATTATGCATACTTATTTTAAGCACAGTCAAACCTGTGAATAAATGTCACCCTTTGGAAAGGCAAAATGTGGCCTTTATTGACAGTTGGTCTTTATTCGAAGGTCCGCTTGTCCTAAATAATCAGTGACGGGTTTTCAAAGGATGACATTTATTCACAGGATGGTCTTCAGTCGGAGGTGGCCGCGAACACAGGACTGACTGTATTAGACCACTCTTATTTCTTAATCTAGTTTAGTCAGCAGATGAAATTGATACTATTGTTTCATTCAAAGTATGTTTATCTATTTAATTGATATTGTAATAACGGTATCTGATATGTGTCCATATGTGCAATGGTGTGTAATACGCACTCCGATAAAATGAACGTACACAGGAATACATGTGTGGGCGGATGTAATTCTTGCGTTGTATACTGCATTTCAGTTTTTTTATAACTGATATGCTCGTCCATAGATGCTTTCTGCATACATCGTGCTTGTTGAATAATTTATAAATACTTTAAAATTGCAGATCATATTGTTTCATTTGCGTGTGAAAAAATGCAGCCCAGTATACATGTACTGTAAAACCTCGATATAACCACCTTCTAGTACCTAAAAATTGGTCGTATTAATGAGGTGGTCTTGTTGAATTATAGGGGTAGACATCGAAAGCCGGACCGAAAACAGACCGTTATAACAAGGTAGTCGTAATATTGAGGCGCTCGCATTGTGAGGCTTCACTGTATCGGATTAGTTTTTTAAGTAGAGTTTGTAATTTGATACAATGAACGGATAGCTAGGAAATCTAGTACGATATATTATATCTTGTTCGAAGTTCTCATACAATGGCAAAATAAAAATATTTCTTTTAATCATACTGAACATTTAATTGTTGCGGAAACAAATCAGAGAAAGTATAAAAAAATGTAGGCAACTGTGTACGCTTTTCCATTGATCTCTTTTTTGGATCCAATGTATCATGATGATTTTATTCATGTTATTTGTTAGTTAACAGTTTCTTTGGTTACATGTTCCTCTTGTACGTTTCTGTGTTGAACAATGGAAGGAAACATCTATTCACTGTACTCTCTTTTGTGCTGATGTGGGATGATACGTTTCTCCGTGACTTGTTTAACAATTACATCTTCCATTACAACAGTAACATGATTAACACAATTCGTTAGCTGACATTATGTGACATATGTCTGTCACAGGCATGTATAGAGAATAGCATTGTGATTACGTTGGATCTAGACCAATTACATGCGCGGTCTGTTGCCAAATGAAAATAATTACGTTATATCCTGCGCGTGTGCATATGTCCAGAATACAGTTCTATTTATACCAGGAACTAATTGTACGATTTCAGTTCAGATTTGGTTAAGCGATAAACATAATTATAAAAACAACATTTTCGTAATGTATTAAAAAGCCCGTGATTACAGTTTTATTGTATAATTTGGAACTATTTGAAGACTCTGTATCATTTTAAAATTCTGGTGATGTAACTACACTGTATTAAAGAGTAAACTAATTTTACTGCTTAATCCTTTAGGGGTACATAGAAAAAGCATTACTGCAACCTCCGAATAAAGACCAACCTGTGAATTAAGACTATTCTTTGAAACACCGTAACTGATTATTTTGAACAAACTGGACTCCGAAAAAAGACCACCTGTCAATAAAAGCCACATTTTCTCTTTCCCAAGGGTGACATTTGTTCACAGTTTTGAATGCACTGCGATATTTACAACAATAATGCCATATAGTTTAATATGTTTCAAAAATACTTCGTCATTACGGACAAATGCGTATACAGACCGGTGAGTGCTTCATTATAAAAATTCTTACTAAGATTTACACACACAGAGAACGTACATCGAGTCAGCTTTCTTTGGTTTGACTCCAGCTAAACTCAATTCAGCTATACTTCATCGTCTCAAATCCCAAAGGTGATTCATGAGAAACACATGGCTGAATTCGTTGACCGTATTATATACATATATTTGTACACAATAAATAACACCCGCTTTCCATCTTATAATTATTTTTATGTTGCATTATATGCGTATTGCAGATTATATAACATAGCATGCATAGCAGCGTTTATTTTGCTGTAAAATGATGACACAGTTTTATTAATTATGAATAATATGATCTCGATATTCAACATGAAAATGATTGTGCTATCAGGGGTGTAGAAATGTTTTCATGTAGCTGGTAAGCTTCTAAAAGTAGTAGAGTGGATCTGGGCGTTCAATGCAGTATTGTATCCATTGCTTCGAAAATAATAGCCGGCGGGAATGCCCAAATAGCCGGTTGATTTTTCCGGCTTCCGGCTCATTTCTACATTACTGTGCTATTAGACGAGATAATTCGGTCATTATTGTTAACGAGACACACGATACATTTTAGAATGTTTTAGTCTGATAACAGAAACCCATTTCCGGGAGTGCTATGCAAATCAGCAAAGTGATTTCAGAATCGGAAATCTATCAACAATAAAGCATAAACAAGAAAAGTGATTCTGAACATTGTGATCGTATTAGGTTGCATTTTAAATACAGTTTTCGTATTAATTATTGCATTATTGGATCGTGAATGAAGTATTCAAATATTACAAATACATTTACAGTAAAACCTTACATAGCGACCATCTCAATATTATGACAACTTGGTTATAACGACCACTTTTTTAGGACCGGCTTTCAATAACTCCCCTATAATTCATTCTGGTAATGAGACCACCCCATCATTACGACCGATTTTTCCTGTCACGAAAGAGGTCTTAATATATTGGTTTTACTATAATTGGAGTAATAAACACATGAATTAAGAGCATTGAAATTGCTTAATGTAGACCATCGCTGTAAGGTTGTATTATTAACTTACAAACATTTCTACGGCATGATTAGCGATGTTTGTGTGTGGTCCGTGTGTGGTGCGGATAATACGTACACTGTCAGTGATGCATCTGTATGTTTCAGTAAATCCCATCACATCAAATTCATTGAATGCAACTAACACGAAGGGTGCCAAATTATCATTTTGTACAATGCTTCCGACACGATCGTTATAGCAATATTTCAAATTACAGTCAGAGGTCTCCCTGTACAATGGGTTACAATATCAAGTGACAGAGATGAGATATTGCCGTCATTTATCATTGGAATGGTTAAATTCCAGTTGTTCATCCTATTGAAATGACTGCTGAAATTTGAACAAGTTGCTATAAAATGTGCTATGAAAGTCTGTTAGAAATTCACTGAATTCCTCAACTATAGGTTCAGTTTATTTCTTTAACAAACTTGAACAAAAATATGCCCAATAAAACATACAAATCTAATTCACAACTGACTAAGCTGTTCTTTCATACATACAGTAGAACCCCTCTAATCCGAACTTTTTCAGACAGACAAAAATCTTCGGATTAGAGAGGTTTTCGGAATACAAAGGATCAGAACTACAAAGGTTTTTGTAGCATCAAATATATGATAAATCTGCTGAAGTGTTCGATTTAGAGAGGATTCCGAATTACAAAGGTTCGGATTAGAGAGGTTCGACTGTATTTGCAACATTATTTTTCTGTTTGATGTTTATGTCTGTCATTTTACAGATTCATTTACAATATACAATATCTTCAAATTCTTTAATCGTATTCAGAAACAGATGTTCTTAAGAGAACACTTCGGGATTTACTACTGTAAGTGTTATGTGATATGATGAAAATGTACAAAACAATTAATATTTTGGCGTATAAGAATTATATTTATATATTCAATTAGATGATATATTTGGCCTCAAGATAAACATTCAAGGTGAACATTTTTAATTCTGGAAACTAGGTTAACAACTGCGGAGATGTGTGTGTCTATGAAGATATAAATATTTCAGATTTCAGACTTTAGACACGTCGTCGGGTTATTCCTATAAACCCGTATGTCATTTTTTTCTCATTTTGAGAAAGTCGCATTTGAAGTTTTGAACTGCAACAACTTTAAGCGAGTTACGGGTTCGTGGAATTGTGATTAGCCGTATTTAGGATAGATCTACATGCAGGTAAGTATAATCATTGTAAAGAGCTCATTGAGACGTAAAAAATGATACCAAAATCTCAATATTGCCAAAAATTGAGCTACGGGGTTGTAGAAATAAGCCGACGAAGTGTTGATAAATGAATTAAGCGGATGTATTGAAATATATTATATTATTTTTAATTTAATGATTAAGTTCAAAATGTCCACTGACAAATGTATCATATTGTTGTTGTTTATTTCGTTGCATGATGGCAATAATACATGTGTATTCGCGAGCTGTGATGTCCGATGTAACGACCGATAACAGACCAACCATAGTGCGTTTGCTTAATTTACGTAAAATCAAAAATAACAGTTAAATATGTAAGCTTACCATCATACACGGGCGATATCATGTTAATTATTTTCTAATTAGACATTTTGAGAAAGATGCCAATATACGGGTTGAATGTAATTAGACTTTTAGTCACATTTTTCTTAGCCCTCATTGTCACACAGACCGCCCTGAGTAGTTTTCTCAGATCATATCTGTTTACTCGCTTCCCTTACGAAATTTACATTTATCTCAGCAAAGATTTTTTTATCTACCAGTCATGAAATCCCTTTCCTTTCCTGTTTTAGCTTTTCATTGAGTAAAGTGTCGTGCAGAATTAAATGGACAGTGTTACCTTTATACTAACTGAAATCTTTACTTAGCTAGTTTTCACTATTAGTACAAGCCATTAATTTCTTTGGCAACTTTTAAATTTTGTAATTTTAGGGTATACAGCATTATTGCTTTATATGTTCCGAACAGTTTATGTATATATCTGATGAATGTTCGTAAATTTGCCTCTAAGCCTGCCTAGATGACAATATTGAGTTGTGCGTGATCAATGAATTCTTTGCCGGACGGCGATTGATTACAATGCTACGTAATTTGGTATGCCCGTTCAGATAATCCAGATGTTGTCTGATGAAACTCTGGAAGACGCATCTTCAACAAGAAATGGTAAATGATAATACAGTGTGATAGTCCTGCTGATATTTAGACATCAGCACAATCTGTGTAAGTGTTAAATGTATTTCAGAGTCGCGGTTTCAGCCTGGATTACTGACATAGATAACACAGATTATAAGCATTTCTCTGTCGCGACATTTGATATTCAAAATCACCGTGAAGTTGCTTCGATTCTTTATTGTTTTATGTCATTTTTATAATAATACCTTACTACTTGCCCATATGTAATAATTCAAGAAGTAGGTATGTACTAAACTGAGAGCCTCCGCCTTCAAGCGCTGATGCTCTGACTTTTAATCACTAGCCGCCCCACAACGCTATGAATTCGCGGTGGGTCTTTTCCCACTGTTTAAGCTGGATAAATCCCCAAATGACCCTGGCTGTTGGTGCGACGTTAAACCCGAGTGAAAAAAACTAATCAGAGTTATTCTTGATCTACTGAAGCGGTATTAGATTTGATAATTATTATCATCCTATAGAACTGAATGAACCGTATTTAACAATTCTACGAGAGAATATGAGGTGCTGTTGGGTAGAAGTCTTATCTTTGATAACGATGGTAATAAAATGATTCCAGGCAAAATGTTATATGAGAGTTGGGCTTCTCGTTCCGACATTAAATAGGTGTATTAGAGCATAAATCCAATTCTTTAAAGTATAATCTCAGAGCAGTTAGTGTTCATGGTTGCCAGGGTGTTTTTCAAGTGATTATACACATATAAGGTTTTCGTATAACCTGTGAACAAATGCCACTCTTGGAAAAGACAAAATATGGCTTTTATTCGGAGATCAATTAGTTTTAAATAATTAAAGAATGACTTTTATTCACAGGTTGGTCTTTATTCGAAGGTGGTCGCAAACTCAGTTTTGACTGTATTTTTATTTTTGTTATTAAACAGATGTTTCCTGATACTGACAGAGAATGTAGGATTTTTTTTGTAATAAGAACATAATTTATTATGATTTATAAATAGCTTAAACGCCTGTCAAGGACTTTTAAAATATTTATATTAATTGCAACTTAAAACAATACCAATGTGTTGTAATGTGGTTAAGTATCACGGAGGTTAGGACAATGACATAACCTCAGCTAACAGAGGATAGGTACCCCTTAATGAAAAATTAAACTAGCTACTACATAAAGTGTATCAAGCTTATCAGATGACCGGAGGTCAAACAATGGATATTAAATTTGGAAAAGACTTGACCGGTACAAAACCACAAAATGACAAGTGATCAGAATTTAGTTGGGATGTGGCAGAATGCATGAAAACATCTAAAATAACGTTTCATCAATAGATTAACTTCATTCAGGAATTTTAATCGCGTGATTTTCCCGAAATGTTTATCTAAGTCGCATCAGAATACAGAAATATGTGATATGGTATAACACCCTTTGGTGTGTTTCATTGACTTTTAATGTGTAGTCAGTACAAGTACATCGTGTCTTGTTGAATTGGTCCCGAAATATAAAATGAAATATAGGTCCTTAAATCTTTATTGTAATGGCAAACACATGTGGTGCAATTATGTTTGCTAATGCATGACGCATGTCATCAAATAATTACACTGCAAAGTTAGATAAAATGTTCGTAAATTATGCAAGTGTCAATGACTTGGTGAAGTGTCTCTACGCGATCCAATGATGGCCACACATTTTGTGTTTGTAAATTATCCTCAATTTCGTATCTCACAATAGCATGTTCCATTATCATAAATGGTGACAGATGTGGTTTTCTTAGTACGGTTTAATATTTATTGTATTTTACCCCCACCTAATTGTTCCTGTTGTAAATTCTCTGTTGTTTATATACAATGTTCACTAATTACCATGCAAACAAAACAACAACATTTTATCTTTCAAATCTCAACCGATCGATTGAACGAATATATAGATGTTATACAGAAAACACATTTAGAATTTTCAAATATTTATCTGAACATGACATCACAGATGTATTGATACTACGACACAAAAAAAAAAAACAAACACAATGAAAGAACATTTTGGAAAAGAGAAAAAACATGTAAGAAAAGAGTGTGCAGGATGAATCATAGGCAATATAAATAAAACAGAATACCTTTTCAACGGTATCATGCGATACTTGCATTTGTTACGTAATGACGTTTTGTACTGACGCAGTATAAATACAAGTATTGATGTGAAAATATTTTTCCTGAAATAAAATTATCTTCATTGTGGCTGTAAATTGCGTTATAAAAACAGTATTGTCTTTATTTGTTTACTAAAACAATATGAAGTAAACGAAGCAAATGTTTATCTTTTCCCGAGATTCTGCACGTCTTTAATTCTTGGTAAACGAGTTAAGAGGAATGAATGCATCTGATTATTATAGTCATGTTTTATTTGAAATTATGTCTGCTGGAAGAAATGTATAATCAATAGATAGCTTTGTAAGTTACGAAACACGCGATATTTTTATTTATATCATATATTAATATTTATATTTATTTTTTCCTTGTATTGCTTACGTTCATGCATGTTTAGTATCACAATTTATTGATTATCAAAATCTCACTACTCCATATTAAAAATACATTCATTTGCGCTTGTTTCCATCCTACAAAATACTTTTTTTATTTTATAAAACAAACCTTGAAATTTGAAACCTTGATTTGGTTTTGAAGTCGATGACATGGAACTTTGTAATGTAAATGACGTAATACCTTAGATGTTGTATAATCTCCTCATCGCAAACAAGGAAAGGCTTGTCGCAGTGGGAAGCTCTTTTAACTCTCGGATACTTCATGACTCTATGAACTGTTTCTGTGTTTAGTTGCTCCTACAGTTACCTTTCTCACAACGAACGTGACCCTATCAATATGACTGTGAAGATATTGTTTGTTAAAAACGTCGGAAAGTAAATCAGCTTCTAAGAATACGCTTCACAATTCCACTAGGACGATCGTATTAGCAACCTGGACACGTAGATAAATATAATTGCGTTGATTACATGGAATCTAGACGGATTATAGACACAGTTAGTTGCCAAGTTGTAATTCTTGGTTTCTTAACAATGCTAGTGTGTCTTGAATACATTACAAATAATTATGTGCATTATGCACATGTCACCATAACTGAGACTACCATGAGAAGATACAATACTAGTTATTAATAAGGACGTAAAAGTCACTGCGTCAAGAAAAGATAATTTAGAAAAGAGATTCAAAAATGTACTATGTATTAAGCCAGCAGGGAACAATGGCAATTATTTCTACGTGATAATAAACACATTCCTTTTTGAGCCATTCCTATTGTTTATTTACAATTTGATATAAATATTTAATAGCCAGAGAACAAGAATTATAACGTGCAGCATGCGCAGGTTTTGTTTCAGAAAACCAATTAAGGAAGACACGATGATGACAATAACACAGTCATTTAATAGCAATAAGATGGAAAAGAGAATAACAATATCGGTATTTATCGAAGGTTTAAAGCGAGGGTATTTTTAGAGTGTTTATAAGTCTTAGTGGAAGTGGTACAACATTACCATAACCAAGTTTATAAGGTTAAAATAACAAAATAAATTCATATGAATGGAATTTTGTCGTCCTAGAACAATGGCAAATGTAAAAAGGTGTTAACAAGGGCGGTTTTTGGGTGACGGCCTGCATCCTCATTAAAATCTGGCGAGCATAAGTAAAAAAGGCGTCAGTTATGTGTTGATTGTGTTCATCTTATACATAAACACCTAGACCTAACGTCCCACTAACCAAAATTCAGTATCCATCCCTGGTTAACCTCTTAATTAATTGACATCTCCCAACTGATTCCTAATCAGACATGACTGACAATCTTGAACCGAATAATATAAAATTACCAGGATTTTGTAAACTCAGCTTTTTTCCGAATTTTCTAATCAATACCATTTTGATGCCCTAAAAACTTCACACTCTTTCAAATTAAATAAAAGAAGATGCGGATAATAGGAACTTTTGATGCTTTAAAATGATCGATCATCATTGTCAGGCATTGGTTTTGGCACATTATTGACGCCCATATTAGGTTATCAAAACGTGAAAAATAAAATCCTTTTAATATTGCTATTATTATTGTATTTAGCTTAAATTATACCAGCCATGTAAAATGAACAACAAAGCAGACTTACATCAAGTGGACATGTTATTGAAATGCATTCTTTGATGTCATCAACCAAAGCACGATAGAAATTGTATAGGATTGTCCTAATACAATATAGATAAACATTGCATACTTCTTGTAATTGAATTTTCTAGTTTTATCCGTCTACAATCAGGAGTTGGCTGTTTTTGAGCTCGGCGAAAAAATAACCATTCCAGTGCCCTAATTTAATACACAAACCTTCTACAGAAACATCATAACATCATTGGGGTGCCGTTTCATACTTACTCTGATATTATTATATTATATTATATTATATTATAGACTAACCAATTAGACAAAAAAGTGTATAAGTCTTTGATTTGTTGCTATATTTAAAGTAAACAATGTAATTCATATTTGTGATGGAAGTGAATTCAAAGTCCCAAGATGGGTTGTTTTAGCCGATCTTCTATAAAAAAGACATATTTTTGTAATGATTTTCATAGCCTTTTATATACTTTGAGAATAGGATAAATTTTGATGAAAAGAAAAACTTTTCATTGAATAAGGTTTCATTACTACAATGGTCTGAATTGTTGTATCTGTGCTCTGTATCCTCTCTATTTTAACGACATTACTCGTGTAAGCCCGTGGTATCTTACAACATACCGGAAAATTTCGTTTACACGCTCGTCCTAAGTTGTGTTTATCAGCATTTTGCTATTTTTACCACGTTTCACTAGCTTAATTGTCCTTCGTTAATTCGCAACCTCTGCAGGGACGTTGGCAGCTGCTGTCGGAATATGGTAGAAACACGTTAATACTGGCAGATGTCACCAAAGACCATTTGTCAGAACCATTGCCTTTCTTATATTATTGGAAAATGGCTTTAAAATGCCATTTAAACCATACCTGTTTTTACCTATTGTATGTGTAGAAGTTACATGCACCGCGAAGTGTAATCAAATGCTTCATTTTCAGTGTTCGCTTTTATTAGTCCGTCTTCTATCGTCCTTGAACACGTATCAATGGTGTTAGAACATTAGTTCTATATTATTAGTGCATTTTCTGATAAGGTTAATCGGACGTATTCTGCACACATCCTCAATTAAGTTTATATCTGAGAAACATTATTTTTTTGTATTTTGTAATTAAACTATGAAAAAAATGAAGCGCAAAAAATGAAAGAGAAGTACGAGAAATTGCGCATTCAAGAAAAGAAGCCCGGGGAGACTGTTTCAGAGCTAGCATTAATTAAAAGCTATTGTGGTAAGTCGTATTTTGTTGTTGTTGTTGTTGTTGCTGTTTAGTTGTTTTTCACTGTTCAATAAGAAAAGAAAAAAAAGTTATTAATATGTTTCAAAGACAAGCAGTGAAATTAATTAGTTCCGAAGGAGGATTGTTCAAATACAATATTGGAAAAAAACAGCTCAGGCTTCGTGTTTAATTTTATGGATAAGACAAATATGGGTATCTGTATAATTGCATTTTCTGATTTGACAATTTTAGGCAAAAACCGTTGAAAAAAACCATTATGTTGGTCATATGTTAATAAGAATTCTCCCATATATTGTTTGTATCATGGCTACAATTGTAAAGTCACTTTCAAGGATTTCAGCTTCCATTCTCTGTTAATACATCATTCGTTATTTTCATGAATGTAGCAAAGATTAACTGTCAGTTAAGAAAAACTTTCTAAAAATAACCAATTGTTGACGCGGTTTTTTGATAAATATCACTTGTATCAAGATTGTGTTATTTAAGTCTTGTATAAAGTTCGTTGGATTTAATCACAGTTGTATATACAGTCAAACCTGTGAACAAAGGTCACCCTCGGGAAAGACAAAATGTAGCTTTCATTGACAAATGACCTATATTCGGAGGTGGTTGCAAAGTCAGGTTTGAGTATATGTCTAGTTGTCTTAATGCCATTTTCAAACCTGGAATCTGGTAACGTCTTATTGGTGTTCCACGATCGTATAAATAATTCTACACTTTATTAAATCAAATGGTTTTCAGTGATTGCTGTCTAGACACTAATATTAAATAAGGAAAGCCATATTTACTTATTAATCAAGCATTTGAAAGGATGCATCGAAGCGACTGTACTGATGACATCTATGCTTGCTTTCATCCAATCACTGGAGTTTGCAAATTGTTGAACATCAATCTAGCTAAAATCGTGGAGTTATGTACGAATATATTGGCGCATAATTAGACGTTATGTAACATGATAAAGCGCTTGCGAAGCAAGGACAGGAAAACATGGCTAAACTTGGATGCAGCTTATCTCTCCTCATTAAGTCTGCAAGCGTTACATTTTTTGTTCATCAGCTCGTTTGACATGACGGAACATTGGATAATTACACTTCTATGTTTGTTCAGTGATAAGCACTTTAAATTGTTTGTGTTTTGAAATTTCTTGCGAGCAAGACTGTGATTCATTAAAATGGCCGTGGAAAAGATGACAGTTCAAAAGCGGTATAGCTTTATTTATATTTTGAGGTATTCTACTTTTATGTTTTGTATAATGACATCGACTCGTTCGGTCAATTAACCTACGTTTACAAATGAAATCTGATTAATTAACGCATGGCAACCAACGCAATACTTAATGTAATAGTTTTAGACGTATCTATTACATAATTCATCTCCACAACCCAATTATATATACTTATTGTCAGATCTTAGTGGCGTTTTATCCTAAAATCGTTCTGCCTATTTAGGTCGTTCAGATCTTAAGCCAGATTTTGTCTCTCTTCGGCAAAGTGATCACCTATCTTACACGATAAACGTATAATTACATCAATTGATTACGTCTGCAGTTAGTTTTGTTAAGCCTGTAGTTGTATATTGATCTTGTTTAGTCGTGTCTTAGTACTCTGTAAATGCCTCGTTATAATGGGACAAATTGTTCATTTTCTGTGCAAATGTGACATTTTGTTTGATGTCGGCTGTAATATATTGAAACACAATCAAAAACACAATCATTACTCGTACAAGGTTATAATCTAGCAACGTCTGTCTGACCACAATAAGCATTGATTGACACAGTGTGCTCATACCACGTGACTTTCACGTCATTTTTGGTATTAAATACGGCAAGCATAGTTTATCAACAAACCGATAGATTCGAAATCTTCAACTTCATGTAAGTTCTTATTTCTTTATCAAGTATGACCAAATGAAGCTGAGACTAAGGTCAATTGTGTGAACTACGAGCGCAATGTAATGTTTTTTGTTATAGATGGACCGTTTTAGCCCGAAGACGGGAGATATTACCAAAAAGTCACGTGGTATGGGCACACTAGCCACATTGGCAAAAAGTGTTTGAAAAATAACTAGACCACGGGATAACTAAAATCTTATCGGCCTTTCTTTCATCCTACGTTTATGGCATTGGTTAATGGAGTTCATCATGGCGACAAACCCATACATCGCAAATAATTCAAAATTTTTAATGGGCTAGAATTTTGAGTCATATCACAGAAACGTAATGTATACTAAACATAAATGTATTCTGTCGCATCAAGATAATCCTATTCTGCATAATTTCCAGACATGCATTAAGCTTTGATGTATTCACATTCTATTTGAAGTGACATTCGTCGATACATAATTGTGATTTCAGTTCATCCGTCCGTAAAAAAGGCATTTCCTTCATGCACGCATGCGTCATGGATTAAAACTATACACCTAAAATGTCAAATATACTCGCTTAAATACACGACGCGTGTGATGGGGACAAACGTTAAAATTGTGTCTCTCGGCATAGATAATATTCAGGATAAAGATTATGTGTATTATTTAAAGCATAGAATTTATGTTTAGCTTTTATTGTCAGAAAAATAACTGTATGTGTATAATTATATAGTCCCGAATAAGAATACTTGTATCTTGTATCTTTAGAAACTGCAAGGACACCAAAGCATAGCTTTTTCCTTGAGAGCGAGCGTATAAATGCGCGTACATGCGTGATTTTTTTCTGTGCCTTAAGGCGAATCTTTCTCGACATGCATGCAAATACGTGTGATATCAAATGTTTTAAATGGAGTATCTGGCAAGACAACATTGCATAAGCGTTCATAGAGGACATAAAATGGTATGCCATAAATTCTTCCCAGACAAAAAGTAATTCTCTGCATTTAAATTCTGCAATTTGAATTTAATAGAACATGTTTACAGTTTCTCTAATAAAAAGTGTATGGAGTGCTTTCGAACAATGAAAACTAAGCTGTTTTTTTTCCGAACATGAATTGATGTAAATATTTAAGAAGTATAAAATCTTGTTACTAAGTAATAAATATAGATAAGAAAAGGAGTCTTAGAAAATGAACACATATAAAACATCCCACCTTTCTCAGAATAACACCTTCCCCAGAATAACACCTTCCCCAGAATAACACCTTCCCCAGAATAACACCTTCCTCAGAATAACACCTTCCCCAGAATAACACCTTCCCCAGAATAACACCTTCCTCAGAATAAAACCTTCCCCAGAATAACACCTTCCTCAGAATAACACCTTCCCCAGAATAACACCTTCCCCAGAATAACACCTTCCTCAAAACCCACCCAATACAAAGCAACATACAAAAAAACAGAGGAAAAACAGAGACACCCGATTAGTACAAAGACGGAATATCAATAAGTATTTTCTGACATAAAACAAGCGTTTTTTGCTAATATCCGTGTACTTTCTGTTTAGAAACTTCAATGTAACGCAGGTGGATGGTTATAAAATGCTTCTCATATCGGAATACCTCTTTAATTTCTTAGTTAATTTGCCACATGATGTAGTTTGTAATTATTAATAACCGTTCACTGATTTCAATAGATACTTTACTATTTTACTTTAGGCCCATGGGCTTTATTAATACTTTAACAAGACGCGATCACCATTCTTATTAAATACATTTTATGGGATAATAACAATGTTTAAAAATTAGCTATACGTCAATGTTCCCTAACAACCATGAGAACCAACCATTATAATATATGTATTTATGGAAAACGAATAGGAGATAAGTTTAAAAGAAAATGACTGGAAACACAGTCATATAATTATTCAACTCTCAGAATAAACGGTTGAAAATTAAAGTATCTTTATTTCTAAAAGAAACCAACAAAATCATTAAAAATGATATTTAACAATCTCTGTTCATTCTTACTTATAATCATTTGATCAGTTAATCATTTTTTGTAGTTGAATGTCCACTTGCAACGTGACTTACTGTGTACAGTGTGTTTGTAATCGTGTATATATTCACATGAATAGATGTACTTATGGTTATGTACGAATTAAATAAATGTTCCGTTCTGTTCCGTCCTGTTCTGTTCTGTTCCGTTCTGTTCCGTTCTGTTCTATTCTGTTCTGTAATAGGATAGAGTTACAAGGTAAATTTTTATGTAAGTGTATGCTATATTCCTGTATCACTCAGCAATGTAAATTTAAAAGAACATGTTTAGAGTTTCTCTAATAAAAAGTGTATGGACTGCATTTGAACAATGAAAACTAAGCTATTTTTTGGAACATGAATTGAAGTAAATATTTAAGAAGTGTAAAAAATCTTGTTACTAAGTAATAAATATAGATAAGAAAAGGAGTCTTAGAAAATGAACACATATAAAACATCCCACCTTCCCCAGAATAACACCTTCCCCAGAATAACACCTTCCTCAGAATAACACCTTCCCCAGAATAACACCTTCCCCAGAATAACACCTTCCTCAGAATAACACCTTCCCCAGAATAACACCTTCCTCAGAATAACACCTTCCCCAGAATAACACCTTCCTCAGAATAACACCTTCCCCAGAATAACACCTTCCCCAGAATAACACCTTCCTCAAAACCCACCCAACACAAAGGAACATACAAAAAAAGAGGAAATACAGAGACTCCCGAAGAGTATACAAAGACGGAATATCTATAAGTAATCTCTGACATAAAAAAGCGTTTTTTTACACAGCACTTTGTCGTCAAATATTCGATGTCTTCGTGGATATGTTTTTCAATAATGGATTACCAATTACCAATCTGCATAAAATTAGGTAGTCCTTTCATTTTTATTTCACTTTTGACATCTTGCTTGATCTCGTAATAATTAATCATTTACTAGTCATACCCGTATGACTATGACCTCTATTCTAAACATTGGATACAACTAGAACCATGCTAGATAATTAAATACTTCATGCAGTTCAGCTGCGACCGTGGTCTAGTGCGCTGGACTTGTGTCCTGGCGATCCGAGTTCAAATCCCATTTTCCTCCATATGCCGTAAAACCCAGAGAAAAAAGCATGTAATTTTAGTTTTTCTTTGAAGCTTTATCTAATGTTGTTAAATTACTCTACTCATAACAAATCATTACCATGAAATTGTTTTAAATATTCATTTCGTTATATATTTTGTTATATGGAACGCATAGTTATTAATATAAAACTGCACAATGGGATTCATCAATCAAGACTAGCGAGTACAACAACCTGTTATTAACATGCCGGCTGCCATACACACGTAAGCACGTGTTACATGATACATCGTGACAAGAAACATATTGAAAACGATACTGTCACACCCTGTGTTGATACTGGCACCGCTTCACCTACACTGACACGAGGACGTTGCTCGGGTGCATTAAAACATTATGACGCACACCTACATAGTGAAGCTACATCCATTACATTATGTGTAATGTTCTGTATAATTTTGTAGACGTGTATTATAATATCAAAGTTGATAGATTAACGTTCAGGAGAATTCTGATTCATCGTGTTAGAAAACTTATCAGCTATGAAATAGGGAGAAAATAACCAGACCTATCACTGAATCGTGATAAAATACCCCGCAAAATGGGGACACACCGCGCGACCGACCAACCAACCAACAACCAGAGTGATTCCAGTATACCCACGAAAACTGTTTGCGGAGTATAAATACCCCTTGCGAAATTGGGACAGACAACGTGACCGACCAAACGACAAACCAACCAACCCACATCCTGGGTGTTTCCAGAATAAAATTTCATTTGCTGGGGTATCAAATCTGGTTGATATCGACGAAACTAATATGATACGAGCAATAGGACTGAAGCATTTGATCTTCTGAGTATATTTGAAAACATGTCAGTATGATAGCGAATGTTGCGTTATGATAAGTGTGATATTTAGAACACTGGCATTGAGCTGAACATTTTTATGGAATATTTTTAAATAGAGAGAGAGAAACAGATCGACTTCAATACACCAACACCAGAATAATACATGAACACTTATAGTTACAGACACAGTGAGTAGACGGTGAGTAGATACACATATTTACTTTGGTTGCTCGCTATCGTACCACAACTGTATCCAAATTAGAAGTATAGAAATACGACAAAAAAGATCGGATGAATATATTTACTTCAAGATAAAATTCAATATTTATTGATATGAACAGTGTCTCAATACTTGCATAATTAACCCTTCTTAATACGTGCATTCTACACAAAAAGGGTTTTATTCCAAAATAAAATTTAATCAGACGGTTGTGGTCTGTGAAGAGTAAATAACAGAATATCGCCGACAAGTTTTTTGTCTGACTAATCCAGACAGACGAATTGCTTGACCGATTAACTTTGTATAATTGCAATCAATTGATTGTTGGTCGACTTTGTCTGTTAGAGTGGTTCTGGTTTACAGTTTACGGTAACATAATGAGTACCGTGACATGTGCGTTCTCAATTAACTGAAATACGTAAAACACTATAATTGTAAACACTATAATTGTAATCACTGATTGTAATCACTCACTGTAATCACTCACTGTAATCACTCACTGTAATCACTCACTGTAATCACTCATTGTAATCACTTCATACAAGAATAAATCAATTTCAATAAAATTTTGACTTTTTTCACTGGGATTTAAAGTTGTACCAACAGCCAGGGTCATTTGGCGATTTTTCCAGCCTTAACGCTGGAGGAAGCCCCATGCGTACGCCCGGGTGGAAGCACCGACCTTCCCTAAGCTAGCTGGAAAGCGTCCTCACATGCGAAATTTAGTCCCGGTTGGGAATCGCATTCCCAGCAGCGAGGGACTAGTGATTACCAGTCAGAGATAATAACCAATCGACCACAGTATCTTCTTTTAAGAGCTACACACTGATTTTAGTACATGTAATTGACACTACATACAAACTTGCATCCACTTACCTTGAAAACCGGTCTCTTATTTTTATAAAAAAATCTGAATTATAATCTTGCGTGCAGAAATGTTAAACAAGTACCTTGATAGTTAAATGGTTCTACATTTACTCAATAAGCCCCGTCAATCCGTTAATTTATGTTTTATCCTAATGTTATATTGTAAGCATTCTTTCATTGACACTTCTCTAGTTCTACACAGGCGTCAATTGAGCTTAATATGTTTCTGGGATGCAGACACGAATAAACATGTCTTTCGGTTTGTAAAATTCAGCCTCATGCGAGATCGAATAAAAGACATGCGCTAATTAGACTAAAGCCTTAGTTATTTATAATCAATTGTTTCTAACAATGAAAATGATAGTGGAGTATTATAATAATGATGCTAGATACGCTTTTCTTTTTTTTGAGGGGTGAGGATAGTATTTTGGGAATAGTGGTTTTTTATGTTTTTTTCTTTCTTCTATGAATGTTTTTCTTTCATCTGAAAAAGTGCTTAGAATTACGCCGTCTTAATAAAACTGATTGCGCAGCGACCGTGGTCCAGTGGTTAGTACGCCGGGCTGGTAACCAGGTATCCGGGTTCAAATCCTGGTCGCGGCAGGTCATACCCTTCCATGAAAATATATTTCTTCAATATTTGCAGAAATTGACGACTCCTAGTGGAAGGGTGAGTTAGTGCTGGTTAGAATACAGTCCAGGAAACTGTTGAGGTGAACTGCCGTCGTATATAACTGAAAATTGTTGGAAAACTTAAACCCAGTGAAAAAAATGATTAAAGCGATTTGTTTATAATTTCAGGTTTGCTTTGTCTGATTAATGGAACATAATTTCTACTGATTTTTAGTTTTTTTTGTACTCAATCATTTGTATTACCGTTATCATTTGGTGTGGCTTTAACTTCACGTTCATTAACACTTGTAAAATGTTAATGTGTCTGATGTATAACGTGTTTGCCAAATATATGTTCTTATGTTTTGTATCTCATAGTAAACTCATACAGTTATGTTTTTTATATCAAAGACATTCTGTTCGTGCCTCAAGAAAAACTGTAAATAATATTTTTTCACTTGATCATCATGCTGTAGGATATTATCATCAGCTGTTTGTGCTAATATTTCTTTACTTTTTTGCACGACAAATAGAATAGAAACATCATAGGTATATCTAGATTGTCCTTTATTTCGCATTACGAGTTTTTTTACACTTAAAACACTTAAAACGAGATTAAACTTAACTAAAGAATGACCCAGGAATTTATAGTCCTTTTTAAAGGACGTTTAAAGTCCCAGACAAGTCCACATACAGAGCATTGTATGGAAAATGAAAGAAAATATATGTGAAGACTATATGTGAAGACGATTGATAATTTATTTTGTTGTTTTTATGTGACATTGTCACTGTGTTTAACGCCGTTTTTCAATATTGTTTTAGTTACATACGGCAGCTTTTGTGTCACATAAACAGATTGCCTGCACTGTATACTAGGACTAACTTACCAGTTATTTTTTAAAATTTATTTTCAAGCTTTTTTGAAGCAATTAACTTAGAATCAAATTATAGATTATTCAACAAGCCAGTCGTGAAAGTACTAATCTTGATTTATGCATTGGGATCTGAAAAAAATAGGAGGGCAACAAAAAAGACAAAGATGTTGAAATTTCCTGAATTAATTTGTCAGTGTCATTTGATACCTTCATAATGAGCGTACAAAATATCATATTTCATTTTTCCCCGGAACATGTGTTTTTAAAGCGGATTAATGAGGAAATTTCTTGTAGATTTATGGCGACTATATGGAGAACGAAGTAGATTTATGGCTGCATAAATATCAGTTTGTGTCTTTGTGTAACAGGATTAAAGCGAATGATATTTATGAGTATCATTACTAAAAGTTTGTATCTTATGGCAATGATACATTACAGTGATTTAGTCACATGAAATATTTTACACGTACGCCATTACTTCATGTTTATCTAGAATATTTCCTTTTCCCTCAGGGGGACAATGAAACACTTCAATTACGTCTGTTGGTAACAAATAATAAATTGTGCGTTTGTAATCTATACATCGTGAATCTGAATATTGGGCGGTATTTGGCCATTGTAACAACATGGTGGAAGATATTTTATATACAACAATAATTATCTTCTGATTTTTACGACGCATTGCAACAAAGACACATGTATTAGCGTTTCTGAACTGCACGTAACAAGGATAGATATTTAGCATATAATTCAAATTTAAACAGATTTGATATTTAATGTTAAAATGTATTCACTACTGTTACTCGTATTACAAATACACAACCGGTTCTTTTTTAAAAAAGACTAGACAGTCGAAATAACCTTATCTGCCACTTTTTTGCCATAGCATGTGATGTCCTCGTTTTTTACCCCAAGAACACAAACAATACCTAAAATATCGCAATAATGTTGGCAATGCTTATCAATTAAACCAACGGATATCGACCGGCAGTAAGCTGAGACATGAGCCAGTGGCGGATTCATTCAATCAAATTACAATTAAATTATCATAAAACACACTCCCTTTGGCTATTAAAACAATTTATTCCTCAAATGATATGCATTTTATGCACCTCTAGTTTCATTCTGCAATAAAGTGGCAAAGGAATATTTTCTTTCGTAAGTAAACACAATCGATGTCATTTAACGGTTTGTGTGTGTTTTAGAATGCGTCATCTATAACTCTTACAGTCTGTTGATTTAATTAAAACCATTATATATTACTTTTATATGTTCAAGGTGATGATCAGTTGAATATCTTCAAACTAAACAGTAATACATGAATTAATTATTGTGATGAAAACCAAATAAACTTATTAATTCTCTAGCAGTTTTGTCAATTCTGGAAATCCCTTAGGATTCATATTTAGTATCATTATATACCATTGTATTATCTTTTTCTAATATATATAATGATAGTATTAAGACATATGGCATATTATTAGCCTGTCTTTATAGCCATGCCATTCATACTGTGATACAGAATCACGTTATTCGTTATTGTGCGCATGTATTACTGCAATATGTATTCATCGAACAATCTTTCAGTTGAATAATCCATGATCTATTGATATTTATTCCAAAAGGTTCAGTATGTAAATCCATCGTCAACGCGATAAATATGAATGAGTACTTTCTGTCAAGGTTTCCCATTGTATTACCTATTAAATCATCATTTCCTATTCTGTCTAATTGTGGTTTTAGACAATACTTGACGCAAAAGTGCCCACGAGATTGACAAATCATAAATAACTTGCCATTGGAATAAATGTACAAATGTTTGACTGGTACGCCAGGATATTCGTATTTGAATAGAATACACGTGGGACTATGGTTCGAGATTGCGTTCATACATGTTCTAAGCCTCTGGCGATATATTATGATTCGTTTATATATCAATTCATGTCATTCGTGTTGTGATAAAAGGAATATGATATATCTATTTCATTATTCATTGATTGTTTTCTTATCGTGGAACATTAATCATAACGATGATTGAATGATTAGAGGCATTGATATCCTCGAACACAACATTCCCAAGGTCCCGCAACCCGTTTGTTACCTCTGGTGTTTATATCGGTCATCTTGTAATACAGTAAACATTCGTTATTACGAGCATCGATATCACGAGCGCCCGACTTATCTCGAGGTGTTTTTTTTTGTTCTACGTTGTGTATAATTTTAAACCAACAAACAAATACCTCGTTATTACGAACACCGCGTTTATCTCGAGCATTTGTCTGTTCCGATTACTCCTCGAGATAACGAGATTTTACTGTATCTATATAAAAGACACACTCTAGACCAGTCAACTCTGCAACACGACCACTTGACTAGTTTAGAAGGGAAGCAAATTTAGAGAGGTTTACCTGTCTATTCAACAGGTATGTGCCTATATCAATTTTGTCTGACAGGCAGCTACCATCGAAATTGCGTGGGTGTTTTTAATAAATCGTTGACCATGGATGGATCTATACACAAATGTTGCAAAATACGATAAATATTCTTTCTACTCCATTTGATGATACAACTAACCTTCACACATTGCCTGTTTTGTTGCTGCCTAGAATTCAATATCAGATCATGTCTTTGTTTTTCTCTGTGTCATTGAAACAAACTAAAATGCTGGTATAATTTTCCCTTTGGAATTTGATATATATAAGGTAATGTCACATTTTATTTAATAAGAGCGATCTGGTGATACCTTATACTGACTAAAATAACACGTAACATTTTGTTTTCCATGCTTGGAGAGTGTCCCCTGAGTATGCAATGTTAACTTGTTCATTATACGTCCTAGGAGTGACTGTCGTCTTGTTTTTTTTATTTCGTTTATTCAATGCATCAACGTCAGAAATGAAATGTTGATGTCTTGCAGCGCATGGATTGATGATATTTACTGTAAAGATGCTTGGCTTGATGCCTTTCAAAGCATTCTAGCCTGGCCAATGATAATTTGGGGTTTGCACTCTTTCCCGATTCGGTCTTTCACAGGAGCAATGGCGTTTGGGATCCCTTGCTGTTTTAAATGAAGACTTAAACATGTTACTGCTTCCATTCTTTAGTGACGGTTTGTCTCGTGTTTGTTTATTTGCATGCAAGCTGAAAACAATCTCATTAAACGAAACTGACGGAGGCGCACACTGTGTTACAATGTTCCATATCGAGTTTATGGCATCATCTGAAATTCTTACTCCTCAGGAACTCCTATAAAGTGTACCCCCTGAGACTATTTCTATCAGGCAGCATATCTTGGTATATTCAGTACAGCCTAAAACATGCACACAATATTATTCTTCATGATTAACTATACATTCTACGCGTGGAAATACAATTATCAACAATATTCTCTGGCAGATAATGGCTATCTTCTGTTTCACTATATTACAAAAGTACTGGTTGAGTCAATTAGGGACATATCTGGAAAATTGAAAATCACACGCTGATATTTATGTGTTTATAAACATCAGTACTTTTTGTAAACATAAAACTAACAATATGTAAAAAAATATTGATGGTAAAAGTTTTTGTTCTGAATTTTGCATGAGGCATCCGAGAAAGCCAGAATTTGTTTTGATTAGAATCATGGCCTCCAAAGTGTAAATGTTCCTTATCAGGCTATGAAGGTTTGAGACAATTATTTGTCACATGGATAATTATAACTATCAGCTCTGTATTTACCAAACAATCCAATAAAACAACGAAGCTGATAATGATTTTGAGTCTGAGACAAAGTAATTTAAACAATGTCACGGTTGCAAATAATTTATTGACTGCAAAATGAAATAATTAGCTATGTGAACAATGACTCCATCCAATGATACATTTTGGTATGATATACTGTCCATATATGCTTGTATCATAATTAGCCTGTAATTCCTCATATTGGCTTAAAAATTACAAAGTGAACATAATTATTAACTGTCTGCACAATTATTGTGTGCATATTGATTGAATTAGTAATAAATCTATGTAATAAAGCATGTAATTTACTGGAAGAAACAACAGATTAAACAATTCGGCTGCATTAATGATTATCTGATTCTAAATAGTACATGTACTTGACATTTTTAGAATCATTAACACCTTGCTTAAATTGTTTTTGAATGTAAAGTTGATAATCCTTACGGTGAAACAAAAATTGACATTTTATGAGAATTTTATGAGAACATTCTAACAACATCCACAGATAAATCTGGGTAATGGAGCGTCCAGTAGACAGTAAATACCAGTTCTCTTAACAAACCACTCCGAGAATGGGATAAAATGTATTTCTCTAGTGTTTTACAAATGCTATTTATTGTCATTCTTGTTTCACAATGATTTCTAAAAAGCATTCCGGCTAACTATCATTACTGTATAGAATCCTTAGTACTCGGTGTTCTTATTTCAACAAACGTCAGATTCAGTAAGTAAAAATAACTGTTAGTATTATATTTGCATTAAGTTCTACTGAGCGCTTTAACGAGTAAATGTTCGTTTTGGCGGACACTTTGTAATTGGTTAAAGAAACGCTTTGATAACTTGTCCTTAAAAATCAAACACCTCTACATAATGATAACAATCTCATTGTTTTTCTGTTTACTTCTTTTTAATAGTTTGATTGTAGATAAAAAAAAAGATACCAAGAAATAACCAACACAAAAAAAATCCCAGCTTTCCCAAAAAAACCACCCTACCCAAAACCCACAAACTCAATGCATACGCCCAAAAACAAAAATTAGGGATGAAACACCATCTCCTCCACAGATAACCTCTTGAAACTGTCCGCAACAAAGACGCCGAGGGGTCTAATTAGTTCAACGGCTTGACTTTACTTGAAAATTAGTTCAAAGGACCCAACAACCTTACAATGTCTTTCGGGGAAACAAAATAAATTAAACCATATACGCGTTTTATAGATATAAGTAAAAAACAGACAATAAAAACAACAGTAATCATCCTGCACAATTTTATTGCACCAGATAGACTTCAATTAGAGATAAAAAAAACATAAAACTAATTAGTGTGTTGTAATTATTTTAAATTTTCATAATTGAACATTTATTGCACGTGGGTCATATTACTAGTTCACAATTACAGAAGTGCGTTTATACAATTGTGTTACTTCGCAGCTAATTTCCGCAGAAAACATATTTGTCGAAGGGTCTTACATTGAAATGTGGTACCTTCCACCTTAGCCTGTATTTCTGTTTTCTTTTTTTCTCTTTCTCTGCTAAGAGTGTAATACAAAACAGTTTTAAAGACTAGTTCAATGTCTAAGTACACCATTGATTTTCATTGTGGCAATGATTGATATCAGGAAACACAAGTAATTTTGCAGAATGAATGTCAACCTGTGCTGGTTTTATTGCATGGAAGTGACAAATATGTCTAATGAAAGTCATCATTCACACGACGAGGCCTCCGAATATAGACCACGTGGCTACTGAACTGAACACAAGGAAAATAGTGGAAATATATAGAATATACGTACAACATCTTAAAATATGGGATCTCAAAGAGTGAAGAATAAATTGTAACATAATCAATACGTCTGTGAGCGTATCGATTAAGTTATCTGACCTTAAAAATGAAAACGAGTCATTGTTTTGTACATTGAAATACTATTTATGAAATACTTTCTACACCCTCACCATTATCACTTCGTTTAATTGAAATGACAATCAGAATGTTTCCGGTAAAAGCTAATGAAATTGAAAGTAAAATATTGGATTCAAAACCTACGAAAGATCCTATCCAAACAATAGTTCTTCAGGTTTCTTTAACTGAGAGAATCATAAAACATTGGAATTTAAAAGGTCAAAATAACTGGAACAGGCATAGACATGGCAAATAAAATCGAATAGTCAAAACACCAACACTATGTGCCCAATATGGAAACTGATCTGGGGGGGTCTCTGACGAGTAATGACTTGCTCCTCGTAGAAATGAGTTCGAATTTCACATATGAGAAAACTGCTCAGTTATTTTGGCGAAAGTTCTGCCCAGATGTACACCAGAGTTCTTTGTTCACCGTTAAAGCTGTAAAAGTCACCAATGACTCTGTTGCTATTGGTGAGGCGTTAACCCCCCCGAAGAGATCTGGAGAATATAGCTAGAAAAGTCTTGCATGACGTAAGTACTTAACAGAACAACACGTGACAATAATAGTGTTGTTAGTTATGTGTTTAATGTTTAAATACGGCTGGTCTTATATTCTAACATATACTTCATTACCCTCCCAGTTTTATGATAGTACTACACGAGAAGTGAACAATGTTTAGATGCAATATTCGTAGTCATCTCAATAATTGAACAATAAGTTGTCATCAAGCATCATGCAACCTGTTTGTTTCCCAACGCAATGCATGGGAGTGGCTTTAAAAGTAAGGAATTATAACGAACATAATTCGTTTGAAGAATTAAGTAAGTAAGCCCATTGTAAGTAACAATGCATGCGATCCTATTTTCATTACCTAATCAACGTATAATTGAACGTTCATTAATTCTGTCCGAGGTTGCATTGAAATGCTACACAACAAAGCCAGGATAATAAAACTCAGGGAATTCAGTAATTAGCAATTAATTAAATGTAACAAACGTGCCGAGCTCTGTTAGTTTTTTTTCAAACGTTGTAATTCACCAAAAGCAAGCCTTGTCATCTAATTATAACACTGTCATCGACTGATCATTAAACGTTGGTTCTAAATGGAAATGACCTCGCTTAAGAAATACTTGTAGATGAAAACTAATATTGACGTATGGAATCGCTATTTTTGCAATTAAAATTCATTGTAATTAATTTTGTAATATCGTATGAGATTTTTTTCTTATAGCCTCTGTGTTTAGTGGATTGTTGGTTAGTGTGAGGATGGTGTTTTGGGGAGAGTGGAATATTTTGTATGTGGCTGTTTCTTTGAGGTCTTGTCTTATTTATGTTTAATAACAATTTTTAAACTGAATGAAATTAATTTAATTCCATTTTGTAATTTTCTATGATATATTATCCGTTGTGTTTTACAGAACAGGAATTAGGACAACATGATGGCTTAATTCAGTTTATTATCATTGCAATGTTCTGTCCTCTGATTTGGTTTCTGGTTGTTACGATAATAATAACATTGAATGTTTTGTACATTGTTTAGCTGCTTGAGACTTTAAATTAGCCGTGTCCTTCTGTTGTAATGTAACGCAATTGCATGAGGGATGATACTGGCTGTATTGGTGAGTTAGTATACTATATAGTTGTATGTGGGATGATTCTGGCTGTATTGTTGTTTGTATACTATATAGTTGTATGAAGGATGATCCTGGCTGTATTGGTTAGTTTGTATACTGTATAGTTGTATGAAGGATGATACTGGCTGTATTGGTTAGTTTGTATACTATATAGTTGTATGTGTGATGATCCTGGCTGTATTGGTGAGTTTGTATTCTATATAGTTGTATGAGGATGATACTGGCTGTATTGGTGAGTTTGTATACTATATAGTTGTATGTGGGATGATCCTGGCTGTATTGGTTAGTTTGTGTACTATATAGTTGTATGTGGGATGATACTGACTGTATTGGTTAGTTTGTATACTATATAGTTGTATGAGGGATGATACTGGCTGTATTGGTTAGTTTGTATACTATATAGTTGTATGAGGATGATACTGGCTGTATTGGTGAGTTTGTGTACTATATAGTTGTATGAGGGATGATCCTGGCTGTATTGGTTAGTTTGTGTACTATATAGTTGTATGAGGGATGATCCTGGCTGTATTGGTTAGTTTGTATACTATATAGTTGTATGAGGATGATACTGGCTGTATTGGTGAGTTTGTATACTATATAGTTGTATGAGGATGATACTGGCTGTATTGGTTAGTTTGTATACTATATAGTTGTATGTGGAATAACACTGACTGTGTTTGTTTATTGTACAGTTATTTGAGGGATGATACTGACTGTATTGATGTGTTTGTTTATTGTACAGTTGTTTTAGGGTTGATGTAAAAGATTCTATGTAATGATATATAGCTGAATGAGAGATGGTACAAGTCATGATGGTGGGCTCAGAATGAGGATAAAGACATAGACAGACAAACAAATGATACCAGGAAGATGAAAACAATGAAAGAGAAGAATCGGTTATGATCTGTATAATATCTGACATCATATGTTACATAACTAGATCATTACATTAGATATACCACATACATGACACACTCTGTTCTAGCACGTACTTATCACACTGTTAATATCCACCTGTACATTATCGTGTTATATTGTATTATGTAATGAATGACACTCAATCATGACGCTAATATACTACGAGAATGGATAGATTATGACATTAAAACAATTGCCTACTTCCGAGGCACACATTTGATATTGATTTCTGAGAGTAATTTATAAGTGATATAACGGTTAGGAATTTGGTATACCTGCATGTAAACATACTGTCATAGAACTCCATAGTCCTAATTGATGCGTTAATTAATCAAAATCTGCTGGGGCATTTACGGATTTTTCTACATCGCTCCAAATCAGGGTTCGTTAATTTATTTGAAATGTTGTTCTGTGCGTAATTATGTAGGTACAGGCTAACCTGTAATCAAAAGTCACTCATTGGATCAACGAATTGTGGCCTATATTCAGTTGGCCAGTAATCGTAGATTTATTTAGTCTAGTACATATATACAAATAGGCTTAAGCTTAAGACTGGTAGTAGTCAACAGCATCCAATTGTATAAACATTGTTTAACTTTAACCACTGGGTTAAATCTGAGTTTTGGTTAAAATTTTGGTTAAATGTTGTAGAAAATTATGTTTAAGTTTAACCAAATTTTGTTTTTGTGAAAGCTCAAATAAATCTAACCCAAGTCTAAGATGCTAGTTAAATCTTAACATAAACGGTAACCAGTACCAAAATGGCTGCCCCTTTTAAACGTTTAAATGACTTTTTTAATGATTAGTAAACCAAAATGGTTAAATTTAACCTTGGGTTAAATTAACCATTTGGTTAAAGTTACCCAGTATTTATACAATTGGGCGCAGGTGATTTACAGGTGACCGTTAACTGCCGTTTAACTGTATATCAAATATATACAGTAAAAACCTGTGTTTGCTGCCACCTCGAATAAAGACCACCCTGCGAATAAAAACTATTCTTTGAAGCACCGTAACTGATTATTTTGAACAAACTGGACTCCGAAAAAAGGTCACCTGTCAATAAAGAACACGTTTTTCTCTTTCCCAAGGGTGGCCTTTGTTCACAGGTTTGACTGTATCTTTCATTTTGTTGCTAGCGGAACGATAACTATTTTGACATAAAATAACAATTACATTAATGATTCCATTTATCCCTATACTTGGACGGTACACATACTTGTTCTTACATAATCGATATCCATAGCATGTTTAAAGAGCATAAATACGGAACACAATGCTAATTTTATATCATCTTTGGGAATTATTTAAATTCTGAGAAGCAATACTACGTGATGAAGTAAAATAAATAGCAGTCTCAGAAAACAATTAAAGTCATAATGGCGGTAATTAAATGCTTAAATATTAAGATGAATTAGATAATGAAGACGGTTGTTCCAGGGTGTATGAAGCGCTATAAAATATACTCTGTAGGCATATGGAACACCTGTTTTAATAAAGCAAGCTAAAGGTTTGAAAAAGGCACACCAATAAATTTATCAGATGAACTACTAGTGTGGCTGCTATCGTGTGAGGTGAACATAGCTGAATGTGCGTATTGTTTTATAGTGAATACACGAATATATCTTGTTTGATTGCTGCAATGCACACAACTTTATGTATTGTTACGTGATGCTAATAGAAATAAAAAAAATGTAATTACACAGATCACGCGTACTTTATACCATATTTTTTGTAAGACACGTCTTTTAATATACAAGTCGTGCATTAGATATTAGTCAAATGAAATTGTGAACAACATTTGTGATTTGAACGTTGATGTGCTCAGTTCTTCAACTCTTTATACGTTTGTCAGCACCTACCAGAGACTATTGCAAATTTAGAACCGAATTGAATAAAAATGGCGCAATGTTACACAGTCTCTTTCTACGAGTAAACTACATGTAATAAATTCAAACTATACGGAGAAATGTTGCAAGTATTATTTAAGTTTGAATCATGCTAAATAAATTAATGAGCTTTCTTCCTTCCCGATTATTTTGTGTGTCTCGTTTTCTGTCATTGTTCAATAGATACATGTTACTTCGTGGTTCATTTATGAAGCGTACTAGTTGGGTCGGGAATTTGGTCATTCATTTGCAACAAAAATGAATATAAAGCAAGACAATGTTTTTTTCCTTTGTTGTGGTATAAAATCGGATTCTTCATACGCCTTGATATGTCAATTTTAATTGAATCATTCTTACAGTGAAGCGCTTGCCTAATCAAGACAAACATTGCCATCAAGTGAATGTGAAAATGCAACTAGTGTATCGCCCGAAGAAACAACTGGAGTGCTCTACAAACGAATGTGACATTTTGATTACGTAAAACACTTCTTTGTAACACGAGACAAGTATACTGTATGTTTTATTCTGTCTGAATATAGAGGTCGTTTAACAATCTCTATTTTATTGTATGATGTAAGATTAGAACTCCCTTCATTTAGCTTTCGTATTCCTTTATCTATTCATCCAGACGAAGCAGATTCTAAATGAGACATATTGATGGCAACTGTTGGTATAACAGTAGACGGCATTGTCGGAAAGGCATTGCAGTAATTATTGTTAGCTTTGACGTTAAGACTTTGATTCTTCGAAATGGCGTGGGCGTATTATAGAGTTGAAAATACCTCAAGAGTGCAATTGCCCAACGTATACTTGGCATTGGTTTATAAAACTGTGGATTCTCAATTGAGTGAGGGCGGGGACTATGGTCGTCTGGGTAAGCTCTCTGACTTGCAATCACTAGCCCCTCATCGCTATACGTTGGAATTCCAACCAAATTTTACATGTGACGAAGCTGCCCAGCTACCTTGGTTCTACCCATATATACCCCTGGGGTCGTCTTGGGTTACAGCTGTAAAAGTCGCTAAATGACTAATTGTTGGTGCGACGTTAAGCCCCAGGGGGAAAAGGGTGTATGGAGATCAACTGAATAATATTCAAAGACATTAAAAGTTATGGTTACTGAACCAGTCCCCATCAATCTGATAAAAGTTGGCTGCATTGTTTCTGACACGCGTTACATCATGACCATCATCTTGGATAGTTGCTACGGAAGCAGTGGTGATTAAAACTGTACACAGTTAGCTTGTTTAATAATGACCGGCGAATGCAATGACATCATAATGACATTAAATTGTACATTAAAAGCGTATTTGCTTCTTGTTTCCATGGCGGCTCCCAGACAACTGAAGGTGCGTGATTGGATAATATACAATCAGGTCACGCGGCGGAAATTCTCTTTTCAATTGCTATACACTTTTATCATTTTGTAACCATTTCCATTTGACCTTGTTACCTATAAAGCTTCACACACTACCAATCGTCTGAATATTTCCAAAACACAAGTCATATCGGATTTATAGACACGGGGTCTCGTAGGATGTTAAAGATAAATTCAAAACGTTTGAAATCTCTTGTGACAGATATTTCTAAAAGTGTTTACCTCAGCGGATTTTAGCACTAAACCATGTTTATATTGTCCCTGGTGGGTGTGCACTCATGGATAGTGGATGTGTTTTTTTCTTGAGATTTCGGCGTCCTCGTTTTTCATGCATAATTGTAGACGAAAACGGCACGATCTGAATCCAAAGAAAGTTATTTACGTCACAACCAGTAGTGGAAGCGCTGTTTTTTGGTGATTATTCTCGTTGATTCGTGAAATAGGTAATCTGGTTCTCAGCGCCAAAAAGATCATCAACATGGACTCTGCTTGTATGCGCGTTTTTACGCTCCTAATTGGCTTGTCAATCTTAGTTTATATATACATCTATAGCTCCCTTGTGTGAGTGTAATTGTTGTTCCGGCTATCTGCCATAAATACCTACAACCCAAGCTCATGGATCCATCCCGTGTGTTTGTTTCCAACTGATTCAGACTGGTTCTTTTAAAGAATTTTAACGGAAATCTTAATCAGTTGCAATGGTAGTAATAAATTTCTTAAAGCGGGATTCTTTGCTGGAATACTTTTCCCATCTATAGCCTTAAGAATTTCTAAATTTGAATTTCTAAATTTCACATAGAGTTAACATTGTATTGATTACATGATTTAAGAAGTCGTGTTCTGTTAAGTGACTTAAAATCATCTGATTCCAATCAGTATTTCTGTCTGATTACAGCAAGAGTTTCAAGATTTTATTGTTGAACATCTTAATGATATTATATGTTGGAAATGTAATTTTTCTAAGTTAATACGTAAACGACTGATAATTTTATTTGTTTCTTTTCAATGTTCTGTTTTACATATATACTGTAGACATATAATTATTTAGCATTAAAGCATTTAAATTTCGTTTGTGCCATAAGCGTCTCGCTTTCATCAGATGATAACATTTAAACGTGAGGGTTTGTATTTGATAAATGAATCAATGAATGCTGGTTGGTACCATAGAATGTAAAAGGTGAGACAACTGCACTGGTAATTGGTGGAGTTTTGTCGTAATAATCCCAAATGTAACACTTTGGTAGAAGTCCCCACGTCGTTTGTAAACTGAGACATCTAAACCAATTACTAGAGTGATTGGTACGACATTAACAATTGTCACTTCTGTTTCTTTCAACCACATTCTATAACGTGTAAGTAAATTTAAGATACGACAATAAGAAGCTTTGTCTAAAACACGTCTACGTGAAATTGAATTACCATTTAAAGCATGGCGATTGTTGTTGATGCCATTATTTCTTGTTCACTTAAGCACAAAACAGTTTTATCTCTCAGTACACAACGTAAACTGAAATTTCTCAGACAAATGTATACTAACCGTCATAAGAAAGTAACCATCATAAAAAATCTTCTATTTTGGCCTAATATGCAAATTTTAATGATGTACGGCAATTTTACGGTCAATAATGGATAACAATATACCATGTAATGAAATGTTTCAACTATTTTCAGAATTAAATCTTTCGATTACTTGCCAACATCACTTGCTGGTTACTTTCTTAAGACGGCCAGTATACAAGTATGATGAAAAGATAACGCCTATTTTAGTCAGAGGTATCATCGTCATTATCATCCTTATCCTCTTCACTGATTGCCTCAATTTAGTCATCCTTATCCTCTCCACTGATTGTCTCAATTTAGTCATCCTTATCCCCTCCGCTGATTGTCTCAATTCAGTCATCCTTATCCTCTCCACTGATTGTCTCAATTTAGTCATCCTTATCCTCTCCACTGATTGTCTCAATTTAGTCATCCTTATCCTCTCCACTGATTGCCTCAATTTAGTCATCCTTATCCCCTCCACTGATTGCCTCAATTTAGTCATCCTTATCCCCTCCACTGATTGCCTCAATTTAGTCATCCTTATCCTCTCCACTGATTGCCTCAATTTAGTCATCCTTATCCTCTCCACTGATTGTCTCAATTTAGTCATCCTTATCCCCTCCACTGATTGCCTCAATTTAGTATCTTAAAGATATGTAAACTGTACTCACAGCAGCCTGTCTAGTTATTTTACATACATTTTACAGATAAAAAAGCACTTTGTGGATTGTGTTTAAAAATAGAAAACACATGTATATGGTGTTGATTATGTTGGCAATAATGGTAGCAGCTGGGAAAAGCTGGGAATGGGTGTGAATTATTTGCAGATAGATAAATGATAGGTTGTGACCCCTGGTCAGTTATATTGGACTTTGGGATGCATGAAACGAAGTCAAATCAGTTTGCTATGGATAGTGTACATCGTTGTAGCTCTGATTGTGTTTCTATGGTGATGGAGGGTGTCTCTTTGTAGATCAACAAGCATGTTCGAGACGCTACTATTTGTTTGGAAATTATGTTACATCAATGGGGCAGCACTCCTCACATCTCTCCATAAGAGAACAAATGTGAATGCGGGTTAAAACAAACAGACAGCACACAAACAAAAAACAACAAATAAACAAAACTGTAGGCATTGTAACAGTGAAATTAGAAATTTGCGACAAAGCAATTTGTTCTAAATCAATACCTTGAAATTTGGAATCGTGATCTACAATTGTGTTTATGCTTCAGTTTAGATATATCTTTGTGGTTGTGTAATTTAACATTTTGCTTACTGCTTCTGATTGTCATGTAGCCGATCTGTATATGATATTTATGCAAATAAATTGTGTAGTGCCGGCCCGATTAGTTGGTAGAGCATCTGACTTGCAAGCAGGAAGTCGCGGGTTCAAGTCCCGCAATTTGCTTTTCCTCTTCCTAGTATACTCAATATGAATCACAATTTGATAACGGCGTTCTGTAAGTTACAGTAGCTGAATGAGTTTAAATAATTCAGCATGTTATAAACGAATGAAGTCATGCAGGATAACTAACTTCCGTAGAACAATTGTACCATGTTAATGTATAGCTAAATTACATTATTCGTATACTTACAGTTAAGTATAATTTAATTAAACTTCTCAAAACTGACACGAATACATTCGATTACCACCAAAGCCAAAATGACTGCACACAATTATGCGCTTGCTGCTTCTTGGTGAGAAATATAAATAAATACACTAATAAAGCTCCGACTTTAGGCGGTCATTAAATTGTTATTCCGTTGTTACCAGTATGTATTGGCTGAGGTAACTGGATCTTAGATCTAAGATAAAATATGTTATTGTTATTATCGAGAAGCAATATCTCTTTACTAATGAGACATTACAGCTGAAAATAACCGTTATCATTGCGTGCAATTACTGCAGATATTTTTGAAGGCAATAAAATAGAGCATCATATTATAGTTATTGTGAAATCTGAAACATATTTGTCGAATTTTATAGAGTATTAATTACACTGAAATGCATTTTCAAGATATATTACATGATACTTATCTACCTGGTATAATTTGCTTAAAATACATTATAAGAATAAAATCTGGCGATATATGACGTCAGATATTTTTAGAAGAAAAAAGGCAAAAAGTACGAGCTAGTATTAAATATGTAAGAAATTGTTCCATTAAATCTTCCGAGGAATGTTTAATTGATATAAGACATCAGTTTCTTCTATAAGTTCTTGTTAAATACACATCGGAGCTGAAATTTATTCGATGTTTTTGTTACACGCGCGCGTAAGTTTGATAAATTATTTATGCAATTAGATACCAAAATACTAATGTCAATAAGGTCGCCGAATTAATCTTAAAGGTTAAAAATTGAGGCCGTATCGTCAACATTTACAATGTAAGCACACATAGACTGTTGTATTTATTTCACCAACAAACTATTTTGCACATCATATACACAGTAAAACGTCAAATGGCGACCATCCCAATATTACTACCACCTTGTTATAAAGACCACGTATTTTCAGACTGGCGTTCAATAACTCTCCCCTTATAATACAACTTGATAATGTGACCACCTTATTGTCCCGAAGGTGGTCACATATTTGAGGTTTTACTGTATTGTCATTTATAGTATCGGAACTCATTTACGCTTAGTACTATCAAATACACTAGGAGTTTCGGGGGTAGGGGGTCAGGTTGTAATACGTAAAAGCGGGGTATACAGAATCCAGGATAAAGTCAATTGAAACATATTACCCAAAGCACATCTTTACTTCTAAAATTTTTGGTACGATATATTTTACATATATCATTACGCGTAGTGTAATTCGCTCTCTAGCGTTACCCCTACAACTGAATTGAACCACAAGTTATCATTTTCAAAATCCATTTGACTAAACGTCGCTAAATGCTAAGTTTCATTTGTTAAACTGCTTTCACAAATAATGTTCAACGAAATACTCAATAGACTTTACATATCTAGACTTGCGTTATCAGCATGTTCTTGCGATAACTTGATAGAATATGTCAATACGTTTCCGGTCGGAGGGCACTGAATAAGACAAATTAACAATCTATATTCAGCTATCAGGAAGGTGTCCGAGCAGAAACAGATCCATAATCAAGCCATAAATCATCATTACAATTCATGCCGGTCCTGAAGAATACATTTCTTGAAGGGGTTTTCCATAAAACACGTTTTTGCTTTTTTATTGATTGTGGATACTGAGGACACATATCGCGTTTAAGGACCTCTTTCTTATTTTTGTACCATTTAAATTTACGACCTTACAGACGTCAGTTTAGAATAAAATTGAAGTATATTTCAAGGAAAGACGCTCCAGATTTTTTTATAAATGTAATTATGATCGTAATGAATTTATTACTTTTCAATTTAGTTCGGTAAGTGGTAGATATGTTTTAGTTTTGAAATATTTGTTCTAATCGATTACCATATTGTTAGTACGCCTTAATCATAAATCGTGCATGATCAACATTAAAATAGCTAATGGTTTGTTAGCTTCACCGAAGGACAAATACGTAAGCATTACAAGTATTTAAAAAGATAGTTACAATACAATTCTTGATATACTAGTGTACCATAATCCTTTACAAACCCCCTCCATCCGCGGCCGTGGACTTGTGACGCGGCAATTCGGGATCAAATTCCATGTACAGCAGGTCATACCATTCCATGAAAATGTGACAAAAATGTCGATTTTCCTCCATACATGGAGACGTTGTTGGCTCCTTGTGGAAGGGTAAGTTAGTACTGGTCAGAATACAGTCCAGGAAAACTGGTTATGTGAACCGGCCGCCGGGTATAGTTAAAGGTTTGTTGAAAAAATGACGTTAAACCCAGTGAAAAAAATCCCCTAGTATTTGAACGGTTGATTCCTTATCACGCATCGTTCCTATTAGATTTACAATTTATTCGACTTAATTTATTTACATCGATTCAGTCTGCATTTCTCACAGTTTCAGTGGCCTTTCGCGTCTTCATAAACATAACGTGAGAGAGTTAGTCAAATTTCGAAAACTAGATTCCTCGGAGACATAGACAAGATCTCAAATAGTATATCAATAACTTTCTAAATCTCAATGGATCACGTTTGCAGTATTCAATTGAAGCGATGTAATATAGTGTGATCTTTTCGTTTTCTTAGAAGTGATAGCATAGTACAATACCATCAGTGCCTTCATTGCAAACATTGAGATATTGTATTTTGTATGCGTTCATATCATTCATTGTACCGACATTAGTATCAAAGTATTAAACAAACTCGGATGGCAAGTCTATTTAAAAGTATTAAAAAAGAAGTGAGTAAATGTATAAGGTTAGAATCCGAATTACCATAAAACAGCTCTTAGCAATTACAGATCTAACAAACCATTTCATCGTCATCATCTAAAAATGGAGACGGACACGGACAACAGTTCAAAAACTTTCGTAAATACTTTTACGACTGATACGCAAAACAAATTATTAAATGTAGGAAAGTGATTTCCGAATAAAAAAATCCCCGACAATATCACCTACCCCAAAACCCACCACAAACAGAAAAAAATGTAGAATCAAAATCTCTTAAATGGTAAAATTGATGTCCACTAAAGTTACAAAATTAGTCTGTTATACATAATAATCGCTTTATTCGAAATGATATCAACACTATTTCACGAATCCTTCCCTTTCACGATGAGGTGATACTTAAATACGTCTCGCTTGTCTGAGATAATCGGACTACATATTTTACATTTGGTAAAATCGTGCAAAACATCGGTTCAACCAGGTTGTCAATGCTGTGTTGCAATATGAACTGTAACAGCTGTGCACAGATCTTGTTTGCCTACTGCACGCTTATTTAGGAGGTTAAGTTCCACCCTTTCCGTTTCATCTTCGCTTAGATGAAACTTGGAATGTCGTTTTAGTGTGAATATAGCCTTTCCTTAAATGCCTAGAATTTCATTCCTCACACTGCATAGCACAGCACCGAACTGAACTGCACTAAACATTTATTTTAACAGTTTATCAGCAAATCAAATAATAATACACTACGCTGCTTTCAGATGAGCGAATGTAGAGTCAGCATAACATTTTACCAAAAATAACAAACATTTCATGACGGTTGTAATGTTCTCATGGTGATTTCTAAGTCAACAAAGCCAACAGTTGAAATTTAATGTTGATATATTTTCAGGTACAAGGTATACATGGTTACTATTACAGAGCTCGGGACGAGTAACTCAAGCGAGGTTGTGGAATTTACTACAAATCTGACGGGTACGTTCATTAAAATTTCAGATTCTAAATCATTGTACAATTACATTTAAAGGGCAGATAACGATTGTTGACTTCCGTGAAGACAATGATTGTGATTCTTTTTTTCATCGGGTTACACGTCGTTTTTCAACAATTTTCATTTATATACGGCGGCCGTTTCACCTATCCAGTTTTCCTGGACTGTATACTAACCGGTACAAAATACCCTTCCACTTGTAGCTCGTAACTTCTCCACATATGGAAGAAAATCGACATTTTTGTCAAATATTCATAGAAGGGCATGATCTGCTGCGACCGGGATTTGAACCTGGATCGCCTGGTAACAAGTCTAGCGCACTAACCACTGGACCACGACTGTGATTCACTGTGCATACCTGTTAAAGTTACGCTGAAGAATATGGCATGAGTACTAACTTTTGTCTTATCAAAACTAACAATGAGCGAGAATCTCGCATCGATATATCAATGCACACAAACATATCTTTAGAAAATAGATCACTAAGCCTATTTGCAGGCACTTAAAACGTTACCTGAAGCAATTAAAGCAGATAAAAAAAGTATTTGTAAATATCTCTCGAATTCTCCAGTTTGGCCTTGAAAGCGGGATGTTTTCTTGGATAATTACATAGAATAGGAATATAATTATATTTCTCTATAAACAGATAACACAACGCCACAAGACATATTTGATGATAAGTCGAATTTCGGAAATGAAATTTTAGGTGGATTTCAGATATTTGGAATTCATCTTTAAAACATGGCATTCGGAATAATATGTGTATTTTAAATGGGTTTTCAAACTTAAATATGGGTATCGTGACACGTACAGGAAAACATGAGTTTCTTTGCAGATCTATTCTACAGAAGATCTGTATTTATCTAGGAAAAAGTTTGGATGAAATTATCAAAGCAAAGCGATTATTTCAAACACAATCGTTTCTCTAAAGAATTGCTGAAATTCTTTCTTATGTGCATAGAACTTTCTTCAGCTTTAATTATCTTTTATTTTAACACCAGGCAAAAATACGTATGCAAATTTCTAAGATTCGTTAATTCCGTGACGGTGTCTGATCAAAACTAACAAATATTAACCAAAACCTAGTCAAATAACATGTGATAAAATGATTGGTAATATCCCTAAAGATTAGATTAAAGGTGCAAATATATTTGTGTTATTCCCGGAACCTTTCCGTGGGGATTTTGAGATTGCGCTTGTAGGCGGTGTATGTTGATTAGGCATAATTACTTTTAGCGTTTTTCGTTCCAAAATATCTCATATTCTCATAATATCACTTTTTGAATTTCTTTCCAAATGACTTTTTATAGAACAATCATTTGTTTGTCAGAAGTTTGCTGTCGGTGTGTGATAAAACATACTGCATGAAACTGACACTTCGTATAATTCAATAATGCATTTTTGGAATGGCATTTTTATTTCTCTTATTTTTGTCTAGAGTAAACGTATATAGTTCAAGATGAAAGACATTTTTAATCATTGCAAACAGTTCTGAAAAGTAAGACTTTGTTTATTTAAGAACACCAGTTCGGGCAGTTTTTCCTTGATTCGGTTAAATCATCAAACTATTACATCTACTTTCAGATACATTTGAGTACATCCACGTGCGCTCAAAAGGGATTCAGGTTGAGGAGGCGGTGGTCGTGTTTGTAGTAGTAGGTCTCTGGGCATGCGCAATGGTGTTGTTCATCAAACAGTGGGATAATATTAGGATATTACAGCCTCAGGAACCCCGTTTTAAACATAGTCCAAAGAACTTGGATACAATAACTATTGTTAAGAAGCCGCAAGATAGTGTCATATATAAGAACTATAGTCGAAAAATGTCGTTGACTATGGTTGAACGTGAAAAGAAATTAATGCGGATGAATACGGTGCCAATAATGGAAAATGTCGCCTCATTACAAAATCTAAACTCAATTAAAAAGTTGCCGACTATTGAAATGATGGAAGAGACATCTATACAGGAGGAAGTGGAGCAGAACGGCACAAACGAAGCAAGCTCAATTGTTTGACATCATTCATGACGTCGTTCGTGACATCATCCATGACATCATTCATGACGTCATTCATGAGGTCATTGGTTGTAAATAACTCATTGCCACGTGATGTGAATAATTACTGTGATATGTTCAAAGTGGTCATGTAAATAGCGGAAATTGGTTAGCCTGTATATAGATTTCACCATGCTTAACCACACCCATTAGTTCAAATTCGTGATGTTGTCGATGTACTCATTTCACCAACATTTGTTTAGCAACCATTTAAAACAGGGCTTGCCAAAAATTCAAACAAATGCATGTAACATACATTTTCTTTAAAGTTGAAAATGGCTTTTTATAGTCATATGAAATAATTCGATGAATTATTTATTCCACTTTTAACAAAGACATGACGATATTTTATTTTGATTTCATTTTTTGGTCTGAATAATTCTTTATAAAGCTTTTACTAACATATTCTTGCCGTTTAGTTACTACGTAGCTAATGCTAGTTCAACTTATTAAAATAGTTCTATATAGAAGTTGGATCAGCAACTCTGTGACGACATAATGGACTATCATGTGTTTTGTGTCATCTTCGTTACATTGATTGTGTTTGTCAATGTCTACACATTTTATTGCATGAGTTAGAATTATATCAGCAACAATTTTTGTATACAGATTTGATTAAAATGATGTATATGTATGTGAAATGATCGGTCTATTCAGCAGACTTCTGAAAATAATACAACGCAGATACTTAGTAATTTGTATTTCAATGCAGGACATACATGGGTGCTACCTCGTTTCAAAATGCATGTTTTCACTTTTTCAAATGAATTTTCTATTTATACTTTAATTCATATGAAAGATCAACCTAGTTAAAAATGCCGACTACAAGTAGGGTTAATAGCAACTTTGAATGTCAAAATTTTTCAAGAATGATTATTTAACTACAATCTCAGCTTCTTATAATTTGATTCATTTAATGAAGTCGTAAACTTCTAATTGATTTGTCTTCTACGGTTTCCACAGAGAGCTGGAACTGAAGGCATTTTGTCTTTATTTCGGTGCTAGACATATTGAGAATGCTTGAATTCATACTTGGTGTTCTTTATTCAGATAATATTATGGAAGATTGAATAAATATACCATGAAAATGATGTTCAATATAATGTCTTTATTTAAACAGCACGTTAACATAATACATGACCTACCTAACACAACTGTCTTAGATCGTATTTCATACTCTGCTGTACAAAATATCTATAAATAAACTGTATTAATACTGTGTATGTATTATGTTGTAACATTTCATATTGTTGCATGCAAATAAAACTATGTAATTGTCACCAAATGATCATTTTAATTTGTCAAAATAAGGATAAACTTTTTTGTGCAAAACTCTTAAATCGCTTTAGTGGTAATATTCCACGCCCACCCGTTTCAATTCAATATAAATTGTATGACTGCTTCGCTATTATTTTATTTCATACTATTAATTCTTTTTAGTTTCCTGAATACGTCATTGCACTTCTGTTATTTCGCGCACGATTACTGTAAACTATGTACATGTGTTCTGTTTTATGTTACTCAGCAAACGATTCATCACTGCCGAAAAAACAACAACTCCCACCACTGCCAAATCCAGCGCTCATTCCATAAATTCCAGCTTTTGAATATACATTTTATCAATAAAATAAACACTACAAGAAAGATTTTTAAATGAAAATGCTTGGGAATTTTGGCCAGATTTTTATCGTTCGTTTCTCGGGAGCACCATATCGTTTTTGCCTTTATATTATGATTAAAATAACAATAAATGTGTTTTGATATACTTTTATTTGTCAAAAAGCGATGTGTATTTAGATTTGTGATGAGAGAACTAAATTTTGAAATACAGACATGCTGTTATTTTAAACATCAGTAAATAAGCTTAGTGGGCCGTGAAACACATCAAAGTTTCCAGAGTTTTCATGTCTTTGGGAAGATCAGCTACAATTATTCGAGCACACATGATCTTATCTGCCATATACATATACTCACAACGGACGAATGTCTATTAAATTTATATTTTCAGCTATTAAAATTATAAAAGCTAACAACACTTACTCCACTACCTTTGCATTATTTCAATTTGGACATTTCTGATTTTTTTCTGGTCCAGTCTTCTAAGTTTGGTCAAACCAGACCGGCCAGATGTCTGCCGAGAAAAGAACATAGAACAAATCTGGTCTTACGTTATATTAATGGTATGGTACTTGCTTCATTAATTATGACGATTTGATCAAAATTTCTGTACTCTATTGTTCTTCCAATTCTCCTTCCATGTTTTATAAAGCAGTCATTATATTATCAGAATGGCCTCTATTTTTTAATACTTTTATACGATTTCTCTCCCAGTATATCAAAGAGATAAAACTACGCATTAAACAGCATTATATTATGCAGACAATAATTGCCTCTCAAAGTAAAAGAAAAACACAACGGATTAAAGGAACAAAGAGCAATGAATAACAAATCATTTGTACTTTCATTTTTTATGTTACTACACAAAATTTTATGTAAATAGTCTAAACGTTGT
The DNA here is from genome assembly GCA_008271625.1 of Lutraria rhynchaena. Lineage (NCBI taxonomy): Eukaryota > Metazoa > Mollusca > Bivalvia > Venerida > Mactridae > Lutraria > Lutraria rhynchaena. The sequence goes on from VIBL01000153.1 coordinate 788,542, forward strand.
ATGTAACATGTAAATATGTAAGAGTATGTGCGGAGATTGCCTTAAATAAAATGACAATTACAAGCGAACATATTCTGTTTATTTGTTTGTTTACGTCATTCATGAGGCCCCCCCAATATACATGCCAAGCGCGTATCACGTGGGGCCTCCGTGGTCGAATGTTTTTCTCTGTCTAGTAAACGCTAGCCTCTTACCTAGCTAGCATCTATTAGAACCTCGCCGGAAACAAATTTCTTGAGAAAGCTATTCAGGTAGCTCAATGAAAGTCACTGTTCTACCCAGGTGTTGACTGTGGTATTCCTCCGCCGTTAAACCAGAAAAAGTCGCAAAATGACCCTGGCTATTAGTGCAACGTTGAACTTAGTGAATAAAGAAACCCAAAGTTGCTACAACACGAAGGGGAACATCAAAAACTTTTGCTTGTCGCGTTTAACGGCTCACAAACTTATGAACTGGTTGTATTGTAGAAAACCTACTTGCCAATTCATACCTCAAAATGACGTCTTATTTCAATTAAAAGTGACGATTTTGACCAATGATAAAATCAAGAAACACTCAGTCCTCCTCAAAACTAAAACGTCGGGCCTTTCCGCAAAACAGCAAACCCGATTTCGTGCGAACTGTATTTTCTTCTCAACACACTTGAAGCAATTAAGCTCGAGAAGAAAGTTGATTTCCCGCGAGCAACATGATGCCAATAAGACACTAATTGATGATTGAAGTTTATTTTTTTGGCTTATTTTATGTTCGAAAAATTCAATTTTCAGAATTGAGAAGTAACACCTCAATGACCCAAGGGTAATATTTCACATTCCATTTACTCTCCTTAATTGCAAGACTGGATTGTCTATTCCTGTAGCTTCAGACTTCTCCCACTACTGCCAGGTATCAGTTTGGTCGTTTAATTCTTTCGACGTAATTTGAATGAATATAGCGGTTTGACACCATAGCATGTAGTATTAACACGTTTCAGACATGTACGGAACTTGTGAATGAGTTTGGACGACCACTCTAAAACGTTCCTAATTATTTGTAATGCTTTAACTGGCTACCTCCCCTCATGATGTTATTCAGAACTGATATGTTATGGTCTTTGGTGTAACATCTTTGATCAGTTGTGTCGCTGACATATAATTGCCTCGCCAGGGTTTCGGAACCAAAACATTTTGAATAAAGAAAAGAAAAAATAATTCCGAGAAAAGGCTTACAATAAAATTCCACCTTCCCCAAAGCGAATCTATCTAAAGCCCGACAAATAAGAATATACGTATAAATTGTGGACAAAACACGTTCTACCGAATGGTACCGTCTTCAAGCGGTCTGTAGCAAAGCTACAAACGTGTTAAACGAATTTTGAGGGTCCAACTTGCCACTTACCCGGGATTCACAGGGTAGCAATCTGGGTAAACTTGAAAAACCATAGGCAAAATAATGGTTTACGAGACAATGGCTATTTTCAAAGACTGATAGCCCATCACAAATGATGAATGAAAATAACCCATTAAAACAACTTTCAGGTGTAATATATAAAGTGAACGGGCAAGCAACCAAAAAGGTAGGAGTAAAACTTTACTAATCTCTATCCCGTTCCCTTTGGGTACCTGATAAAATTACATTACTTACATTACGTACAAAGTAAAAACGAGTTGCTAATACAAATGTTATTTTGTTACAATACACAAAAGATGCAATCAAGGTGATTGCACCATTGGTTGTTTGAAAAACATTATGACATTGACTCAGGCTCTGACATGGAATCAAACGGCCCAACCTCAATCTCACAAACTTTTGTTGCACCACAAAGACGACTTAATTTGTTTTTCCTTTCTTTAATTTTCATTGGTTAATGTACGTATTCTATCTACGGTTTATTCTCTGAAATGCCAAGTTTTTTTTAAAATTAATAATTTGATACACATGTGATAAGTATTAAAAGTAATGCTGGATGCTAGGGCCATTGCGAATGGTCGTGAGAACTTTATAAACCCTAGAGTTAGTTAAGGCAAAACACTTGATTCTGAATTAGTTGGCGGTCTAATCTAATAGTCTAGTTCTTCTACGAACAATGAGAACATCTCAGTAAATGGATTTTTCTGACCAAAATAGCTCTAAATCGTGTTTCATCAGGACAATTGGTTGATGTGATGGCATAGATATTCCAAATTCAAAATCAGAACAGTCGATACGGGATGGACGAAATTGTCCAAATAAGTTTCCATTTAGAATGATAGCATGGTTCTGTTATCAAGGTTAAAAAATCACTAGATTGAGTGCGTTCTAAATCAGACTGGTTAATTGGCTAGGAAAATATCTGGTGACACAAACATACAGTTTGGAATGGAAGACACCAAAGCATGAATTAAGATGTCGATTGTCAGAAATATTCTCAAAACGCAAAGTATCATTTTTCCGATTTACACATGTCAGTGTGTCCATTCGGGCAAAAACTTCATCTATCGAAAACATTACATCGCGTTTGTAGTTACGCTTTTGACCTTAATCTCCGCTTTATTTGCTCGTATCATCGCAATTCTAAACTAACGAGTTGGTAAGTAAGCAGAAACTACAAGTTTAAAAGCGAATCTTTAAAACATTTTATTTCTGCAAAGGTAACAATAGGAGTTGTTTGATCCATTGGCGACGCAACATAAATATTTCGTAGTAATAGACGTCTAAGTTCGTAAGGACTACATAATGATATGTTAACAAAGAATGAATGTATTATGACATATATTTCTAGAAGTTCTTGATTTTTCGTGCTTACCAATGTGTAATGTGGCAATTTTTGCATGATACCTGCTTCAATGCTAATATCCCTCTTGTTCTCCATTGAGATTAGTCATTCTGGAGATAGCTGTAATATCATTTTCTAACGTCATCGTACAACTTGCTGAAACAGTTACAAGACAATAGCACTAAGTGTTAATATAATTGCTTATTCTTGAGTGGTTGTATTACATATTACAAAGAATATACATATATAATCACAGTGCAAAAAATGCCACAAAGAGTGAACCAGAGGTTAGAGACATGCGGCTTTGGATGCCAATTCTTCAATGAAACTTGCAGCGGTGAAACATGTGTCTCGTGGTGACAAAGTTGGTGTTATATGCTATAAATCAGGTCGATAGACAGCTGCAGTTTTTTATATTATTAAATTATCCAAAACGTTATCTTCTACCATTGCTAGAGAACCCGAAAAGAATTTTGTTCACAATCAGAATTTTCGCTAGAATCACTGCCAACAAAAAAGAATTTAAGAAATGTACTCTGGGTCATATTAGACAGAAAGTAAGACAAGAAAGTGCGGATTTTCATTGATTTAGTAATTAATGTTTAAATAATGTACTTTTACCTACTTTTGACTTGTAATGAGACTAGTGCATTATTTAGTTTATCTCTGTATTATAATAAAATTCTCTAAAAGTACATTCTACTCTCTTCCTGCCAAGAGACACAGAATAGTTTTGCAAAACTTCAAAAGAAACAGTTTAACTGAAAAGCTTGACTGACAGAATTCTTTTAATTATTTAACTGCCTACATTAGCTGAAAGTAGATAGTTAACGCGTAATTACGGGCGGTCATATAGTGAGCAAGTAAAATTCATTATCGTTAATTGAATATACGTTTTTTTGTCTTAGTGATAATTGATTAAAACGATTTTTGGATCATCGACGTACACTCATTTAGTGGGGACAAATGCACCAACATTGACTATCGTCATTTAGAAAATTCGAAAATAAATCAATCAGATATCGAATGAAGTAAATAGGAGAATGGAATATTTCACCTTGAAAATAAAATCTTTATATCATAAAGTATTTGAGAAAAACAGGCTGATACACTGTGTGTGAAATTGAAGAAAGAGATACAAATTCGGACAATTGAGTGTCATCTGTGCGTATATCACGATATGATTATTTTGAAACTAGATACGCACTTTTTTAAAACACCTCCCATCAATTATAACAAAGAAATTGATATATTTAGGTATTACGTATGCTGCATCTAGTTAGTGAGAATGCCAAATTTATTGGACTACAGTGAAAAAGAATAATTACTATTGCTGCGTTACGTTGTGACAATCCAATTGTATTAGTCAATACAATATATAAACATCAGTATATAATTGTTATACATAACTAATCAAAGTCACGCCTGGCCTTGACATTCAGTGTTGGAATCAGCTCTAGAACGTGACGCATCGTCTTGATGTGGCAAACATTTGAGCAATCATTTAAGAAATGTCCGAAATTTTCCCTCATTAGAACGCATTTTCTTATAAAATTGTTAGACCTGACATCATGTTAACTCCGTCTACCCCTCAAAATGAAAACAAAACTCCCGTTTCTGATTAGATGCTTGTCACTAAATAATGTGTTTAATTTTCTGATCTTTGGCCTAATTACTACAATCACCTTTATGACTTAGACGATGATCTATTGCTAGACGTCTGTTTTCGATTTTCTAATATAGAAAAGAAAAGGATCTCTAGAAAAAAACATAGTGCAAAGAATCCCATCTTCCCCAAAATATTTCTGCTTCACAACCCACCTATCCAAATCCGATACAACACATAGAAAAATATTTAAAAAATAGAGGACAAAATACAATCTACCGGAGGGAAACACCTTAGGACGGTCTGTAGCAAAGACACAAAGCTCTATTAAAGAAGACAATCGGTGGATTTAATGGAATGCAGACTGTGAAAACCGCATTATTTATATCTCAAACCCGTTAACATGTTCAGAAAGCAGACATGGTCTTAACTTCAGGATGAAATAACTTCGGTGATGTGTACATGTTCATGCCAAATTTAAGCCGAAGGTGCGAGTCTGTACTTTGATAGAGGTGTCATATTGCAAAGCTTTACCACGGTGATGCTGTGTGCTCTGTCTTTGAATATTAGTGAGTTGTTTAGCTCGTATAGTAGATACGAATAAAAAAAATGATTACTTGCATGTCATTGAATGACAAAATGTGTAAACCTTAATGTATTCGTTTGGGCAGATTGTCTATCAGTTAGCTCGTAGCAATAGTATTTATATGCATCTACCTTGTCATAATTTTCCTCAAAACGTGTCTTTTGATTAACAACACAACTGTCTCAGACATGTTGTATAAGCTTAGATTGTTATACTTTGAAGAAGCACTACGATCCTCTCCGGAATATGCACTGGTGACATAGACTTTGGGAAATATCTTAGTTTAATATTTGAACAAACTAGGGAACAGACAATGTAGTGAATTACAAGGGAATCCTAACACTAAAATCCTGATTTTAATACAAACATAATTCAAACCAGAATGAATCAGAGATGGCGATGAACATTCATATATCAAGATACCACTCTTGTTTAATTCAGAGATTAATTAGATAAAATACAATCATATTAAAATTTATGTGCCAAATGTAGTCCACCATACTTTGGCATACCTTGAATGTATGACATTTTCATTGGAATATAAATGATGCCACCACATTCGACCTAGTCCATTTAAAGTATCAAACGATCGAAAAACTTTGTGAACAATCTACTTTAAAACTAATCACAAATTAAATGAATACACACAATAAGGCGATTCGGTTAATTGCTTGATCAAACGCCTGTCTGTACATCTTCCGTTTCATTTCTTTGGAAGTCTGGAATAAAATATACCTGTATTAAATTAAACAATCAATTTTTGTTGATGGGTTGTGTGAAAGTATTATTTTAGCGGTGGTGGGATTTTTTGTACGTGTGTTTTTCTCCAGAATTTCTTTTCTTATCTATATTTATATCCTACTAGTTCTTTGCCACGTTCTCGAGATTATATCTAATTCAACCTACGCTTCCAACCTCCGGACATATGACACATCCGATGTGCAGTCAATAATTCGTTGCAATAATGACAACAACTACATGTCAAACTTCAAAATAAGCTTGTACACTCGACAAACAATATATGCTTAAGATGCACATGAAATATAAATATGATACTTGAACTAATAATAATTGAAGATGAATGGCTTTGAATTGCTTCACTGTTTTTAAAGCAAACCGTTTAAAATATCCTACCGCAATAAATAGCCAAATAAGACTTAACCATTCTGAATTAGTAGACGACAGACTTAACTGGATTAAGTTTCTGATTGGAAACATGAATTTTTCAAAACCATATGTGTTAAAGTAGCAGGTGATTCACATGGATGGATGTGATGCTTTTCTTCATAATAAAATGTTTTCGCTTAAGTTTCCTTCACGTATAAATGCTTTTCATAAGAGCAATTTATAATTTATGCTGATATTATCATTTGCTGGTACCCTTCCATGAAAATTTGACAAAAATGTCGATTTTCCTCCACATGTGGAGAAGTTGCCGGCTCCTTGTGGAAGGGTAAGGTAGTACTGGTTGGTATATAGTCCAGGAAAACTGGTTAGGTGAACCGGTCGCCGTATATAACTTTACTGAAAAATTGTTGAAAAACGGCGCTAAACCCCAGTGAAACAAAACAAAATCATTTGCTGGTATGCAACTGATGGTACGGCCATCATCATCGACCAGAATTGTAGAAATGTCATCACCTTTAAGCAGCTTTGTTGTTTCTTTTGACACCAAGCTATATAATAAAGCGAATTAGGGATCATATGACGAATCGAAAGTTTCATATTCTAGACGGTCTCGGGAGCTTCTCTGTTATAGGAGAAATATTTCTTTGACATTGCTTAGATACTTTGCTTAGACATAAAGATTAAAATGGGAACATCTTTCTTTACCAATGATCGAAACTAAGGAAGTTTGTAATCGATGATTTGCCAGCAATACATCCTAGATTCGTTGCCCCCCCCCCCCCCTTCGTCCCACCGTTGATCATATATGTGGAAAATATGGTTGTTATTTGCGGAGAAAAACGGTACATAATCCAAGAAAAAAAGTGGTAAAGTCTGAAAACATGAGTAAACCTCACAATATGAACCATAGGTTTTATTCAAAATGTAGCACACGCGGTTAATAAATACGGAAATTAAATATCCGTCTATTCTGTCCCGAATCTGCTTTTATGGTACGAAATAATATAATAAATCAATATCTTGAACTATAAAAAGATACCGTTTTCTGAAATTTATAGCCATTTACTTGTCACTGTTAAATTCAATTTGTCATTTGTAATGGTTTATGTATTTCTCCGTACCCAAAACGCCGTAAATTCTACGTTTGATGTTGTTGGTGTTGATTAAATTCATGAAGGCAGATCGATCCTGGCAAAACATTCAAGTAGTAAAACGTTTACGGATTATGGAAAAGTTCACCCACGAAAACCACGCAATTAAATGTTTCACGAAAGCTAGTGATACCTGCAGTATGAGAATCACTAGTTCTCTTTACCGTCAGATCTGGTACACTATTAATTTGTTTTCTGATTGGTATGTTTATGAAATACCTACAAAATGATTATGAAAAGAAAAAAAGTATTCTATACGATGTGAAGTCATCAAAACACCGCAGACACACCGCAAGATTTCTTGAGAAGGACTCTTTTGGTAGGATTCCGTATTATGTCTTGAGTTATTGTAATGTTCAAAGACGTATGAGTTAAAAATTCCAGCATTCGACGCATTCCCTGTCTGATTTTTGGAAAGACGCATTTTTTTAGTAAATTTAGTAAAACTGAAAACCTGATAGTAGTTTAAGTTTGGAAAGTGCGTGATATCGAAAATAAGATGGATATCATGAATTAGATTACTTTATTAATATCTCCATGTCTAGGTTGGATATGAATGAAAATTAACAATAAAATAACTAGTATTGGTACATTTTTGTTCAGATATACACATAAATAATGCAGCCATTCCTTTTGTAATACGAATAAGGCGAATTATTAGCAAAATGAGGCGAGTCATTAAAACGGGATGCGTGTTTAAGGAACGAACTGCTAGTGCGCCGAATAGTTACTAATTTAATAAATTGCTTACGCATTAATAAGACAAGTCCGTAAAACTAGATTATTGCAATACCTTTTATGTGGCTCATTCAAAGCACTTCAATTTAGCATATCTGTATATACAATCGCCTTGATTTATAACAGACGTATTGACCACATGCTTATTCGAACATTTAATTTACTAAAAGCCAATTCATTTACCTAAAAGTCCACGTTCATTTAATCTTTGTAATAAGTCCATTTGACCGAGGATTAGATTCCCAGAACATTGCTCATGTATGTGAATGTTTAGCTCATTAAATAGAATATTTGATACATTTTAGTATTTTGTACTAATGTACTAATTTAACATTGATAATCACTTCGTATCTAACCCAGGCGACCATGATTACAGTGAGTAAAAACGTTTCAATTTTGCCTTAACGACGCATGATGACATGATTAAAATGTGACGTTGATTTACAGAAAATCTTAGTAACATTAGAACATGTTTGATTTTAGAAGTATTGGAGTTTAGAGACAATTCTTTAATACTTTTCGATTATATTTCTTGCTGTCAATAACTGTCGCGATATATGTTTGTTAATTCAACACAGTTTTACTATGTGTGAAATAAGCCCCCAGTCTTATCGCGGCGCATGTCACGTTTACTTTTCTAAATAAGATAGTAAAATTTTACGTCATGCTATTGGTTTTCAAAAGCCAAGTATGGAAAGTGCTTTGTTTGTTTGCAGATATGACTAGGATTTCTAGAAATGATATCCACAAAATCCCACTTTACACAACATACTACCATCCAGACATACAAATTATCAAATTATCCAAATTAAAGTCAACTCTTTTATCACATTATGTAAGTAAATATTTTATTTTTAATAATAAGCGTTACATCTGTACTTTCTTGCGTCGCAGAATCCATCCCTAATACATTTTATTGCACGCGGCACACGTGCGTAATTGGAATCAAACAAACAGCATTCCCCAAGCGAAAGATCTTGACAATACCCAGATTTACAGATACAATCATCATGTATTGAGATAATATGTTTCTAAATTGCTCAATTTATATTCGACAAATAAATCATCATTGTCGGTTCTATAACAGAAAGCCCGTTGAGAAATATGAATTCAGAACTACGATGCAGTTGCAGTTATTATAGTTATTATCAAAGTCTCATGTGAATTTACTTCAGATTTATCAGGTTACAGCAAAGTGAATCATTTTAGCTTTTTACGTAAACAACCAAATACATCATGGAGAAAAAACATTGAACAACATTCGTTTCAACATTAATGACGATGAAAAAGATTTTATCTTACCACGTACAGATTACTGGCTGATGATTAGTTGAACCGGATCACGTGCTGACCTAATACTTTAGTTGATACTAAGAATACAGTGGCAGATTGTTTTTGTATAAAATCTACGTAAAATACAGAAATGTTCAGTAAAAATTAGAAAGTTTTTTTTTTACTTTGTAACATTGTTTTGGATAGTTTATTGTTCCAGTATCGCTTTAAGTCAGACAGGACAGAACATATCAAAATCTCGTTCCAAAGATAGCAGGATAGTACAGTAAATGAAGTCCATGTTTTACAAAATTTTACTAAGAAATAGATGTTTTCATCATGTTTTAATATGCTGCAATATCTTAGTAAATGTCGTAATGCGTCACAAAATCATTCTTCCAGACAATAGTCAGCCCAATTTGTTTTCTAAACATCACTTGTGAGAATACGAGATACATCTCATCCCAAAATAGTTTCGTATTTTGGATTCTGACGGTAGAAACTTTAATGTAGGCGCCAAATTAAGGTTGTCGGGTAACCGCAAAGAGACCATTGTTTCCAATAAAACAACATATAACGTAAAGAGAGCAATAAATCACTCTAGTCAGGGGTTTATTGGAATCCAACCGTCAAGTTTGAAAGAGCCAAGAATGCAGAGTTATAAGAAATACTGTATTTATGTACCGTAGATGAGCATACATACAGCATGATGCATAATACATAAACCTATTAATAAGAGTATGGCAATTCTAGTGTTCGTATTTTTGTAAGGTATACATTGTCCTTTGAAGTGTACATTAGCATATTCATTATTAGTATATCAGGTTCTGATGTAAACAAGTCATTTTTGTTCTGCACTCTTTATCTCACAGACAAGGGACACACAACATGCATAATGCATTTTCATGTTTTCAGCATCTGCTTGTAGTAAGAACATCATACTGGTGTCCTACGGTGTACTTCTGATATAACAGTTAGATAATTATCAGGTTAAAACGTTTCGCATATTCTCTTTGGGAATTCAGTAATGTCGCTTAAGTAATTATCTGTAAATCCTCGTTTGGTTTTATCATTAATACGTCTTACACAGAACAATGCTCTTAATGAACATGCATATCATCTAATCGTATTTTTTTACCATTTGTCTCACTGCAATTCTAAAAACAGCCGTTGACTTTGTGTGTGATTAATATGCGTTCCTAATCATTTGAATATCTTTGTCCATAATAGTTTTCACAGTGTACTGTTTGAAATAATATGGGAGTTTCACTTCTACACAGATAAAAGACAAATATTGTTTTTTTACTTTTCATAATATTATTATTCCATTCGTCAGGCTTTTATTCAGCTATGTAACATAAAATCACATTAATTAAAACATTAATTAAATAAGAAGGCACATAAATCCGTTACCATGAAAATTTATGCAGAGAATTCGGTATCAATAATGAATTAATTGTTCAAATGCATCCATGAAAAACAGTGTCCAGGTACAGAGACTTAATGAATTATTTTGCCAGACGATCGTCACCTAATTCATCGAATGAATTTAGTTTACACTAATTTATTTTAGCTCGATTGTGAAATAAGCAATTTTGCTTATATTAATCACGCTCGAGTCTGCTTCCTGGACACTACACCGGTACTACGTCCGAAAAAATGGGATTGTAAAGTTCATGAACGAAACCCGTCGAAGCCGGGATTCGAACTCAAGACCTTCGGATCAGAGGTCGGACGCTCTACCTCTAGACTACGATGCCTCCCACGATGCCAAATGAATTTCAATCAGCCTTATTTGCACACTTCACATTGATCGGAGACCCCTTGTCCCTTTAGATAAAGAGTTAATGCTGCATTAATGGTCATAGCGTTACCAAATAGTTAAGATCGTGCGTTTTCATGAAATGGAATTTATGAACTTCTGGTATGGATGAAATTTTGTTTGTTGGCTAATAAGAACAAGAACATTATTAGAACATTCCGGGTAAGACAATTTAGCAAACCAAACTTCGTTTTAACCTAACACTATTGCTTAAGTGGTTGATTTAGTTAATGTCCTGTTGACATTTATATACAACACACTATGACAAAGTGGGTGGCATGTAAACTTTCATTGTACATTGTTTCAAAAAGTTTGAGATTTTACTGAAATGATGTTTTCTTACTATTGCACTTTTTTCTTCAGTCTGTTGACCGTTTCACTTGTCCTCAAGTACAAATCATTTTTCTAATGCCAAAAGGAGATAGATTTTGAGTTAGAATTGAGCTAAGATGCGAACTTTGATCCACAAATTATCGGAAGGCCATGTTGAATACGTGCTTGGTACAAACATTTACCATTATTAGACATTTTGAATATCTTTTTTTCCAAAACACATCATTACATTCCGCCATCCCGCCTTCTTCCTAAATTCATCCCAAAACCCACCTTACATATTGGGCTATACAAAAAAGGACCTCTAAACAGTCCTCTGGAGGATACCGCCTTGGAATAGACTGTAGCAAAACTACATGGGTTAATATCTATATTATATAAGAATCAATAGCGTACTGTCGGACATGTTAATACGCTGTCATATGTACAATTTGATTAGCTAATTTTAACTTATTAGTTAATTTATTTACCTAAGCCACTTTGCTCAACAGGTAAAGCTTTACGTATACGGACCTCGGGTTTCTTGTGTTAGAATCATGTGTGCAGCACAGTCATGTTCTCCATGACGATTTAATTTAATCCATTATATCTAAGGCCATCCATCCCCCATCGCTGAAAATTTATGCGAAAAAAACGAAGGCTCCTGCGGAAAATAACGATTATGCTAAATAAAAGCAGAGCTCAGGAAAGTTGGTTTGGTTAACTGCCCGCTCCGCTGGTAAATAATTGAAAGACTGCTGGGAATAGGTGTTGAAACCGAAAAAAGAATTATTCATTACCTAAGGAAAAGAATGTTTGCTTAATTCTGACGTTAAATATTGTGCTAAAAATGTTAAATCATCAAGTATAAAGGTTTGTTGACTGAAATAAAAACACATATACAACATCCCCACCTTCTCCAAAATACTACATTCCAAGTTCTCCGACCCAAAGTCATCCTGCATAGATACTTATAAACGGCAAACAAAACACAGTCTCTCGGACGAGCAGTAGTAAAGGTACATGTGCTCCAACACATCAAACATTTAATACATACAAATATTTATAAAAAAATGATGACATTAAATTATCATCATTGACTAATAATAGATTATCATCTTATGTAGTTGGTCGTTTTACTATTTTACTATCGATGCGGTTACAAGACCTTGCAATCGCAAAGCCAATTAACAGTAAAATTGATTCTGACAATGGATCTGTGTTTAAAAAATCCTATAACAATCAGATTACTGAATAAACGGCGTATTGTTCGACAGATATTGGTTATGGAGAATATGATAAAACTTGGGGTCATTAATGAAATGAAGGTGTTCAATACAATCAATGTCATATTGATGATAAAATGTATAAACGAAGTATGCTTCACGATGTCACCTGCAGAAAACAAATTCAGCTACGGTGCTTTTAGTACATCTACCTTTTATTTGTTGTGTTCTTAAATTTATTTTTTTTTGCAAGTTTGATATGGTTTTTATACTGACTTTTATTACTCTTCTGGTTAATAATTCCATATTGAGTATAAAAATAACGTAAACCTTATAAGTTCAGTATAAAAACATTTATAAAAATATTTGCTCATATTTTTATACATTGTATTATATTCAGTCTTTTCTAAGACTCATTTACGAAGATTTGCTAAACTGATTTGTTAGTTGTCAATACAGTTCCCGCCAATAGTAATATGAAATAAACTACACGATGCATTTTTCCTGTCATCGAATGCACGTTTTACTATGATAGCAATATATATATATATATATCATTTGATTCTAGGTAAATGCCAGGCAAGGGGCTTCCGTGGTCGAGTGGTTTGGTATCTAACCAGCCAATCAGCATCCTCTCACCACTGTGAGTTTGTACCCTACCTTGGACAAGTTTTCACATGTGAGAAAATTCTCCAGCTAAGTCAATTTGTTGAGCGGGATTTGTAACAATTCTGTCTATGCTGAAAAAATGGCCTATAATTAAGTTTCGTTTTTACACCAAGCAGAAACCACTTAGCCGAGAAGACAGTGACAAATGTCATTCTGAAATCAATGGATTATTTTTTTCGCGTGTGTTTCATTAGAACGTGTAGAGACAGACCGAGACATTGGTGATAAAACTAAAAATCCTTTCTAAATCCTTAAGTAAGATTATGTGATAAATATTTCGCATTTGTGTTCGTGTCACGTTGATTTTCACTTAGTTTATCTTCTATCAAAATCAATACAAAGTAGCCTCTTATGTTAGATAGCTGTTTTTTCTCATGGATATTATCGTGGTCGGCCCAACATCCAGGGTCATTTTGGCTATCTTTTTAGCTATAACATTGGAGGTGGACTCCGGATGTGCACACGGGTAGAACCACCAACCTTTCGTAAGCTATTTGTACAGCCTCCTCACATGTAATACTTATCCCGTTCGGAGCCGCGACTGTGGTGCAGTGGTTAGTGCGCTGGACTTGTAACCAGGCGATCCGGGTTCAAATCTCGGTCGGGGCAGGTCATACCCTTCTATGAAAATTTGACAAAAATGTCGATTTTCCGCAATATGTAGGAAAGTTTTCAGCTCCTTGTTGAAGGGTAGGTTAGTACTGGTTAGTATACAGTCCAGGAAAAAATAGGTTGGGTGAACCGGCTGCCGTATAACTGAAAAATTGTTCAAAAACGGCGTTAAAGCCAGTGAAAAAAAATTGTACTGTCTGGGTGGGATACGACCTTACGGAAACTATAACCAAGTAACCCCCTTAAATAACAAATACAGTCTGAAGAATGCAGTGTGGATATGCAGATATATACATGGCAAGCACAGAATATTCCCAAGAGGACATAAGTTTCACACTTACAGAATGTATTCAATTTTCGTTTATATCTTTAGTATCATATTTCGAAATACTAGTATTTGCACAATTCTACCGGGAATTATAGTTTATTTCCCAATTATTATGTTAGCAGAATAATGCGTACATTGACAATAATGCTTTAAGAAAAGTTGTAAAATATAATTTGTGAAAATTATAAACTGGAATTTCTGAATACAAATGTACATTGAAAATTTGAACTGAATGTTAATTTCCAGAAAACGACAGGATAATTATCTTATTGGTTGTTAAACTGTACAATTGTTGTTACATGGAATGTGGTGATTTTAAGTAAATCACCGTTTTGTTGATAACGTATAACGATTAACAAAGTCTGACATAGCTAAAGTGATCTATTATTATTGTGGATAATGTTCTATAACATTCTAACGCTCGGAAGCAATCTTGATACAGCATTGGTGAAACCATTGGTAAATATTCGTATAGAAAACAAAAGGTGCACCATGACAACAGTTCCTAACGGGAAGAAGTTCAAAAAAAGAACGCATTTGTTTCAAATATTGGATTTTGAGATGTGTATAATTATAATGGTATTCATTAAATAAATTTTTAATTCTTTGTGAAAGGTAGACAACGAGGTAATGCCTCGTACCATTTGTTACTGTTCTCCAAGCTAACTGGTTTCTGTCTGCTATAAAACCCTCCACTTTTCCACGCAGACTGCAAAAGTAATTAAACAACAATTACGTCACATCTACCTCAACACAGCAGGACATTGCAAAGAAAACACAAATCCACCAAACAAATATGGTCATCACCCACATTCTCCAAGAATTCATTGCACTGTCTGTGATTTATCAAATTTAGGAAGATGTGGTGATAAACAGAGTCTGTCAGAAATAATTGTTTCTGTTTAGAAAAAGATCCCTGGTCTGTGTTAAATCGTTGCAGTACTGTGAGGTTTATTCCCAGAAGATTGCTACATATTATTAATATATAAAACATTAGCCGTCCAAGTGTTATCTGTGTTCAATTTAATAATTGTTGAACATAGAAAATAAGATTTATGATTGTGTTTCATTATTTGATAGAAATATTATTTAAAACACAACTCGTATCACACGATATTCCGTGCACATTGAAACAAGTTTCTTAAACTTCTGATTCAATATTCCTGATTTAATTGTGCGCATTCGTTAATTCCAATCGGGTCGATGTGCGAAGAAACCAGTGAACAATTATACACCAGAATTGTGTTGGGAAAATATTGATAATTACATTGTCAACTGCATAACAGATGTTTACAAAGAGACAAACCTGAAATTACTGCATGTATTCATTTGATGACATCCTGAATTATTCAATTATAGTCATGCATATTTTGAGTAAAGTTGAACAGGATAAATGGCTTATTTCAGCAGATACTGTTTTTGCTATCAATGATAACCAATACATTTATCTTGCATTATACAATTGTGATGACGCATTGTCTTAGGCAATTGGGATTTATCAAAGAATGACAAATTTTTATGACATATAAGTAATAGTGGTTTTAAGGAACATTCAGCGCACTTGAGTTGTCACACATCAAACTCTATTTATACAAGATATGGTATCTGATTATTAGTTAATAACAACTTATCGTTGTGAGATAGAATCCAATCCGGGACCAGACAATTTTTCTACCGAGGTGTACGACCAGGGTTTTCCTTCACTGATAAAGCTGGAAAAGTCACCAAATGACTCTGGTTCTTTGTGAGTCGTTGAACTCCGATAACAAAAAAATGAATGGGATATAAGTCAATTGGACGTTTAGGGTAACAGAATAATATTACATTAATGCAAAAGATATCGTACACATCACACTACACAAACACACTAAAATTGATTGTGCAGCAACAAACAAACGAAGAATGGAAGAAATGGACAGACGAGCGGACAGACGGACGGACAGATGAACGAACGGATAGAACTATGCCCTTAAGCATAATACAGTATGAACGTGTCAATGCGTAGATAAATCTATTCATACGACTCTCATGTTAAATCATGCTTGAGAGTCCTCGAACCGCTTGACAGAATCGTATACGATTGTCCTGCTCATTTAAATATCAATGTTTTGAGTACTGAATGCATCACTTGACGATGTATTTGATATAAAACTTGTCTAGATAGTTAAATGTCTTCTACTTGTGACTAATTTTCTGTGTGAACACTTCGGTGCTTGCCAGACACAGTCTGCAAATAAACTTTATGAGACTAATTTGAAGTGTTAGATAAGCATTGTGAAACTGGACAATAAATCAGAAGATATATTGAAATATACTCAAAAACCTGTTTTGTATCAGTCAGTTTTTATAGCACCCGACAAAAGAAACAAACAGTTCTTAGAATACATTGGTTTTGGTTGAGACAAACTTTTTTAATCATCTGAGGCAACCTGAGAACGAACGAATGCTTATTGCGACAGGACATAGGATTTGTGAATTCGAACAGCAACTTTTGTTAGGGATGATTTGGTTGGAGACATAATATCTACAGACATTTGTCCTCAACTGCGTACCCGAGTGATGCTTTTGAAAAGGTCCGTTACTCGCCGGGAACAAAGTTCTAGTATAGAATCCAATACCACGTGTTTGGTTAACTGTCTGGTGTTGTGCATAGTGATACCATTTTCCCGATACAAGGTTGAAGATAATGACGATACTTATTATTGAAATTGCCTGTGATAGTTAACTATATAATTGAATAATTAAGTCAAAAAATGATCAATTGTCCAAATGAATCTAGAAAGTACATAGCCTGGTAGAAAACATTAGTTGAACCCGCTACAAGACAGCTGACATAGTGTCTATCTAATGACATGTCTATTTGCAAGTTTTGCATATTCGGTTGTTGGAGAGCGAATTGTTAGAATCGTTACGTCATAGGTGTTTTCTGTAGCTCATATTTTGTATTTATTCATTTATTGATGTTGTGTTGGATAATGAACCACTGCGTATCAATCAGTGAGTTTGGTGAATATTTATAGACTTATAACTTAATGTTCTCTAAAATCAATTTCATGTCCAGATCTGCATGATCATATTTTTACAGCGCAAGCTGTTATTTCAGTTTTAACCTTTTCTTTCGCTTTTTGTTTTCTGGACGAGTGAGATTATTTCTGGTTACCACTTGAGAGATGTTTGAATACGTTATTATTACGCACGTAATGTATAGTTTGTACAATTACACAGCCGTCTCTGTAGCAACATGAGTTCAAATCCCATCCGGGATCACTTTTTACTTGACATTTTATAGAAGCTGTCTAGCAAGCTTGCGGAAGGCAGGTGGTTCTACCCTGGTGCACGTCTGGGGTTTTCCTCCGCCATTAAAGCTGGAAAGTCGTCAAATGACCCTGGCTGCTGGTGCGGCTGTGAATCCCAGTGAAACAAATGTTTCTCCCACGCTCCCCTGCAAGAGAGGGACATATATAATGAAGAGTTCGTTAGTGTTTGCTGTACTGTTATGACTAAGGATTTGTTGTGAGGACTATCAGTGTGGTGGGGTATGTCTTGGCCTTTACACTTATGTACGCTTATTTGGTCACACTCACTACGTATTAAATTATCATGGATTATCGTCCACTTTCACGATCTATTTATTATCATTGAGCAAATTGTTTGGAGACAAGTGTTAATGCCTGTATGAACTGAACTACGTGTGGCATGTTACCCTTGCTTAAGAATACGATATATCTTGTTTGTTATGACACTAACACGCTTATTGTAATCAAACACAGCCTTACACATAGACGCTATCTGAGGCGAATAGATGAAAATGTATTCATTTGATAAGATCATGTCTAAAATTGAGGCAGTACGGGATGTGTGTGTGTGAACATGTACTTTTATGGAAAATGAATGTACAAATGCCGTTTATCCGTAACTAAATGGTATACTTGTATTACAAAAGCAGATATCACGATGTTTTCTTATTACGTTCTCATAATGACTATCGTCGATGTTAATGATGCGCATAACTGCTTAATATATATTAGGTTTCTATAGAAACTTTTAGATAATGTTTTATTGATTACAGTTAATAGCAATTATAAACTTGATTTAGAACTCCGTCGCCTGCAGCACGATAATATCCGTAACAGAATTTACTTGGACAAAAATAGATCACCGTCATTTTGTTATCAACACATGTTAACAATAACTAATGGTGGATGAGCTATTGTGTTTTAATTGGCCACATTATGTTATCTTTAAATATACTTATTTGATACGTTCTCGAACGATTTCTTTATCTAAGAAGGAACAAATGGACTTCAATAGTACATCTGAAAACAGCAATTTTTTGAAAGGATTTATTTTTTTTGGGGAGGGGGGCTAGATGTGGTTTTAATCAGTCTTGATAATAATGGCAAGTTATTTACATGCATTAACGTGTCTAACTGACTCAGTTGTCTCGTAATCATTATTCCTGTCATGGTTACATACTTTTTGTACTCAGAAAAGCTTTACTTGTGCTTCATGGAGGTGTTGGCAATTTGATAGGGTAATTATTTATACAGCTGGACATTGCGTTCATTAAATCTCTTTGATGTTTGTTTTCTGCAATCTAGGACGAATTTGATAGCGAATAAATTTCTTGAAGTAGTGTTCTATTTCACTGATTTTTTTGAATTCATTCCTTTCATCAAAAGACTCCTCAACTAAGTACACTAGTCATTTTCAATTTTGTTATTGAATACGAACTTAATTGCATCTTTATTTCCAGAAACAACATATGCCGCGTGCCTTATAATACCAATTGTATCGATCTAGATTGGGAACTTGCACATTAATATGTTGTTCAACTGATTGTTTTAGTAATTTAGACACACAAGGCAGTTTACATTTAATTTACTATCAAGGTAGTGCCTCCATATAACTTGTCCTAAATATCCTATGTGAATTTGCCTTTAAAACGTTCCTTTCCATCTTTGACGAGAAATGCCAATCAAGTTCAACCGAAGCTCATCAAACATTTAACAAATACGAGCTAACAAGGCTAGAATAAAAAATATCAGGTTTATGGTCACTTTGACAAAACAAAAAACTTTTCGATTTTTTTTCTAAACATACCTTTTGTATTTTGGAGTTACAATTCTTCCCCAAATATTTTCGCATTTTTGCTGTTAGAAACTTTAGGGTTGGTGCCAAAAATAGGTTCGCTTGGGCAACCGTAAACACAGCTTTTGTTTTATGACCTTGTGATAAAGTTAAGAATTACATCATTGAAACTTAAGACGTGGCAGCGCTAAAACCAAATTTGTATGTAGTAAAACCCCTAAAAACCGGTCTCCCTGAAAACCGGAATTTTCTGAAAATCGACGATTTTTCTTCAAGTCCCAATTTTTTATCTTTTACAATCAACAGTTCTCGGAAAAGCGGAATTCACAGAAAACCGGACTTTTATATCAGTCCGGAATGGGTCCGGTATTCAGGGGGTTATACTGTACTATATACCAAAGTCTTGAATGTGTAACTTTTGCAATGAAAATTTGCTGACTATTTGTTCTATTAATAATTCATGATAGCATTAGCATCTGAACAACTCGGAAGAGATGATGGAGCGATTTTGTCATTACTTAATGTGTTATGTAGGTTGCTGAAAGTTAAGTGGTAGATTGAAAATGTAATAGCTGCTACAGACGACGATTTTCTGTTTATAATGTGTCCACAGGGCGGGTGTGGGAGTGAACACAAATTTATAACCATTTTGCATGAAGGATAATATATCCACGTTACTAGGCAGACTACAGTAGCAGAAAGGCAACAACTTTCCAGACACACAGGCCATGAACACTAAACTCTAAGATGACTCAAATAATGCATTGGGAAATGAAGTGGTTCAATATGGTTTCGAATAAGACAGTCTTATCAAGGAGATCTGCAGATATGTTCACATATATATTATGAATTATGCAACAATCCCAAATAAGACGTTCCTTGTCTACATACAAAATCTCTTAGTTTTGTTGTTCATATTATTAACAATTACGCAGGGTTTGAAGTATCACAGACTAAAACGAATGTTTCCTCTATAATCCGGTGTAGGTTAGTCTCGAAGGTAATATCGGGTATCTCTCAATGACAATAAATAAGGCGCTTTATATACTTTATACATAACTAATTCCCAGACGTAAGAAATATAATGATGTGAAGGAAGATACGCGATAAATACTAGAATACACAAAAGATGGTAATAACGAATTCCCGGGAAATGCTACTACAAAAACAAGAAGTGTATATACAAGTATTTTTTTTTAATTTTTGATTGTTTTAAATGATGGTTTTAGTAAATAAGTCAGTCTTTTCCATTGTTTTGCATTAATAGTTTGATTTTAGTTTCCCATTTTATTAATTGTTCATTTTGTGGCGCTTCAGCCACAATTCTATTTTTATGCCATATAAAGAAGTTACGGTATCAATGTCTCTGGGGACTCATTCAAAGACATATCTAAACCAAGATAGCAATTTCCAATTAAAGCATTATGACCCACCATTGCTTGCAAAGTGAAATGAATTACAGTCAAGCCTGTGCTTTGCGGCCATCTCCGAATAAAGACTACCCTGTGAATAAAGGTCATTTTTTTAAAAACCGTCACTGATTATTTAGAACAAATTGACCTCCGAATAAAGGCCACCTGTCAATAAAGGCCAGATTTTGTCTTATCCAAGGATGGCTTTGTTCACTGTTGACTGTATTTCATACTGTTGTTTTTCTATAGATTGTTTTTTGCAATTGATGATGACATTTGTCTGAAATTATACCATTGACAAAATAGTCCAAAATCTTTAAGATCTTGTCTAAGATTTGTCTATTAAACGAGCGCTTAGAATCAGCTGATGCAGTTGTATAATGCCTTATTATGACGCTTATTTACATGAAAACATTAAACAGACTTGATGCTGTCTATCGATTATTCAGGACTTGTAAATACCGCAGTAATGAAGCAATATTTAAATATATTCACCGCGTATAAGAGAAATATGAAATACCATTATCATAAAACAAAAGAGACTGACAACGGAGCTAAACAATGTCAAAGTTTCCACGCTTGCTGAATTCTTTGATAAGATTCAAAATGAATCTGTGTTTCTAAGTGTTGTCATGCATTCGTGTCACGTAAGCTCCAATGTGATAAAATGATTATTAAATAAATTGGTATTTCTCCCGAACACACAATCATGATGATTAATAGCGCATCGTATAGATACAACAAAGATTCTTGGCTGTGAAAAATTGTTCAATTTAATCTGACGACTCCCTTGGGGATCATTTGATACAAAAACTGCCAAAGTATTTGGTAAGAGGTGAAATACGCACCAGGAAGCTTGTCATGTAACTTGATAGCTGATTGGCTAGAATGGATCACGTGATGAAGTAACAAGCACCACGGTGTATTATATTCAATAATAATGTGATATATACTACATACTATACCTCAACTTAATTAATTCTTAAGTCAAATCAGATTCCGTGAATTGAACGAATGTGTTAGACTTTGATGAATGAGGTAACATGTACTTTGATTAATTTCATGTGAATTTAGTGGACGTCTGGAGTAGGAAAATATGTATTATCACCCTATCGCCCTTGTCGCATCGCGTTGACGCTGCAATAATTTAAGATATTCTCTCGGGATTTCTAATAGCATTCTGTAATGTGTTGCGTGGAAATTGAAATCAACGATTATACGAATGGTGATGAATGTGTGTACCATATCAATTCTACAAACAGTCTTTCTGCCGAACATGTTCACATACTACGAGCCGTTTCGTAAACATTCCAATTTAGTACACTGCTATTGTATTTCCTTTTGTTTGCGCCAAATTTCGTCGTTTTGATTAAATCGATTATTTCGTTGGTGCCTATATTCGAGGATTTTCAAATTTCGGATAGACGTATTTTCGGATGCATTAAACCAGATCGTTTTTAAACTTCGAATCACACACATTTGCGCGTTGTGCTTTATTCAATGTGAGAGTTTATAAGGCAAAGTTATCACAAACGTGTCAAAGAACATGCGGTATCTTTTCGCGACCAAGGTAATCATAACATCTGAGTTAGATAATGTTCGAATATACGAATGCGATTTTGACGTTTAGTCATTTAGTCTCGTATGAGTAATTGTGAGATCGTGTGGATGGCAAGCCTTAGTGCTTATTCGTAGTATCTACAACAGAAAGTCGTATATGTAATGTGAACTGAAAAATATCAGAATCAACATGAAACCCTACCAACACAGACGTTCTCTTCTGTCTTACTCGTAGATATGACATAAATTATGTATTCATGACAAAAAACACGTACATTTCGACAAGTGAAGGAAACTATGCCGCTGCATATTAAACATGAACCTGCTTTGAGTAGACTCGCACGTACGTGTCTGAATATCTTCGCTAAACAAAATTGCCCATGTACCTCTTAAATCAAATACATCGCTCAAATCAAATACAATGTATATCACTCTAGTCAAAAAGTATCACTCAAAATCAAATGTATCGCTCAAATCAGATATATCACTAAAGTCAAAAGTATCACCAAATCAAATGTATCGCTCAAATTAAATGTATCGCTCAAATCAAATATATCGCTCAAATCAAATTTATCGCTCAAATCAAATGTACCACTCTAATAAAATATATCACTCTTAGCAAAAAATGTATCGCTCAAATCAAATGTATTGCTCAAATCAGATATATCGCTCAAGTCAAAAGTATCACCAAATCGAATGTATCGCTCAAATCTGTTTTATAACTCAAGTTGAAAGTATCACCAAATCAAATGTACCACTCTGATAAAACATACCACTCTTAGCAAATGTATCGCTCAATTCAAATGTATCATGTAGATCCAATATAATAGCAATTACTTCTGAAAGGATCCAGCGAAGTCAATTTTTTGAAATCCAATGTAGCATACCACTGTGATAGATTTCAAATAGTTTACCGACAGTGTAAATATATAAGAGAGAAAACATGAAAACTAATCTACAATATCAGTTTAATTTCCTACTTATACGTTTGTAATTGCATTTAAAAATAATGGAAAAAATAAACGAAATATAACCCATTCTACCCATCCAAATCTCATTTCTTTACACAAAAGTGTCGCTTGGTTTACGATGTCGTCTTTAAAAAACCCTAATGCCTTTTTTATTCACCCTGTATTGCCAGATTTCTGAAATACTGTCGCATTATATTCTGATTAAACTTCCTAACATGCATCACATTTAGAACTATCTGTGTAAATGAATTCAGTATGGGACAATAAAATATAAATATCAAGATGAAAACTTTAATTTCAATGTTCCATTTTGATGTTGGATGTAATGACAGAACGTGTGAGCCTAAGATAAGAAGAATTTATTTCCATGAAGTAGTTTTTATAGTGATAACATACAGTGCAACCTCTCCAAAGCAACACCCTTTAGGAGACGCAAAATTATGCCGTTGTTGAGGGGTTGCCGCTCTAGAGAGGTTAAATTAATAGTCAAAACGTACAGTGGGGGAAAGCATGCTGTTGAAGGGAGGTTATCGCTCAAGAGAGGGCCGCTCTAGAGAGGTTGCACTGTATTTGGAATATGATAAATGTTTTTGAGATTATTTTATCCGAATTACAGTTTGTACTGATGAGGCTATAATGTTGAAGCTTACACTAATTTATTTTAGCTCGATTGCGAAACAAGCAATTTTGCTTATATTAATCATGCTCAAGTCTGCTTCCTGTACTGTGTCTAATATTAAAAACGTCAAGATTAATTCTAGCTCTCTGACTAGCAATCACTAGTCCCTTGTGGTTGTGAGTTCGAATCCAACCCGGAACTGGAAGGAAATCTCATGTGAGAAAACTGTCCAGCTAGCTTACGGAACGTCGATGGTTCTATCAGGTGTACACCTGGGTTATTCCTCTGTCGCTAAAGACGAAAAAGTCTGATACGACGTTAAACATCTGTGAAAAAAATACAATACGTCGTTTAAGTATTCTATCTCCGAACATTTAATATGAAATAGAAAAGATATGCTGTTGTCACCAAATGACCTTGGCTGTTGGGGCGAGGTGAAACCCAAGAGAAAAATTACTAGCGCAGCTAATCGCTTATATTAATATATTCATCTTAGTTTACATTGTAAAGAGGAAATACGCCATACCCAGTGACGATAGATATAAGTATTTGTCTAACAAAAACGTTCACTGTTTTATCATTTGTAGTATGAACTGTTGATGATGAGAAGTGAAGTGTCTTTCCGTGCGTAAAATTCCGAGTAATCACATACAATTATGTATTCTTTGCTGATCAAAAAGCGTGTAAAAGTTCAATACTTTGTATTTAGAGCAGTAATCACATACAATTATGTATTCTTTACTGATCAAAAAGCGTGTAAAAGTTCAATACTCTGTATTTAGAGCAGTAATCACATACAATTATGTATTCTTTACTGACCAAAAAGCGTGTAAAAGTTCAATACTTTGTATTTAGAGCAGTAATCACATACAATTATGTATTCTTTACTGATCAAAAAGCGTGTAAAAGTTCAATACTCTGTATTTAGAGCAGTAATCACATACAATTATGTATTCTTTGCTGATCAAAAAGTGTGTAAAAGTTCAATACTCTGTATTTAGAGCAGTAATCACATACAATTATGTATTCTTTGCTGATCAAAAAGCGTGTAAAAGTTCAATACTCTGTATTTAGAGCAGTAATCACATACAATTATGTATTCTTTACTGATCAAAAAGCGTGTAAAAGTTCAATACTCTGTATTTAGAGCAGTAATCACATACAATTATGTATTCTTTGCTGATCAAAAAGCGTGTAAAAGTTCAATACTCTGTATTTAGAGCAGTAATCACATACAATTATGTATTCTTTACTGACCAAAAAGTGTGTAAAAGTTCAATACTTTGTATTTAGAGCAGTAATCACATACAATTATGTATTCTTTACTGACCAAAAAGTGTGTAAAAGTTCAATACTTTGTATTTAGAGCAGTAATCACATACAATTATGTATTCTTTACTGACCAAAAAGTGTGTAAAAGTTCAATACTTTGTATTTAGAGCAGTAATCACATACAATTATGTATTCTTTACTGATCAAAAAGCGTGTTAAAGTTCAATACTCTGTATTTAGAGCAGTAATCACATACAATTATGTATTCTTTGCTGATCAAAAAGTGTGTAAAAGTTCAATACTCTGTATTTAGAGCAGTAATCACATACAATTATGTATTCTTTACTGACCAAAAAGTGTGTAAAAGTTCAATACTCTGTTTATTTAGAGCAGTAATCACATACAATTATGTATTCTTTGCTGATCAAAAAGCGTGTAAAGTTCAATACTCTGTATTTAGAGCAGTAATCACATACAATTATGTATTCTTTGCTGATCAAAAAGCGTGTAAAAGTTCAATACTCTGTATTTAGAGCAGTAATCACATACAATTATGTATTCTTTACTGATCAAAAAGCGTGTAAAAGTTCAATACTCTGTATTTAGAGCAGTAATCACATACAATTATGTATTCTTTACTGATCAAAAAGCGTGTAAAAGTTCAATACTTTGTATTTAGAGCAGTAATCACATACAATTATGTATTCTTTACTGACCAAAAAGTGTGTAAAAGTTCAATACTCTGTATTTAGAGCAGTAATCACATACAATTATGTATTCTTTGCTGATCAAAAAGCGTGTAAAAGTTCAATACTCTGTATTTAGAGCAGTAATCACATACAATTATGTATTCTTTACTGAGCAAAAAGCGTGTAAAAGTTCAGTACTTTGTATTTAGAGCATGGCCTTTCGTGTGCTGTTTTGACGATAACCAACTTTATAAAACAAATGCTTGCAAATGATTTAGTATCTAAATACAGTCAAACATGTGAACAAAGGAAGGACAAAATGTGACCTTCATTGACAGGCTGCTTTTATTCTGAGGTCAGTTTGTTCTAAATAATCAATGGCGGTTTTTCAAAGACAGGCTTTTATTAACAGGGTGGTCTTTATTCAGAGGTGGCCGCAATAACTTTTCAGGAAATTGGCTGCATTGTGTATTACACTTTACACACACATATATATATATATATAGCACAAGCAAAAAAAATGTAATACGTACTTTTACGTAAAATACTGTAAAACCCCACTTAGCGTTCACCTACATTCGAAGATCACCACTTTTTCTAGGACCAATCATTTCCGGACCTGCTTTTATTATCACCTCTGCATTTTAACAAGATAAGACCTACTCATAATTATTACCGTTCTTATTTGATCACAGAAGTGGTCATAAAATCGAGGTTTAATTGTTCGCATATATGTTCATCATGTTAATTTTGGTGTTGCTGACATCGAGGCAAGAGAAAAGAAATGGTTGTTCACGGACATTCGTCCAACTATTCCAATTTGCAACCTGATGGGGGGCTCCGTGGCCGAGTGTATAATGGTCTCTGATTTGTATTCGCTAGCCCCTCACTGCCATGAGTACGAATCCTACCCGAGACCACAATTTCACTTGTGAGGAAGAAGGTTACTTTTCGTCGATGTTCAGCATCGCACCCAACAACCAGGGTCAAGCCTTAACAGTGGATCAAGTACCGGGCTTATACCTGAGTAGAGCCTCCGACCGTAAAGAAGCTAGCTGGACAGCTTCTCCACATGTGATTTGTCCTAGTTCCGGATGTGATTCGAATTAACAGCGGTGAGGGGCTGGTAATTACAATTCAGAGACATTAGCCACTGAGTCCCTTGAGCAAGAGTTAAAATCCCGAGTGCAAAGCCAAACGACTGCCATTACTTAAGCGAAGGGTAAGTATGGAAAATATCACATTAAGACAAACAGCGACACAAAATGTTATGAATGGATAAATAGAAAGGACGTTACCTTACATTAAAACCTTGGATTGAAAAGGACCATAAGTATCTTTAATTTTTGCTCTATATAGGATTCCTCTTTTCGATATTTCCCTTTTAAATACGATTGGTTTTTTGCAGCTTGCAACGCATTAACATAGTATTTGCCTCATACCCTAATTAGGTCAAAGTGCTATAAATTTTTAAACGGCATAATCTGCTTAAAGACATGTATATTATATGAACGTAAAATTGATCGTTCATCATTTTCACATTGCCAGCGGTAAAACGAGCTGTTTAAACTTATCCGATTATTTAACGATGTATTATTTAAACAGCGGAGGTTTAACTTAATGTACCGAACACAGAATGAATATACTTGAATAACACTTAAATAATTCAAATGCATTAGTACCATGAAGTTTCCGATGTAGTCTTAATTCGATTAAGTGTTTGCCGAATGATTTTACAATTTTACCTTAAGTGATGCTTAACTTGTTACGCGTATACTCTTTTTAAAATGGTTCCCGTTCACTCCGGCTGTACAGAGACTTCTGCAACATGGAACGGGGACCAGTTTAAAGTATTTTCATATTGATTAAAATTAAGTTTGTTTGCACTTTACCGACCGACCGTAAAAACAATATTTTATTGCCGAAATCTAAAAAAAAGTTTTCTTTCATATTTTCGCCTACATGATATTTCCGCGCTTTATCTCCTAAAATGACATACTTTCAACAAAAACAGCAGTGGTATCTAGGTCTACTAAATTTTATTTTATGAGTCATATGACAAATATTCTCTGAATAAAATATTTTTTTCTCTTAAAATCTAGGGTTGGTTAAAGGGTTCAGCCTGATTTTGTATTTATCGTTTCAACTTGAAATATCCGATTTCACCGTCAGAATAGCAGTTCTTGCCATAGCATATATTCCATTATACAATTACCTAGTAAATTGTTGCTGTAATGGCGCTCTATCACTAAATTCACGGGTAATAACCATCTATGGTTATTTATCGTACAGTTGGGAAATACATGAAGGGGGGCAATTTGTTCCCTTTATTCGATAATAACATGTTAGTGGATTTTGAGGAATTATCGGGAACTCGTTCAACCTTCAAACGCTGGAATGTGGATGTTTTCCGAGTACTGAAACTAAATGGTATCTATAGATATGATATATGTTGTCTGGGCACGAAATATGTACTTTGTTATAAATAAGATTTTCGGTTAAACTCATAAATAAGATGTACAATATTACGGAAAAAGAACAGACAAATACGAATATAAAAAAAATAATGAACAAACATTCAAATACAGGATATATTGCATGATTCCCGTGTGTTCTGTTAATAGATAATGTATTATTGTGTTACCATGGTATTAGAAGTACCAAAAAGAGTTCAACTGATGAGTTTAATGCAAACTAACGTACAAAAAGGTTGTTAAAAATTTTACTAATGCATTAAAGTCTACATGTACATTTAATTCCACAAAGTCTGATCACTGATCAAAATGTAGGTTGCGAAATTATTGCATGGAAAAGGCATTTTTGGATAATGTTGCTTTTAGTTAAATCCATTCTCATTGCACATTCTCTACGATTTTTTTACTGCAATCTATATTGAAACTGAGGGGACCTCCGTGGTTGAGTGGTTATTGTCTCTGAAAATTACTAAACCCTCATGGCTGTGAGTTCGAATCCCGTGTAAATAAAATGTCTTCGTTATGTCAATGAATGTCTGCCCTCTAAATATAGACCTTATAAAGTCATTTGTCAGTATTTCGTCTCCTTAATTCCAGAAGCGTATAACTTCGTTTTTGACAAAAATGAAGTTTTTGCTATCGTTCCCAAAACGCTCTACAATATGCACTAACTTATATGCTTATAACTCTAACATGAAGAGGCTAAATCGCTGTGCCACAAACGTCTAACAATTCATTTTCTTGTGACCTCACAATCTTTTGACGCGATTTTCTTAGAACGAAAAAAATGAAGTTATATGGTTCTGGAATTAAGGTCACGATTTGTTATTTTCAATTGACAAAACATTAGAAACTATTGACAAGTATCCATGCTGTCCACGCGGGGTTCCCGCAATGTGACCAAAATGCGTTGTGTGAAGTTCTATGTTGCATTACTTCCCATAATTAAAGTGCAATTGTGTGTTCGTTGGAATTGGTGTGAATTGCATAATTTGCATCATGGAATGATTGATCTTGGTGAACACAATTTACACAATTAATTACGGTGGTAATGGACCTTTCAGAGTACTCTCTGTGTATCAATTAACCGTGAAAATATATTTCCTTCCTAGCATGAAGGTGTATGACAAAGGAATGATTTCAATATCACAAACCAATGCACTTACATCATCAGCGTGTTTACTTGTTACGTTTGAGAATGCAGTTTCTCTGCAGCGCATGGTTGCTGTTATTTGATTCATACTGATTCGATTGATTCATGCGGAGAAAATTGCAGGTACAGTGCAACCTCCCCAGAGCGCCCTTCTCTTAAGCAACTACCTCTCTTCAACAACAGCATGTTTTTCCCACTGTACGATTTAATTATTCACACTGATTGGATTAGTACTGGTAAAGAATCCAGGAACACTGGTTAGGTTAAAATACTAAAATACTGTTTAAAAAGCATCATAAAATCAAAAAGTGACGAAGGGAATTAACTCTGATTGATATGTGTTTAATTATTAAGAGTTGTTCCCCTTCGTTTGATAATGAATCAAATCAGAGTTTATTATTAGTAACATCTTTAGATGTACAAGTACAATGTTTCAATCCCGATTGACTGCTTCCTTATTTATACGGTCAGTTTTATTACATTTTCTGTTAAACCTGTGTTAATGACCACCTGTGAATAGCGGCTACCTTTGATCGATGTTTTGTTTTCTTTGGCACACAGATATCTTACAATAATAATAACTAAAGCCACAATTCTCCACTGTTAATGGTCTTAGTATTCTAGTTTGGCTATGGATAGCTTGTTTAATGCGACATTCATTTTAGTCGTTAGAGCAATAAATGCTACATTTTTCACACATTAATGTTGCGAGTGTGTATCGTCTAGGTGGGCATTGTGGCTGTACAGGAATGGTGATCCAGTTTCTTGACCCTGAAGTCGAGGGTTCGAATCTAGACGGAGATTCCTCGTAGATATCGTGGGTGTTTGTTGCAATAAGTAATAAAACCAGTATAATTCCCAGAAATATGGATTTTCTATTTCAGTCTTAACGCATAAAAAAGATGAAACAAGATATATACATTTATTTCTAGTAAGCTATATCTTTATTGGAATATTTTATTAAATGTTGAATAACTTCTCCTAGTGTATCTAAGTATTATGGCTCAGAAACACCTGTATAGGAGCGTGCGTAGCTGTAACCATGGGTAAGGTTAATGTTTGTATGTGTAAATAAAGCGGGATGGGGTGATGTCTATATTGCACTGGGGGGAGTGGTAAAATCAGAGACGCTGACTGGTTTTATGTGTTGCCTATGACCTTCTGATAAGCGCAATTGTTGCGTATGTGTGCGTTACAGAATTTTGTTCTGAGTCCTGCACTGACAGAATGACCTGATGGATGACCGGCCCAGCTTGGACATTAGAATTATGGGGTACGGTTTATACCATAGTCATACATTATCAATTTGTCAACATCATTGATTCTGTTAGATAATTACCGAATCTACTACTTGTACTTGTAAGGTCTCCGTCACAAACATTGTGTTTAATGCTGCACTTAGTTATGCTTCCTCAATCTCGGTCATTTCACCAATATGTTCGACGGAAAGATACATTCGTTTTAATTAGGCCAGAAAAACTAGTCGTGTTTCCGTAAACCTTTTGACAACAGAATTCAAAATGCGAGAATACTTGGGGACAAATCGTGCTTCCAAAGTACTAAACATATGTTCAGATAAATGTGCTGCGACCTACCAAGTCAAATATTGTCAAGTAACTGGAAACACGAATCTTTTCTTCTAGCCTAACAGTCTTTCCAATACTACAATATCATTCAAATTTAGGATAACATGAGTTTTAGAAAAATGTTCGATGATAAAGGTGCATAAAATGATTCCAATCTTATTAAAAATATAAACAAAGAGGTAAATATTATTGTTTTATTTATCAATCACGCTCGAGGTTTTGAAGTTGGCGTAACATTCGTGCTTCTAAAAAGCCTTCTTACAAAAACAGTTTGTATGACGGAGCATACGATTACAACAATACACTGACAAATTGACCATCTCTGGACATATTCATTGTTTCCTGTAATCAAATACCAATCTTTTACGACATGCATTCTACTGGATGCTTGATGGATTTTAGCATCGGTTATAGATTGTTGAACATTCTGAATTATTTCCTGAAAATAAAGGAAAATCAACTGTAAGATATGTTTCCATTGTGGACATCAGGTTTTGTCACCCAAAGTACTATGCTTTAGATAAACAAAATGAGCACTTATTCGTAAAAACAACAATCAATCAATCAGTCGTGTTCGTTGATGAATATTGTTGCGAACTATCCTGATAGACTGATGAATGTTGTTGTGTTTAAAGGTGTTGTTGTTGTTGTTGTTGTTGTTTGCAATAGTCTGTTTTTTTGTAATCATGGCTTTGTTAACGGCTATGAGTTTCGTGAGAAAAGATGGAATTGTTTTTCATATGTTGGTCGTTGGAACCGGTTTACACTAAATTAGCACTGTCTAAAAATGGAGGTACATTGTTTAGTGTTTGAGAATCAAATTTGACTTACACCTAAGATTGAATATCACATAATCTATACAAAAGTTAAGCTACTTTGTTGTACTGTCAAACGGACAGGTAAAACAAATGATGTAATTTTATTGTAAAAGAAATGACTGTGCTATTACTTTCCGAAGTAGTATAAACATGAAAGGAAATCCAGTCGCAGTTGCTCATTGCATATCCAGTTAGTTAAGTATTATGGATATATTTTAAGTAGCATCCAAAGTGATCTTGCACATGACTGACAAAAATGATCAAATAGCGCCAGATATTTTATTCGGCGCACCTCGACCGACTGCCTAATTTAGGCTGAAACTGGTAGCCGACATTTGGAATTTCCCGGATGTAAAACTGACAAATATGGCGGCATCCACGAAAGAAATGCCTGTCAAGTTTGCTTTTCTTGGCGGAGTGCTGTTTATTGTATACTATGAACAGCAGAAATCAAAACACTGCTTGAAGGGAAATTATGCAGTAAAAAAGGCTAGACAGCCTGTCGACATACGCCATTCAAAGAACATACTCGTAGTTGTCTATCGGTTATATTTCCTAAGCAATAAGTCGGCAGCCGCTTTACAAATCAAAGGCATTGACGCATATCAAGCTACCAAATACACCCGAGGTTAGATGGAGGTACGGAATCGGCCGAGGTGTTCCGAATGCTGAGTAATTAAGATTAAATACATATACAAACCGTAAAATTGGCGACAGTAAGCTGAACGTCCTCTAACTCAGCTCTGTACTTGTCCCACTCCTCTTCGACGTAAGTCACCAAGAACACGTATACGAGCTTTGAAGCCATCCTACTCATTGTGTTGTCTAAGCATATGGCGTATGGCCCTGTCGGAATTACAAGTTACATAAATTTTAAAAACAATCAGCAAACTTGTGTAAACCAAGACATCGATATTTAATCACCGACGTGGTTATCAAAGTACGAATGTAAACTAATGTGCCGACATAATATTAAGGTTATTGATATGTTTATCATAGCATGTATAAATAAGACGCCGTCTGAATTGTCTTCATATTATATTAGTATAAAATTCAATTATTCAGTTAAAATTTGTACAATTTCAATATATATATATGTATATAACTTTGTATACGTATATAATTTCGTCAACAATTAAACCCAACCACCTTAATACATTAACTGACGGTAATATCAGCACAAAGGGTTTCATGCACTGTCACCAATAGCAACAGAAATAATAATTAAGTATTAACGTCAGTATCCAGTTGTTAGAAGCGGTTGTCTGTACTTTTATACAGTATTCTAAAACTGGGAATCACTACTTATTGACTGCGGTCATTTCTCTGATGATATTTAATCTAGTTTTAGCCTAAAATTAATAAACATAAGAAAAACCAATGCAAAACCTAAATTCAACGATCGAAGAAACAAGAAATAAATTCCTCAGTTACTAATAAACATGAAATGTTGTATCTGTTGTATTCATAGAACCTTTTGTTTGAATTTAGAGTCTGTACATTAAATACAAATTCACAAATACTAAATAAATATCACAAATACTGACTACTTTTTGTTTTAATTCTTGGAAAAGTAGAATGTAAATCGTTTTCATATTACACTGTCTGGGAAATTTTACTTCAAAATTATAAAAATATCATATCTGCCATGATAGAGTTTTTAAACAATAACTTTTTTGTCTAGTATACATCACGAAAAGTTAGTTAAAAGGATTGAAGATATGCCCGATTATTGGCCATCATTCATTTGTATATTTCAAACGAATCTTAAGTTCAATGTCTAGTACATATACACTCATAAAACCTTTGTGTATTGGCGGTTGGAATA
Organism: Lutraria rhynchaena; assembly: GCA_008271625.1. Lineage (NCBI taxonomy): Eukaryota > Metazoa > Mollusca > Bivalvia > Venerida > Mactridae > Lutraria > Lutraria rhynchaena. Next base: position 822,199 of record VIBL01000153.1, read on the forward strand.
CACCACCAATCTCTTGCTCAGACATGGGTCTGGCTTCAGGGTATTCCTCCGGGTCTAGTACCGTTATCCACCTGGGTGTTGTTCTCGCTTCTTGTAGCACACGTCCAGATATACCTTTGATGTTGAAATCTAGTGACGTGTCACCACCACGTAATACCTAGAATAGTGAGACATATAGCAACCTGTTACCCCGCACACCGTCACCAAACATAGTAAAACAAAAGGATAGTGAAGCTAGTCGTCCGATTTAGTCGTACTTAGAAAAAAATATAGATGAATTGGGTGCAAAAGCCAGTAAGAATATTGATAAAACTGAATGATATTATTTTGATAAACTGTGTTATATCCGAATGCATTTCATGATATCTATGCACATAGAAAGTTTTTGTAGATGCACAGAAAATGACTATCATTTTTATTTTACCATTATATCTTGTTTTAGGAAATTAACGATGATCCTTGATTTTTCAATGATTCTGGGTTTTATTCTATGAGGTATTTTACGTCACATTCGGTCTTTTTTAAACAGCACTCATCACTTTTTACTCGTATGTTGTTATATGAATACAAAATGTATATTTTACTATTCGCAAAGTTGATGGTGTATTTAACATAATGCTTGCTGGTATATAAGAAGACACTAATGAACATTTAGATAAGTTTCGTCGGTTAAATACTGGTGATGCCATTGTTGTTGTATATGTTGGTGTTGTTGATGAAGTAAGTTGTTGTGGAAGCTAATTATTTTATATAAGTCTACCATGACAACAGCAGGTGTTGTAAATAACGCATGGTGTTGAACAGAATTTTAGTGCTGAAAGCAATAAACGACCAATGACATTAAGCTGAGTGGATGGCTGGGCGAATGGTGAATATGCTAAAATGGTATTGTGGGTGCTTTAGTAAGGAATATACGTATGTAACAAATTATAATGTTCAAAACAGCAAATACAATTTAATAAACATTATTTAAATAACAAGACAAAGAAACAAATTATTTATCAGTGACTTGACGTTAAATGACCAAAACGACATGCTATAAACCAGTAGTCCTTTTCACAAAAATCTTACGATCTTTCTAAGTGAAAACGATAAAGTTCCTTTTCAAAAAAAAAATACATGTAATTATGAAAATCTTAAGCGCAAAAACTGTCGTACTTTTACGACAATTGCAACCAATTCGTAAGTGTGAAATATTGCTCCTATTTGCAAAAGACAACACTTAAAAACAATACAAACATTAATCTAAAGGGAGAAATAAATGTAGAAAAACATGGCTGTTGATTGTTTGTATAGAGCTTTGCGTCGCGAACGAGTGTGTTCACATATTGAAGTCAATAGAATTGTCTTAAGATTAATATTCTCTTATTAGTGGTTTTGTGAAATTTACTTCAGAAATAACGTACGATATTCATGAGTCTTAGGATAGATCTTAAGAATTTTTGTGCAAATGCCTACACAGATTCAGTCAATCACACCTATGTTGACATAACGATGTACAAATGTGATGAAATGTCAGAGACAAACAGTAAAGTGGAAATAAGGAATTCAGAAGTGCGATTACCCAACAATTTGTGATAACCTATCAGAAACTTAGTGCAAATAGCGCATTTGGTAGCATGTATATGCTATATGTCATATGTCAAACATCAAAGTTTCCGACAAAGAGTAATATTAGCCTTTTTTTCAAATTACTCGATGCTATGATATGAGGAATGTCGCTTTTTCTGCGCTAAAAACATGACTTGTAATCTCACTTCTGATTTATTCGTGCAAACATTAACAAATTTACCAAACAAAACATCACCAGGCACAGTGGAGCATGATTCTTTCACAGTTAATATTGTGCAAATCATTCCGTTTTAAGATTATTCTCATATTTAGATGCTTATGGTTCAAATAAAACCCGGATAGATAAAGGGGATGATGGGATAGCTGGGATTAATCAGACCATGGCGGTGATATACGAATACATGTGTATATAGAACAGGGAACAACCAGGTCAGGATGTAAGCTGGCTTACCATAACCCGTGATTTCGGGGCTAAGTGTTCCTTTTTCCTGCCAGGTGACCAGCCCAGCTTTCTTCATATCCGGGTCATATGAGACCAATGCAATTTTAACATCACCCCCACGTAAAACCTACAATTTTACGAAACTTTGCTTATTGATAGGCGATGTTTATTTCAAATTATCGTCCGCTCAATGCACCCATGCCCACTACGATGAAACATCTTTCATGATGGATAAAAGTCTATATATTATCGTCTGTGGACATGATGTTGCACTAAATGGTCAAAAAAGCACTAAAGTTTAGTCTTTGCCGTCCAAAAACTAACAATTGATGAGAAGATTAGAACATAATAAAAAAAAGTTAATGTTAGAACATAATAAAAGTTCTCCATAAAAAACGAATTAATTTATGAGTTAATAATGAATCAAACACTATTACCGAGCTTCTGTATCTCATTAACATTCGTAGGCTCTCGCGCTCGTAGTACGAATTAATTCAAATATTTTATAAGCACTGTTATAAATGTCACTGCCAAATAAACTAAATGATTCAGGGAAAAAGTCCAACAAACACTCAGATGTAAGTGCCAGCTGTGAAGTAAAGAGTTTATATTTACTATGCTTGGTTTGCTTTGATAAGCATTCAGCATTATTTGATATTGTATGAGTATGCCTAGAAAATATAATGAGTCGCATAATTATAAAACTGTTTGACATTTCCTTTCAAGTTTGTTAGTATACATATTATTACAATGTGTAGGCTGAGGTATGGTGATGATAAGCCCGTGTTAATAAAGGTTAGAATGGTTACCAAACATGCAACACTGTGCCTGACATTCTACATCAAAGAACAACTTAACTACTAAAGCAAACACCAAGTGGTAGTACCCCCATAAGTACAAAATGTATTCTTGTCATTTCTATTCAGTTATTAATTGTACTATATCTACATCAATTACACCATCATACAAGCAATAATGTAATAACCCATTCTATTTAAGCAACTTTGAATAAGTTTTGCATTATACAAACGTATTGTGACGTTTGAACACTCGGTAATGTCATGTGATAGCTAGATTCCCTATTGCCTTCTTCAAGTGTCATCAAACAACACAATTATGGATGAACTCAAATTCACAGCAGTATAACGTACCGCAAAAGTATAAGCCCCGGGTGTCTACGAATTCATTGTTCATTAGAAACGACAAGAATCAGTGAAAAGTAAAGATTTTGTTTGCACCGGGATCGAGGACTGTGGGTGGGAATCGGGCGTACGGTGGGAGTCGCGAATTGGGCGTACCAGTTTCGGGGAATGGACCGTGTTGAAATCCCCCAAGTGTACTCTGGTCTGTTTTCTGAAGGATATCGTAGTTAACACCGTCCTGCTTCATCAAAAAGAGAGCAACCCTGCCGTCCCCACCACGCATTACCTGAGAAGTTATAGGAGTCAGCGTGTTATAGTGATATCAATAACAGTCATATTAAATTTTATTAGATTGAAGTTCAGAAGTCATATCACTCAATAGTTTAGTAAGGAGTTAAAGACGTAACTTGAGCTGTGTGCGTGTGATTTGTGTTCACTGATCAGCATTGATGAATATCTAACGAATTTTGTTATTTTCGTCCACTCCGTCCACGGTGACATTTGATCTTTTTACACCGATATGTGATTGTCTTTTGTGAACATACAAGTCTATAAGAAAGTATTTGAGTTGATATGAAGTATGGTTCATATGAAGTTAATGGAACCATTAAAAATAAGTACAAGTGATTGTCGTACGTATCAGTATAAACATACATGTATTGTACTAGTTTTATATCGATATGTTTCAGCACAAATCGTGTAACGCTAGAATAAACCGCATTGAGGGAGTGTATATCGATATGTGTTGTTTTTTTAATTATCGCGATATATCGATATGTGTCAGCATAAATCGTATCGTAATACATGTACATGTATATAGATATGTGTTAGTGTAAACTTATCGTGTTGCAATATATCGATATGACCATGTCTTTGGTATATTTAGATATGAGTTAGTATAAATCGCATCGAGTAAGTGTATATCGATGAGTTAGAATAAAACGTATCGAAATATATCGATATGTGTTAGTATAAACCGTGTCGTGTTAAAGTGCACCGTATGTATTGGCTATAACCGTATTGTGTTAGTATATGTCGTGTGTGTTAGTATAAACAGTTTCCAGTTAGTACGTTACACAATTAATGTGTTAGTATAAATTGATTCCGTATGCTATGAGTTAGTATAAACACGTTTCATTCACGTGCCAGTGAATGCAAATGGTAAGTATATTTCCAGGCAATATATGAATGCGCATGCACTCTTGTAGTTACCAATTTGTCCGCCATTGTACATCATGACACCATCAGGTTTGGAGTGCACAGCATCAATAATGTGTCTCGGATTATCTACATTTGTTAAAGTAGAGGATATAATATAATCCCCTCCCGCTACCACCTAGCAACGAAATATAATTTATATACGAATATTCAATAAAAAAATGTGATTAAGCAATACTATCAATATTCGGGACATAATTACTTTGCTTTAGCCAAATTTATTAAGCTATAGAGAAATTATAGTAAATATTTATATTGGGTAGTCTAAATTATATCAATGGAGAGCAGCTAAGATATAGCTATATTTTAGAGCTACACTTACAATATATTCTTCATTCCCGAAATGTTTGAGTGACAATTTGCTACAGACATTTTTTTAGCCCTACTCAACCGAGCACGAAATAAGAATACTAAATAAATCCATATTATTATGTAGTATTCTGTTCATTTGCATGTTGAAGAGATCGTAAAACATTGTAGCCTTGCTAACAATGTAAGTGTTAATGGAATTTTGGATCACAAATATCTTGAATAACAATTTTATGCGATTTGAAGAGATATTTAAATTCTAATTAAATTATATTCTAAATCGAGTACCTATGCACTGGCCCTATTTCATATGTGGTACGGTAATATTTTGAAGTCATATCGAGTCAGACCAAATGTCGCTACGTGTCATAGACTGAACCCCTTAAGGGGACAGACATGTTTAATAATTTCAGGGTCTAAGCGATAGTATTTGTTAATTAATGCACAGCTGATTATGCCTGTTTGACATAACTATGGTGACATTTTTTATTCATTGTGTTTCTTTATATATACATGTTAAGCTTAGTTAACGACTAATAACTACACAAGATCTTTTTATGCAGCTGTTCCTTACAAGAACAGCAAATTAAGAACGGAATGTGTACGTAAATATATAAATTAAGCTACATGTAGGTCGTGATAATTGCTGACGTAACCTTGATATACAAGAAATTCTGATATAATAGAAAGAGTTCCTACGCTGTTCGGGAATACTTTTGTTAACAACGAAGTCTCGAACGTTGACTGGACGATGATACGACGGTATTCGCACATATCGAATGATTGCATGAACCTTTTTGTCCTATCTTTAATTCCAGAGTCCAACATTCAGATTTATATAAGACCCTGGAAAGTGCATTCTTTTTTTCAATTTACGTCGGTAAGTGGAGATTTTCGGTCAAATGTTGTAATATGAACAACGGGCCTATATAAGATAGACGAAATGTCGTCTCAACTAGTAGGTTGTTAAATCAAAACAATAACGTTGATGAAGCTAAATGTTGAAAACATCAAAAGTGAAAAGGCGAAAGTTTCCCGTATTTAAAGTACAATTTAAAGAAAGGTTTGAAATGTTGGGAAGTATCTGCCAGTACATATGCATGGATGAAAATAGAATTTTTTCCAAAAAAAAAACGGAAATATTAACCTCGGTACATCGGAAACAATAAAAACCAGTAGGTTCCGGACCTGGGAAAACCGGAGGTTCCGGAAAATTCCGGAAAAACTTTTAACCATGCATATATAGTCAGTTTAAGCCTCATACACCGATACTTAATTAAGCTTTTTTGTGGTAATAGTGACATTTCTACTCGTCGCTGCATTTAGTTTAGCTGCCCTAGGTACATAATCTCACGTCGATCGGTGTAAAGGAAACTGTGCACTCTAAATTACAACGTAACTGAGATTTTAAAATGAATCACTGACAATTAAAATACACGGGGAGACGTCGATATACGTACGTATATCTGAGATACTGTCCGGAATACATAAACAAACTGGTCACGTGAATATTTCCCACGGGTAAAACGAGTCCCGGTTTATTGTACATGTATAATATCATTTGACTTTTGATTTTGACTTTTGCCACTGTTTATTATTTAAAACGATATGTGCAGAACCGGCCAGGTTAATTCATTTTAGTGATAATCCAACACGTCGTCTACTTTATAATGGTTTAATGACACAAAAGTATGACAGTATTTTTTAAACGACATAAGAATTTAGGGAATCGCGTCTGTTAAATTACAATCACAATTATTTAGCTGTAAGAATCATACGTACTAGTATATTTTTTTTATTTCTACAATATTATACATGGTAGATATCGAAATCATATGCATGACGCATCGTTTAAATCACTTATCATGTCCAAAATCACGGGAATATAAAATATTAAAACAAGGCTTTGGACTTAAGTGAGCTGTTTTTTTTTCAAGATAGTGCGTACATGATATAAATCCTTAACTTGGTAGAACGTAATGTTGTACATAATGTTCTAAATTTTATTCGCGGACCACTCAATTATTTTCAATTAATGACAGTAATGTTTTCATCTGCTGACGATGTACAATACATGTGTGTGTATTCCCACGCTACGTGCAGCCAATCGTAAAACAATTAATACACACCTTATAATCGCGACAACGGTGATGTATCACCCTAAAAACAATGACATTGCATTCATTAATGATAAATAATGTACACAGAAAAAGTAGCCACTTTGCATACCTCGAATGAAATATGAAGTTTTCCTCCTGCAGGAATGGTTTGGAAAAAACACTCTTCCTTTCCAGCCCCAACTTCAATTTTAAACTCGTGTTGGGCTCCCGGAAGCCCATCGAAATCAAATTCATCAGTCTCTTCTCCAAGCACAGTTTCTGCATGAATTCGAAAATCCACGTAACTTAATAAAACACTAAAAACAAGCCACGAAGTCCGCATTGTTTTAGATTTTTAAAGTTCGTATATTGTACACGTAAGACACTATGACAAGTTGTAGTAACTTATCATTCCATACCGTATTTGTTTTACTACAATTCTTATCAAGACACTACACACTGGTCGACAGATAAATTACCAACTATGTCAAGGGAGACAACTCTCGTATTTCGTGTATCGTGACGTTTTGATGGATGACTTATAGATATATGGATGACGGGCCTTTGTTTTTTGTTGTCAATAGATGTTATGTCAGTTAGCGAAATCAAGTTGTTACATCAATAGCCAATAGGTTTTAGAATACATTTGCGATTTCTATTGATTATGATTTATTGGATAAAGCCGAAAAAAAGCAGTTGTGTTTTCGGTTATAATACTTGAGAGACCTTATAGTATGGAGCCGACCGTAGTTTCTCGCAGCAAAATCTAGTACGAAAGTACGAAAATATTGTGGACGAATCGTACCTCCACAGTATAAAAAGGTTCAAAAAATAAATAGAAAAGTTTTGTATGATGATGTACTTTAAATTGACGGAAATGATAAAACACAATGCATGTATATTATACATTTGTATACACATGAAGTATTGTAAATCAATGTTACAGTCTCACGTAATTTTGACCGTAAATATATCCACATTTGGGGAGATATATGTATTACCTGGGACCAATAAATATATTGGTGCCAGATACTACGGAATGTTATCAAATACCATTGTATTTATGCATTACTACGACGATTCAAATATTCTTTTCTCAGAACATATTGGACCGCTTAAACAAAATCGTATCACTCAATCACAAAGTGTCTGTGTTATTTTTGAAGATCCTTCCTAAATGCGTTGGCTAAATTATCAAAGTGATGGGGTACTTAATTACAACCGTACATTAGGTTTGATGTTATAAAACCGGAAATATTTTGCAATGAAAATTAATTACACGTGCGAGTTTAGAATTAATTATTTTAGGCTCGATTAAGCATGAAATGCATCTTCAAAGTATATTTTGTAATGCTGCAGAATACAAGATGATGATGCAAATTTAAATGTAAGGGTGACATTTCAGTGATTTCAGTTCTTGGGTGAGGTACAGAAAGCGGGTTCAAGGGTGGGGTACAGAAAGCGAGTACATGGATGGGATACAGGAAGTAAGTTCATGGGTGGGGTACGGAAATCGAGTCTATGGGTGAGGTGCAGAAAGCGAGTTTATGGGTGCGGTACAGAAAGTGAATTCATGACTGGGGTACGGAAATTGAGTTTATAGGTGGGGTACAGAAAGTGAATTCATGGGTGGGGTACGGAAATCGAGTTTATGGTCGGGGTACAGAAAGCGAGTTCATGGGTGGGGTACGGAAATCGAGTTTATGGGTGGGGTACAGAAAGCGAGTTCATGGGTGACGTACAGAAAGCGAGTTCATGGGTGGGGTACAGAAAGAAAAAATCTGTTCAATGTTTCAAGAATATATCGCGTATTACACGAATGTAATCGCGTTTTTCTGCGTGTAAGTAGTTTGCAGTGCGGATATAATCTGCTTTAAACACTTATAAGCGCATTAAATGATATTTGTCAGAGGAGTCATGCGGATGTGCGTTAAAATTACGCCTCTCTTGCGTCATAACAAAAGAGAATTTTTAACTTAAAACGAAATTTTCAAGCGTTGTTTGCCGTTTAATGAAACGACATTTTTTCATGAATTAGCGTCCTCTTTCAATAGTAAGATTTATAGTACCATACCATAGTAAGGTCGATCGAATTACACGTAGGTCCTTTGTGATTCATGTATGCATGCATATCGAATGCATTCTTGCTTTTCGCAGTCATTCATTTGTTAACATTTTTTATTTATTAGAGAACATGAATAAACACAATGTTTGGCTTACGTAAAATCCATTCATTACTGGAGTAGGAAGGTATGAAAAACTTCTTTCACTTCGATATCAAGTTGATTTTTGAGGTTCGTATTGTTTTAATCAATGTTTTGTTTGTTTGTTTTATGTAACTTACTGTCACTCGGGTTTAACGCCTGTTTTCAACATTTTTTCAGTTATATACGGCAACCGATTTACCAAACCAATTTTCCTGGACTGTGTACCAACCAGTGCTAACTTACCCTTCCACAAGGAGCCGGCAACTTCTCCATATATGGAGGAAAATCGACATTTTTGTCAAATTTTCATAGAAGGGTATAACCTGCCGCGACCGTGATTCGAACTCGGATCTCCAGGTTACAAGTCCTGCACATTAATCACTTGACCGCGGCCGCGGTCCTGTTTTAATCAAAGTCCTATATATACATACGCGTGCATATATATACTACATATATTGTACGAAATTTCAAATGGACCAAAATAACTTAAAAAAAAAGACTAAAATCTGAGACCTATATGCTACGTTTCTGACAAAATGATATGAATTGTTTTCATAATGAGTGCACGTGTGTATATATTTACTAAGATCAGGGATTATACATTATTTATAGCCTAATGTAGAGTCCCTGTGAATACCTAGATTCATCTTTGGTGTCTAATTATAATTATACATCTTTTCATTGAAATAATGAATGTATTGTGCATATCTTCATTACTTTTTGCAAAGCTATTCAAGTATTAAGCTATATTTATCAAATAACTATCTAAAAGCGAATTACATCACATGCGTATTAAAAGCTAAGAAACGTAATATTGAGTAAATTCAAGCTAGATAACGGCGTAGTTAGCATTACTCGAACGGGCCGAAATTTAACCACCTAGTCTTCAGAATCACGCACCTGTATTTGTTCTTAACTTATGATTTAATTTTAGAATTCTATGAGTAATGGATTCTACTACCAACTTTGATTTATACTTTTAGATCTTCGATTTAATCTTAAAATCTTTGCAAGTTTTCAACCAGAAGGGTATAAAGTCTAAACTGTACCGCACTGCAATAAATCTTCAGCTATCATGCTGCATTTTACGAATAAAACATGTTTTGCCCGCATGTTGATTGATAGCGTGCATCCGTTTGTTGGAAACATTTCGTAATTTTATCAGATTTTTCACGCAATCGGGTTGAAAACTCATTCACAAAATATTTCACCTGTTTAATGGAACCTGCGGGTTAAAAGTCAACTTTGTGTAAGTATAACGGAAATGACGTCACATATCCATTTATGGAGTCGGAAATCTTCGATGTGATTAATTCTAGCTGGGATTTATTGTTCCTCTATTAACGATATTTTGAATTTAAATTGAATTTAATTATGTAAGTACTTTAACTGTTTTTATCGTTTCTTTCCTGTTATGTGATGATTGTGTTATGGGTTGTCATGCACGAAACTTTATTTACATATTTCTCCGGTGGGTGGGGTAACTGTCAAAAAACCAGGAAGAGTCTAGACTGATATATTTAGCTTTGTTTGGGATGCTTGCCGACGTGTACCGCGCACATGCTGTTATAGTTTCTGATTCATTATGATGTCTCACTTTAATATAACATGATGGGCAAACTGGTGTATGTATAAATAATACAATTTTCAGATTTTTAAATTTTATATTGTACATATGATTTTTCGAAAAATATTTCAGTTCTTGTGATTTAATCGTAAACGTTCCATTAGATTAGCACTATGTTTTGTCTGTATTTTTTTAATGCCAAGCCTTAAGCTCTTGGCATATATTGAAGTCAGTGTCTTTGTTTTACTTGAGTGTTAACATTATTTTTGTAGTGGTTGTAAGAATATGGAGCACTTTCAACTGCCTTGCTGATGAGTTAACTCTTTAGCAATATTGTGTCGATGAATGTCCACCTGCATTGCTAGGGGTCCTGAGTTCAATCCCAGTTAGGATCATGCAGGGTTTTCCATAAGATTTTTCACCTGAGTGTCCCCAGGGCTCCCATCTTTAACATTTTAGGGGTCCCTTGGCGTTTTTGGGCGTCTCACTCGGAAAATGCCAAGGGCAAATTCCAACTCCGAAGGGGTCCCAAGGATGTAGTTGTCACTCTCAATATGAGTACCTCGGCCGAATATCACATCAGGGGCGCAAGGTACCTGCATCAGAGAAATCCCTGTCATGGACTTTTCTTGCTCCTAATTTACTGTATCATACATCATGTACATGTCTGAAGGGAAGAAATTCCTGGAGGACATTTTGTTTATTTTAAGGCATTCATGCATGTACTGATGTACTCTGTATTGTACTGCATTAATTACGATCAAGGAACGCATAGACCAGTCATTGTATGTCAAGTTAATGTCTGATCATTCATTCATTGTGCCTCTTTCTAGATTAATGGATAGTCTTCAAGTAACTTCAGAAAAAATAGTTTAATGAATGTACTAATACTTATAATGTATTTATCAACTCTTTAGTTGTTTTCACAAACTATTAAAAATAATTACTTTTTTATTACTAAACAGGTTGCTTGAAACTGCTGGAATATTTGCCTCACATTTGGTCATGGATGCAAAGTTAGAATTTCTGTCTGACCAAATGAAAATTTGTCTGACTGAACATAGTATAGATAAGGGATAAATGCTGTAAATCGTGCCTGACTGCAAGACATCTGGTCCGGTACTCACCAAAAAGTTATTGGACATGCTCGAAATTTGCCTGCCATGTCCGATGGTCTGGCAACTTTCAGGAAGCCTGACTAAATATATTGTACAGTAAAAAGCTCTATCCATAAACTTGATAAAAAAATGAAATCTGATGACTTTGCTAGTTAGTCAGGATTACAGTCATAAACTCTTATTATAGAGTTTCTGTATAGTACATGCATGTAAATTGAGCTCGGTCAATTTCATTGAATGATTGATGCATCAATTTTTTTAGCCCATGTTATTGTTAATTGATACTATAGTTTCTACGTCCAAGATTGCTGATTGTTATACTCCAGTCATTTGTCAATTGCCTGACTCAGAAATTTTTCTCGAACATACATGTTTTATTGATACATGCTATTTAATGTGTCACCAACAATAAAGGTCTTTTAGCAACTTTTCCAAATTTACTGGTTAAGGAGTAAAGGACATCTTCATGTCACTTGAAATTTATATGATCCTGGGTGGGATTCCAACTCAAAGTAGTGAATGCCTAGTGATTTCAAATCTGATGCAAAAAAAAAAAACAACACTGGACTACGGAGGCTCCTGTGCTTTAGTTTAAGATAAGCTGCCATATTGGAATATAGAAGCATTTTAACTCAGGCAAATGTGTCTACACTTAGGAATATGAGTGATATAACTTGCAATGATATCTGATTTCATGAATTAAGTGCTTGTCAAATTGATATTTTTCAGAACCTCAACATGACACAGCATAGTTTAGATCAGGAGTTCCACCGTCTTGCTATTCATGACCAAAGAAGTCCTGGTAGTCAAAAACCTACCTACAGAGCAGGTTAGTAGAATTCTGTTTCAATATTATTTCTGGTTCATTTTATTGTGTACTGTATTGTCATCATTCTGGTTAATTTCAAAACATTTACATCATTATACATGCATTATGATGATCAAAATACATTAAAATACAAATATATTCTTAAAATCTTGATTCCTCTTGATTTATAATAGATTTTCAATGGGTCAAAAATGAAATGTCATTGTTAAATTGGTTACTAATTGATAAAAAGTGTAAGTTTCTATGTTAGTAATTTGATTTAGTATTTTATACTTTGTTTAGGTGTAAACTAATTCCTTCCAAGATTGGTTTGAAAATGATCTTGCAATGTGCATTAGTGTTACCATAGAGCTGTATTTGTCTTAGAGTTGATTAGCATCAATATGTATTTGTATGATAGTACAATGTACCACATGTATCATACAATTCTTTTTTCAGGACCAGCTCCGTTTCGTGCCTACAATGATGGTAAAGAGGAATTCCTACCGCCTCCTCCCCCTCCCACATCTTCATATTTGGATCACAATTTCCCCCCACCCCCACCAGAGTCAAAAGAGAATATTTACCATGAAATTCGTGATGAAGATTTCCCCCCACCCCCACCGAGTGGTGCTGAACCTATGTACAATAGATCTGGTATGTTCCATACACATGCTTATTTTTACCTAGAACCTTTTTTAAATCCTGTGAATGAAATACCAGAAAAAAATTAGGGGTTTCTGTGGTTGGTCTAGCTGGTATGGTCTGGCTAGTAATCGCTAGCCCTTCACCTCTGTGAGTTTGAATCTCACCCATGAATACAAATGAGAAAGCTGTCCTGATGGAGGGTCAGTGATTCTACTCAGATGTGCACATGCGTCCTCCTGGACCGTTAAAGCTTGAAAAGTTGCCTAATAACCCTCACTGTTAGTGCAACGTTAAACCCCAATGAAAAATGTAGGAAAATGAAATTGATGCGCTGAATGAATGGATTGTAGAATTATCAGCATCTTAAAGTTTTACCATAATTTGAATGATAAATGGTTTTCCATGTGTTCCCTGCTGCATCTTATTTATCAATGCATGGCAATATTTTCAACACATGGCAATATTTTCCTTGCATTAGTTTATCACGATTTGTTTGTCCCTGTATTCATACATTGATGAATTGGTATGCTATGTTGCAGATAAAGACATCGAAATTCTCCTTACTGATTACTTTTGAATGCATTTATTTCATTTTGACAAAATCTTTGTGTCAAGATATTGAAATAATTGTATCAATATTTCTTAAATTATGATAACATTCTCAAAATGACTTTTCTGGTCTTCACTTAACTATTAGTGAATATGAGTACTTGTAGACATGCGTGATTTGTAAAAAAAGGTAAGCCTTTGAAGTTGGAAAATAATTGCAAATGAAAAAACTTTAAAAAAAGGCAAATTGATTTTAGTGTTTGACATTGTATAATCAGTCCCATCCAATATTTATTCTATTGTAAGATACCACTTTGGCTGTAGGTATTATATCCCTAATAATGATTTTTTTTATGTATCTGATTAAGTGTCTGACATATTCTCATACAGTCATGGATGAAATGCCGGCATGTGCTGAAATTTCTAATTTTTTCATGGGTTTGGACTGGACTGGCTTTTATTGTTCCATAGCACCAAACTTAAAATTTCCATAATATTTTTTTTCAAAATTTTGAACTTCCACGCATGTGTAGGGCAGACATTTACCTGCTTATTTTTTAAAAGCAGGATATCCTCAGTACAGTGCACCATTATCTTCGTACCAGAGTCGACACGAGACACAGACGTTGTTACAGCCGTCAGGTAGATATGAACGTGAAGTGAAGCAAGCTACCTACAGTATTCAAAGTTCAGATAGTAAGTGGTTCTATTAGTAACTCATTACTGCTGTGTTGAATGGTTATAGATGTCAGATCAGTTCTTAGATCCACTCTTATAAATACTTAGTTTGTTAGGCCATCCTTATGAAATTGCTGGTTTGCTGTCATGTAATCGACTGTGTTGAGTGGTTATAAATGTCAGATCAGTTCTTAGATCCACTCTTATAAATACTTAGTTTGTTAGGCCATCCTTATGAAATTGCTGGTTTGCTGTCATGTAATCGACTGTGTTGAATGGTTATAGATGTCAGATCAGTTCTTAGATCCACTCTTATAAATACTTAGTTTGTTAGGCCATTCTTATAAAATTGCTGGTTTGCTGTCATGCAATCAACTCATTCAAATTCCCTGACCCGAAACATTTTCATCAATTGTTTTTGCTTTTTATTCCAGTTTTTCTCATTTTCTGTAGAGATTAATGTCAACAACAACAACAACAAAAGACAAATGAATAAATGCTTACCTACCTACCCACTGTCAAAAGTTTGAGTCTGTTGGTGCGGCATTAAACATCAGCGAAAAAAATGTAACTGCATGTATATATATGAATGACTATTTTCATTTCAGGTAGTGGGAGGTCTTCCCCCAGGTCATCACCATACGCAAGTCACTATGGAATACAGAATAATACATACAGTACAAGCCCTGTACCACCGCATTCAACCACCTATGGTAATCCACAAACATACAGTACATCTGCATCATATGGTCAATATTCTTCATCTAATCTCCGCAGTGGAAGCCCTGTTAGATACTCCCCTGGTTCCCCTCGTCAGGCTGAAGAATCAGGAGTTACCTATGCCCAGATAGCTCCCCGGTCAGAATCTGGTGTCACATATGCTCAGATTGCTCCCCGGTCAGATAGACCGGTGCCCGGTCCACAGGTTCCGATCCAGATCACAGTGTCTGACCCGAAACCTCAGTTCCAGCCAGCGTCCAGCCAGTCCCAATATTCCAGATCAATGCCAGTACAACAATCGGGGGATTCTAGGGGAAGTAGCTCTAAGGAACAGGAAGTGGATGCTCTTACACAAATGTTAATGCAAGGTCTTGAAGGAACTAAGGATCCAGACTTCTTTGGTAAGTTTTAACTGTTAACTCTTTTTGGAGGTGTTTGTATTATGTGTTTCAGTATTGAAGTATTTTACAAGAAACAATATGTATTACATTATATTCTCTTAGTTAACCAGTGAGCATCTTTTAGACAAATACAAGGAGTCTGATATCTTGAACATGTGTTTATGTTTAGAAGTGATTCATACTTCACTGCGGAGATTACACATCCACGCTAAACTAATGAAGTGGTCCAAGGGAGATAATTCATATTATTTCTATTATTACCAGTTTGTACGTTAGGCTGCATAATGTATTATGAAGTCTGCTTTACTTCATTAAACTGGGCATACGCTACATATTCAACAAAACTAGCAAAAATGCAGTATTTGAAGTTTGTTTAGATGTATTGTTAATACATCAGTACAAAACTGTAAGGGATGTAGTTATGGTCTCAGACATGTGATCACCAGCCCCTCACAGCAGCGAGTTCGAAACCCACCTGGACCAAACTTCACATGTGAGGAAGCTGTCCAGCTAGCTTACAGAAGGTCAGTGGTTCTACCCAGGGGTACTCCTTGGGTCATCCTCCACCATTAAAGCTGGAAAATTTGCCATGTTCGTTAGCTGTGCGTGCAACGTTAAACCTCAGAAAAAAAGCTGTAAGAATAACAGGATATATTGCTCTTCAAAATGGTATGTTTACCATCTATCACATTATATTGTTTTATTATATTCTGATCGTATTTTAGGGATCTGCTCTAAATGTGGTAAGAAAGTTGTTGGTGAATCTAATGGATGTACAGCAATGGATCAAGTCTTCCATATTGCCTGTTTTATTTGTGTCTGTTGTGGTAAGTTCTTTATATTCTTAAACAATGAACTAACATGATGTTTGTTTTGTTTTAATGTGACTTATTGTCACTGGGCTTTTACACCATTT
Source organism: Lutraria rhynchaena (assembly GCA_008271625.1). NCBI lineage: Eukaryota > Metazoa > Mollusca > Bivalvia > Venerida > Mactridae > Lutraria > Lutraria rhynchaena. The sequence continues at coordinate 838,593 of VIBL01000153.1, forward strand.
TTCAACAATTTTTCAGTTATACACGGAGACCGGTTCACCTAACCAGTTTTACTGGACCAATACTAACTTACCCTTCCACAAGGAGCTGGCAACCTCTCTACATATGGAGGAAAATCGACATTTTAGTCAAATTTTCTTAGAAGGGTATGACCAGGATTCGAACCCGGATCTCCAGATAACAAGTCCAGCGGACTTACCGCTGGACCATGGCCGCAGCCTCTCAAATATGATGTAGATGAAACATATTTTCTGTCTTAAATTGCTTTGTTGCTTATGTTAGAGAAGTTAAAAGTTTGAGATATTATACTATTTACATCTTAATCAGTTTGAAATTCTATTCTTTAAAATTGATCTTAGGCTACTGAATTAACATAATACTGTACTGTGTAAAAATGACGTGATTGCTAAAGAATAATGTCAGCACACGTTTTCACATAAAAATAACTACTTTGCAACTTACATTAGAATGATGAAGGGCAATCATGGTCTAGTGGTTATGGTCACTGACTAATAATCATTAGTCCCTCACTGCTGAGTTCAAACCCTACCTGGGACCAAATTTCATGTGTTAGAAATCTGTCCAGCTAATTCTGCTCAGATGTACCATACTGTGGGTGTTATTCACTGTTAAAGCTGGAAAAGTTGCCAAATGAACCTAGCTGTTGGTGCAACATATCTCAGAAAGAAAAATTAGAATGATAATGGGATTATTCCAAATTTGCGATACATGCAGGAGCTATCTTGTAAAATTAAGTATATTTAATAAGTATTTCAACTAAATATTTCAGGAATATTACTTAGTGGAAAGTCATTTTATGCAATGGAAAGAAAACCACATTGTGAACCTTGTTATATGGTATGTGAAAAGTCAACTGCTGGAATTTATTTATTTACTCCAAGAAATATAGAATTTCAGTAGTCCTGACTATACTCATTTAATTGTCTGTTTGATTTATCCATATAGAAAGTATTTACAGTTTTGATTTGCTGTTAAGTATAATGTTTTGTGAAAACAATGTGAGTAGATATACTGCATTTGATTAAGCTTCATTGAAGTAATTATTTTAAGACAACAATACAGACACAGCTATGAAACTGATTGAATTTGCTGACTTGAAAATAGTTTTTTAAATAGTCACCTTTGCATTTTAATTTATTTTAAATGATTGCTTTCATTTTGATTTATTTCTTAATACAATATATGTACTTTTATATTTATTACTTGTTTCAGAACACATTAGAGAGATGTTCAATATGTTCTAAACCAATCACAGACCGGGTAAGTTTTCCATTTATTATTATACACTCTGTTTAATTGTTATTATTTTGAGTGTTACTCTTTAAATCTGTACTTCAGTCATTGGCTGTTGAATCAGTGAAAATTAGTTCTCACATGATTCCAGAATAATAATAGGTGCAAAAATTGCTTGATTCAAACCTTGGAGCAGGGTATTTCTATTGATTAGTCATTGTATATGATTACTAGATCGTTATGATCATAATTGCAGATTGTCAGACCACTGATGTTTCTTTACATGCATCATTAGTAAATGTTATTTTTGCTCAAAGTTTTTATTAATCTTTCAAAGTCTATGATTATGATTGAGATTCTACCCAGGTGTATGCCTGGGGTCTTCCTCCACTGGCTGCTGCTGCTGTGACATTAAACCCCAATGAAAAAAATAGATACATAGTCCAGGGATAGCCAGGAGTTTTTGGTTCAAATCCAGTCATGAAATAATTCATTTATTTTGTTCTCTGTGTTCCCTAGATGAATTATTCAATATTTTATTTTAACAGCTGCTAAGAGCTACTGGTAAACCCTACCACCCGGCATGTTTCACATGCGTTGTCTGTGGTAAATCTTTAGATGGTGTACCTTTCACTGTGGATGCTACAAATCAGATACATTGTATTGCAGACTTTCACAGGTGAGTTATAATATTCTGGTTTGGCTAGAAAAAATAGCCATGTTATAACTTATCTTATTTCTTTTCTGAACATACCTTACATACTTCAGGGGTACGATTCATCTGAAGATATTTTTTTACTTTTTTGCTGTTAAAATCTGAAGGGTTAGGTCTAAATGTAGGGTATGTCGGGTAACTGTGAAAATAACTTTTTTCAAACATGAAGCCTGTTCGCCTTTTAATAGATCTATTTAGTTTGATATAATACCATTTTTAGGTATGGTAAACATGTCAATGATTATAAAGACCCATTTTTGGTTGTAATGGGTTTTGCACCTATTACAATTTTAAATTATTTTTTTATCAATGTTTCTCCAATTTCGTTTTGTGAATGATGTAAAAACTCTTTGTTGGATAATTCAGGACTATGGGATTGATTGTAGGATTTTATTGATATCTGTAGAGACCTGTTGAATAGCGTCCCTACTTTATTGAACCCTAGACTTTTCCCTTTGTCTTTTGTTGTAGATGTTCAAGACAAAATCTCTCGTCTTTCTTTTTTTCTCAAGTGATAATAAATTCTTGAAAGGAAGGGTTGCTGTTTGTTTGAAAACTGTACTCTTTTTTGTTACTTTCTGTAGTTACTGGTGAGAGTACCTCTCATCATTTTGTTTCTTTGACTACTTGTGTAGGAAATTTGCACCAAGATGTTGTGTGTGTATGAAGCCAATCATGCCAGAACAAGGCCAAGAAGAAACTGTGAGAGTGGTTGCTATGGATCGAAGTTTTCATGTTCATTGTTATAGATGTGAGGTATGGTAAAAATATTTTTTTGCAGTGTTAGGGAACGTTTCTGGTACCTATCATTACTTGTACCAGTACTATTAGGAAATCATTAATCCAATTATCTTTAATGTATGAACCACAGCATATATTTGTTTATGCCTGGAAAGCAAAATAATGGAAAGTTTTGTTTTGGGTCATAGTATGGGGCTATACTATGATATGCTTTGTGTCCATATCACATCCATATTGTCTCACTGTTAGGTTGTAGTGATTGCTTACTGATTTAGATTATGAATTGAAGTATGGCAGATTTTTTTTAAAATTTCTATTTATCTGTTAATATGATTAACTTGAGTAGATTAGCTACATTAGAGTGCAGTAAAAAAGGCTGCGGCCTTGGTCCAGCGGTTAGTGTGCTGGACTTGCAACCCAGAGATAGGGGTTCGAATCCCGTTTACGGCAGGTCATACCCTTCTATGAAAATTTGACAAATATGTTGATTTCCTCCATATGTGGAGAAGTTGCCGGCTCCTTGGGGAAGGGTAAGTTGGTTCTGGTTAACATACAGTCCAGGAAAACTGGTTAGGTGAACTGGTCGCTATATATAACTTAAAAATAGTTGAAAAACAGCATTAAGCTCCAGTGACAATAAGTCACATAAAAACAGAGCACAGTAATAGTGAATTCCTAGGGTCCTGAATGATTTCTTCATTATATCCATATTTTACCATATCCTTATTTCACTACATCTGTAACAGTGTTTCTTATTGTTATAGATTGATTTATTTTATCATTGTTGCAGGATTGTGGGGATTTATTATCATCAGAAGCAGAAGGACGAGGCTGCTACCCCCTGGACGATCATATCTTATGTAAAGCTTGTAACGCAAAACGTATCAATGCCCTCACTACAAAATTGTCGACTGAATTATGAATCTATTTATTGTATTTTTGAAATGTTTGTAAGATTTAAGCCATATGATATTATTGTGTGATACATAATATATATATGATCTGTGTATAATAATTTACTTGTCAATTTTGGCCAAAGTATAAATAGGGCTGTCATTGATTCAAACAATATTGAGATATCAATGATTTTTTGTTGATCGATTACGATGCAAATTTCAAAATATTCATATTTTGACAAAAAATTGTTGTAGAAATTATTTATGAAGTGGGAAAAAGCTTTGTTTTGGGACTATTTAAAAAGATTGTCTTGTTTCAAAGTTCTGGTGATAAAAGCATTGAAAAATACAGTATAAAACCTTAAAACTGGACTCCTTCCAGACTTATCCAAAAGTCTGGTTTTTGAGAATTCCAGTTTTCAGAGAACTATTGATTATAGAAAAGAAAAAATGGGACTTGAAAAATCGTCCGAATTTCAGGGAATTATCGTATATTATTTTGCTGTTCCTTCTGAAATAGTACAAATACATAGAACAGATATTATGTTAGTTATACTTATATGTTGAATTGTATAAAACATTAGAAGAGGCATTATTGGCCTAATTTTAGAAGTATAAATGTATTGATATATCGCCGAAACTGATATCCTGATATATCTATATCATTAATATACAAAAAACTGAATCAATGACAGCTCTAGGTATAAAGTTAGTATTTAAAGCCTGGTGCTTGCGATGTGTGTATTTCTTTAATGCATATTATATAATTATGCTTGTTAAATAATCGACAGATACCTAATGAATGGTATGTAATTAAAAGCACTTATCATGGCGTATAGTTAGCTACAACAATGCTTTGTGCAGCTGAGTTCATATTTTTTACAGGAATTTTAGGAATTGAATTTTTGAATGATTTTCCTTATTCATTTAAAACTAAGCTTTGTGACTGAAGTCATATCATTATTGTATGTTGATGTTTTAATCTGTACTCACCGCCTGTTATCTTATCAGAATTCGTGACGTGATATGGGTTGTGACAGATATTTTTTGGTTATCTGGATTTTCATACAGCTTTATATTTATTAAGTTATAAACTAATATTTGAATGGGCATTTGTAGTTCAATGTAAGTACACTGGAATTGTGGTATAGTGTATTATTACATAATATGAAAGCTTACTCACAACTATGTTTGTTTTTTCTAACATGACTGCAAGATTTCATGAACTAATTAAAACTCTTGTCTACAAAGTTTGTTTGCTGATTTATAAGGCAAACCAGTCATTTTTATTAATGCCTGGTAATCATTTTTGTATGGAAAATTGTGATGACTAGGCCTTTCTTAAAAATATATTGGTTTGCAGTTACCTGGGTTAATAGGCATTTTTTTATAAATTTTTTGTTAACATATGCTTGCACTAAAAATGAAAAGCTGGGTACAAGAATGAAACTATTTTTTGTCAAAATCACTAAAAAAGGTTGGGGATTTTTTAATGAGTTAGTCACGTAACTGCTGGCAAATCATCTTTTTAAGGATAACCTTTAAGAAATTAGTTGATTGATTAAAAAAAACAAAACTCGAAACAAGTTTTAGAACATATCAACTTTTGGTCATTGATGAAGTGGACATACAGTTGGTTTGCTGTACATTTATTTTATGAAAATATCCTATTAATATAATTGTCACTTTTTCAATGCATGTAAACTATACTATGTCTGTCTTTGTATCTGAAATATAGTTTAAAGGGTAGCATCAAGTCCTAGTCCCCTAGCATATATTGCCTGATATGTCTCTTCAGTTGTATCATTTTAACATTTGTTCAAAGAAACTTATCATCAAGTTTAGATTTCCGGTTTTGAATGAAATGTGGTTTCTTGGTTTATCTATTAATATGATTATTTTTAGTTTTATCAATAAATTCAGTGTTAGTTCTCTTTGTTGAGGTAATAGCTGAAATTCTGTAAGAAAACCGGTGTTTAATATCAAAGTTTAACATCAATAGAAGAAATTAGTGCTATTTGGCATCAATTTACAAATTTTTACATATATTTGCTGCCTAACTAGGTCATATAGTTCTAAATGCAATTTTTAGTACATTTTTCTAACTGAACTATTTCTTCCCTAAGTCTTCCTTTTTTGTCCAATTCATCAAGTCATATTATTTTGTTGTGCTAAATGAATGATCTGCTTTTATACATGATTTATTTGTTATGATATACATTTTTTTAAAAATATTTTTATATACATATAATGACATTATACAAGGAATGTTTTTTACATCTGAAATTGTGTACATTTGATCAATTCTTTTGTATTTATAGTATTCCGATGTATAATATTTTTATGTACTGTTTTGTAATTCATTGCACTGACCATTACATCATACTTAGCCTTAATTCTGCTATAAGTTCATCACACTATTGGGGTCTCTGTGGTAGAGTGGTTAAGTTCCATGATTGATAATCACTAGCCCCTCTCTGCTGTGAGTTCGAATCCCACTATGGACCATAAAAAATTCACATGGGAGGAAGCTGTCCAGCTAGCTTATGGAAGGTTGGTGGTTCTGTCAATACTTGGCGTCATCCTCAACTGTAAAAGCTGGAAAAGTCACCGAATGACCCTGTTACTGGGACGTTAAACTTAAGTGAAAACATTGCATTATTCACTTACATTATAGAATTATTATCTGAAAATAAAATGCTCTGCTGGTTCAACTAAATTATTAGGATGTATATATCTAATTAAAACCATTTTGAGAGATTTAGCAAGTGAAGAATGTGTTACCAATGTAAACGTTATACCTTAATCACCCAGTTTCACTTTTTCTAGTTTAGTCTAGTCAGTTCTTTGATTCTTTTTTTATTTCAGATGCTACTTTCAGTTGACTGCTGTATTGCATATTATGATCATTATTCAGTATCTTATTTTTGACAATAGTTAGAGATGGAAAGCCTTCTTACACACAATGTATTTTTTTTCTTTGTCTACAAATGTATCACATTTCTTTTGTTCATTTTTTGTTTATCATACAGTATGCATAAGAATTTCATTAACGATAAATTCTTTTGTAACTGGTTAGCATTAAATTTTTTTTTGGTTAGATTTTTTACCCATTTTAATTTTTATCCATTTTCTTGAATTTTGTGTTAATAGTTAAATAGAGAATGTGTTCAGTTTTCATAAAAATCGTGTTTTATTTTTGTTCGTCATTTGTACATAAAAATTGTCAGTTAAGCACCATGTGTGTCAATGTGCACTGGTTTTGTTATGGATGGGTTTCAGTTTTTTTTTGTTTGTTTTTGTTATTAGCTCGTCTTTGCAAAAAAAAACCGAGCTGTTATGATCACTGGGTTGTCGTTGTTGTCATGCAAAAACTTTATCGTAGCCCATAACTTAAACACTTAAAGATATCAACACAACACTTGGAATACTTGATTATCATGACAAGGTGCAGTTGCAAGATAGGGGGCATTATTCATTCTGAAAGCTGTATTTTTGGAGTTATGCCCCTTTTTAACTTAGAATATTTTGTCAAAATTGTTTTATTAAATAGAATGATGTAAAACAGACGAATGTTGGCACTGCTCTGCAGAGCTCTAGTAAAAAAATGCAATATTAGTAATCATTATGTATAATCATACTTCATATTGTATTTCTGTTTTGCTTATAAGTTCCATTAGTTCTAAATATCTTCATAACAACTATCACACTGCAATAGAAATGGAACATTTCTCTGTTCATGGATAAGGTTTGATTGATAAATATAAAATCATATATTTTTTTTGAAAATGAGATCTTATGTTTATGACTGGATTTTTCTATGAGAAAAAAAACTTGAAAGGGCATCATTTCTATTATTGAAGTGATTTTTTTATTTAAAGTATTTTTTATAGCTTGTCTGTTTTTGTATTTGAGAACTGTAGTGCGTTGAATTTGTTTACTTACAGCTTAGAACGTAAGACAAGCTACATTGAACATGATATGTCTGTACCCAAAACATAATTTTCTTAATATCACTGACTATTTGAATTCATCTGTAAATATCTTCATTTGTTATTATCTCTCGATAAAGCCATCCTTATACAAATGTTGGTTTGTTGTTATACATCGCTAACTTTTTTAACATTATTTGACATTATTTGCTCCGTTCTGATAGTGAACAGCTGGAATAAAGATAAGAAAAAAAAAATTTTTTTTAAGGATAGGGGATATTTTTTAATGACTTTGTCACGTAACAGCTAACCAACAATTATTTTAGGATGACCGATAAAAAAATTATGATCCTGCAATATTGAATATATATATTTGTGACATGACTAGGGTATGTATGATCAATCTGTTGCTTGTGTTGTATCTGCCTTAAATTTTCATCACATTGATTACAATTTTCAACCAGGCCTGAATGTTTACACACTGAGACTGTCTCCATTTTACATGCTTACAGAAAAAATGTCTCCATTATATACTAGTACACAACTAAACACTGTCTCCATCTTCTACTTATTATGGTCTAATTCATACTTCAACACAAGCCTTCGCAGTCAAGTGGTTATGGTCCCTGACTAGGAACCACAAACCCCTCACCTCTGTTAGTACGAATCCCATCTAGGACGTTATGAATTTCATGTATTAGAAAATTGTCCAGCTAGCTTATGGGAGTTGGGAAGTCCTACATAAGTGCATGGGCGGAATTTTCCTCCCCCATTAAAGCTGGAAAAGTCGCCTAATGACAATGGCGTTTGGTGTGATATTAAGCCACAGTGAAAAAAACAGACTAACACTCTTTAACTACATATGTTTTGTGAATATTCAGATAAATTATGTTTTACCATTGACATTTTAAAACAAAAACCCACAAAAAAAAGAGATTTGACCTGTGTCAAATTAAGTAACTTTTAGCCTTGGTTGCAAAATTTGATATTATGAAAAATTTACTTTCAAAGCATGGCATATCATGATTTTATTTATTACATTACATTACATTCATTATTGACTTATTATTGTAAGTCACTTGTCATTTTGATATCATGTTAAGTGGATTTGTGAGTCTGTAATGTTTGTCATGATAGCACCATTAAAGTATATCTACCAAATTATCATATCATGTTGTATTCTCTGTCAATTATTCAAACCACCCAAGAACATCTCAGTTTTACAGGCCATTACGATTTGTCTGTTACACACATTTTTTTTTCATAATTCAAACATCAAAAATTGATGATTGCAATTGGTTGTAGAATGATGGGTGTTTTCACTATTGCCTGTTATTGTCAAACTTACTGTAGTTTGGATACATAAGTATTGTAAGTATGCTAAACAGCATAAGAAAAAAAAACAGTGTCACTTTTGCCATGTTCTGGCTGTTACTAGAAATGTATTTAAGAATGAGCATGTTATGAGTGTATTTTTGCCCTGGGCAGTATAATATACTGATGAAAATCGAGGGTTAAGTCATATGACAAAGAAGTGTAAATGTAATAATTACTTGACTCCTTAATTGTTAAACAATTTCAAATAAATAGCTTCATTAATAAGAAACTTGTTCGTTGAAAAAAATAACTATTCATGCTGTTTTTTTTTACATAAAAGGGAGTTTACTACCATCGTATGTAGAATTGTTAAACTGCCGAGTAGTCTCCCTTTACAAATTAATGGTAATTCTTGTCAGCAAAGATTCGGAGGTGACTTTTGTCACTAAACACACCGAAGCTTCGTAATGCAGATGTATGATATTTATGCATGGTGTTACATGAAATAGGGCGGAAACTGTATTGCAAAGGAATGTATTACCAAATAATTGATTGATTACAGAAACCAGTCACTCTGACGGCCGCGAGTGTGGTCCAATGGTTAGTGCGCTGGACTTGCAACCCAGCGATCCAGGTTCAAATCCCGTTAGCGGTTGGTCATATATTTCTATAAAAATTTGATAAAAATGTCCATTTCTACCATATGTGGAGAAGTTGTGGAAAGGTAAATTAGTACTGGTAGTATATACAGTCCAGGAAAACTGGTGAGGTGAACCGGTCGCCGTATATGACTGAAAGTGTTGAAAAACGGCGTTAAACCCGTTAAACAAAAAAATAAAGGAAGATTAAGCTTGATTACAGTTGATCAGGCTTAGCTACACACTGTACGACCAGCTGTATGACGGTATTAAATTATGTCACTTTATATTGTTTCATATTTTGCTGACAATTTCAGTGCGTGAACTAATTTCAACTGTCCTCATTTTTTTCACATATTATATGATAAACTGACTTGATAGCATATTCATTTTCACCCAAATCAACACAGTAGCAATCCATATTTTTCAGTTTACTAGCGTAAACACAAATATTCAAGTGTTGTGTAAACACACAATGTTGGGACATCCCTGTTTCTTTGTAGTAGTATTGTTTCATTAGCTTTATTGTATGTAATACCGGACGGGTAGTTTAATTTATCTTTTCTTGAGAGAAAAATACCTTTCAGTTTTCCCTCTGGAGAAATTTTCACAACGTTATGACAAGCTTCGTTACTTCCAATAACATATATGTTGTCGTGACTATCCATAGTCAATGTACGTGGCCCTATCAGCTGCTCGTGTTCAAAAATGAATATAGTACTCAATGTCTTTGCGTCCAAACATATTACAGAATGATTTCCTTGGTCGGACACAACAATATTCCTTCCTCCGTTGAATGACTCCAAGTACCAAGGCGCACGGAACAGTTCTTTGTGCAATTCGGATTCCCATACTTTTCTCTTTAATTTAAAATCGTAATCTAGCAAGCCTAATGTACCACGAAACCCTACTCGCATTACGCTGACAGCTACCCCTGATTTCCAGCACGTTATTCCTCGACATTCTTCATCGATTCGATATTGTTTATATTTTGCAATTCGACCATTTCCCGCTATTATACAATGTACTGTCTCCATTTCCGGTTCCGTGACGTAATATTCCGATCTCTTCCGGTTAGACTTACAAATATCAAACGGATAAGTATCAAATTTCAGTACAGCTACGCAATTAAAACATTTGTCTATTAACTTTATGTCTTTGTTCGCTCTGTCTAAAAGCAAAATTTCTCCAGTAGACAACGCTAGAGACGCTCGCAACAAAAATTGCTCTGTGTCGTCCGGATGACTGATTCTATGTTGCTCGAGCGGAATCCTTCGGTCCGGTTTTTGTTTGACGTACTTTTTGCCCGTTTCTTCTCTTAAATCTACAGCCATTTTGTGGGCTGAAGATAGCAAATATTGAGTGGAATATAAACTGGATTGATAAAACGCCAAATAGTCGCGTCGTCAGTGTGTGTTTCCACGTTAGACCTATACGTAAAGTTTCACGTTTGAAAAATAACATCTAAAGCATTTATCCGACACAAAAAATGTTTAGAATGTCGACAAATGTTCTCATTCGAACAATTATTAACTATGCCTATAAGTCACACATTATCAGTGCATAAGGTATTAACGATTTTAGTTTCGTAAATTACCGAAGTAGTATTCTGTTTTTTCCTACATAAAAATTCACTTCAGTCAGAATTCTGTACAGAGTAACTCCAAATGTGCATATTTTCTTCTATCGACGACGATGACAAAAATAGCTCCAGTTCAGTGTATATATTTTTCTTTATAATTCATTTTGTTTCGTTTAAATGAATTCATTGAACGGAACGCTGGACTCGTAAATGTGGACAGAGAAATCGATAAGAAATGTCGTAAACGGTGTCAGTTGTACTTGATAAGATAGACGCAAATAACTGATTACTGTAAACAATTAACGGTATTAGTTAAAACTAATCCAAGTTGCCTATATCGTACGAAATCCGAGTCGTTGACGTGTATAACACAAAAAGGACTGAATACGACTATTCATCAGGACAGTGATACTATATTACTTCCTGAGTATGAAGCCTGTACCATAATTAGGCCGAAAAATTAGACGTGCTTCCGGTTACTTGACAAAAAAATGTAGGAATGTGTTTAATTTTATGCCCGATTCGTCCCCTACTATTTTCGTAATACCGCGATTGTTTGCATTTATTTTCGATCTTGCTGTTAGAAACTCTAGTGTTGGTCCCCAAACTGGGTCGATCGGATAACTAGAAACACTACTATTCTTTTCCTTATCAATCATTTATTTTTTTAAATTGAATTCAGTAAACGGTTTCGAACCAGTCTGAGCGCGAACGTGTCCAGTCGAAAATGGTGAAATATTTTATTGATATCAAACAATAAAAAGAGACGCTGTAGCATGATATCATTTTAATGTTTATCTTTTTTGTACATGATATTTTTCTATAAGACATATAAGGCAAGTCTACCGATATGCAGGTACACTAATACGATTTATACACTATATATGTATTATATACGTAAATTTGGTCTTTGTTATTGAGTAGCATAGACCTATGTTTTCAGAAAGGGAGTGATATAAATACAACGTACGTGATTAGAGATCTAAGATATAAGTTTAGTTAATGCATAACACGATAACACAAATTTTAATTGTCCAATCTTTGAGTGTGTATTACAGAAATCAATTATTGTTTTAATCTAAAATCGCCAGGTTAGATACATACTTCTTTTATGTATATAATAATAAAAATAATAGATAGTTTATATAAGTGACATGTTTTATACAGTATTTATAGCTAGTCAGTATCATGAAAACATATTCTACGGTGAGTCTATAACTTATCTTTAGTTAATTCATATATAATTGCGTAATTGAAGTATACAACTTAACAATTATAAAAAGATCTTCTATGAGTCTACAAAAATAACTTGTAAAAAAATGTAAAATATATTTAACAGTTGTATACATACATGTATATTAACCTGTTTTGACAGTTGAAAGGAAGACAATGCTTCATGCCGGGCACGTAAAACCGGCAATAACTTGTATTGCTTCTTTTGGTTTTAACGTCGCACCTACAGCCAGGGTCATTTTGCGACTTTTCCTTCCTGCTTTATTGGTGCTGTAAGACACGAGGCATACACCTGGGTAGAACCACCGACCTACCGTGAGCTAGTCGGACAGCTTCCTGGCATATGAAATTTATCTGATCCCGGGTGGGATTCGAACTCATTGCGGAGGGTGAGGGGCTAGTGATTACGAGGACATAATATTATCGACATATAAGTACAGTGAACCTCGAATTTCAAATTCTGATTACAAATCAATGATCACATGTACATAATAAGAACTACAAGTGCATTGTACTATGTACGAGAATATAATAAATGTTCATGTATGTACTTACATTTACAAACAAGGGAGACAACTCTATCAAGGCACCTACAGTCACTTTATCTACAACGACATGGGTAAGCAACCTATGTTTAACATATAAATGTGTACATATATACATTATATATCACCGGTCAATGTTAACTGGTGGTGACTGTAATAATTACAATGAAATATTTCTGTGAAACAAGCGGTAATTTACTATTGTCAGGATATACTCCATGATGGAGAATCAGAGCTAACTAGTAGAAACAAGCGATTTGTAGGGGATGGGTTTAGTTCGATTGTTCCACACTCGGACATATTTTTATTATTGAAAACTCTGTAGATACAAGTAACATTAGATAAATTGATAAATTGTGGACGCCTTATAGACAAAAGTGTTGGTATAAGAACGGAGAATTTGACCACATGAACGTGTAAAATTGATGATATGGCTTTAAAGTCGATTACTTTTGCACACACTAGTGGTATACGCGAAAAAATGAACGTTGCATTCATTGTCTTCATATAAGAAAATGTATAAAATAAGGACAAACATTGGTAACGCATATGCGTCTAACCTTTGAATAACGGCCACTCTTCAATTTGTTTGTTCTTACACATCTCCCGCGACATTTTAAATATAGAACTAACTTTTTACGAAAGTATTTCCTCACATTTTGTTATGATAAACTTTCTTTTATGCTCCCCCCACTATATGTACTTTTACTTATTTTCTGAACATTAACAAGACTAATAATTAATAATGACGATCCAGACATACAAATGTAATTTTATTTTTTTATCCTGCCTTTTTCGTATATGTATACCTAGTTGTATTTCGTTACATATCACGAACTAAATTTCACATATTGTCACGTAATTAGCTTGATTTGAATTGTTAACAGGCATCATCAACACATATTTAGTGATCTGGAGTATCCAATTTCTTTCCTGAAAATTGAATTTAATATCACAACATACAAACCAGAACTCAAAAACATTGCATTGTTTGTGCAAAATAATTATACTACATGCAAAACAACTATTGTAATATATTTTAGTACTAAAATAATTCTTTTGAGAATCAGCTCGATTTACGGACAGTGAACATGGATAATTTCATCCAATCAATCAATCAATCAATCAATCAATCAATCAATCAATCAATCAATCGAAATATTATCATTATGTATTTTTAGTCTAGAATAAACATTGCTACTTTCGATCTATCCATCTTATTGAATAAGCTTGTGACCAATGAAACACTGAATTGATTTCGTTGGTAAAATACTCAGTGAAAAAAATGAACTTAAATCGTACACTATGGAAACGGTCGATGGATTTTTTCTGTCAAAATGAATGTTTATAAGAAAATAATCACTATCCTGTTTACCTAAAGCATCTATCTACTTGTGTGTAGATTACCAAATTTTACGTATGTTAGCAGCATCTGATAACTATATACATGTACATGTCTAATACATAATAACCAAGTCATTCTTCCGAATCAGGCGTCAAACACGACCACAAATTGAACCGTACGGTTCCAAAGACATTAAAACTCTATAGCAGAATATTATACAATAGTAGAAACACACAATGTCACATTTAATCAACGAAATATGAACAGTACTATATACCATAACAAAATTAGAATGACGAAAACAAATATTACGGGTGATACAAATTTGTATAAAACGACAATAACTGAATGAAATGAGCTGTCGTCATCACTTTGTTGTACCGCAGCAACGCGATAATTACTTTCATTTACAAAATCTACACAATTCATTAGTACCGCCATTTTTATTGGGCGATTTGAAAGAAAGTAGTGATTGGTTGCGGTTGGCTGACTTTTTAAACACAACTTTCGTTGATTGGCTGTTTACAGGACGGCGGTTGATGATTGGATGATTTGCATCTGGTCTTCGTTGATCGTTTGTTGACTTGGATATTTTTTTCTCAAGACAAAACGTTTATTTGCTTAAAAACATGTCTTTATTATTTGAAGATACCTATAAGGTCTGTGTTATTAAAAAAAAATTGTATACGTCTAGTTGGTTCATTGGTTGCCGAAGTCGCAGCAATGGGAATACTTCGGCTAATTTATGACGTTGATTCTTGTTTATATCCGAGTATAAGCAATTTTCTGCAGAGCATAATCATCCCATGTTGAACAAAACTGATTTTAACACATTCTCAACTTCTACTGTTTTTAAAAGCACTGCGCCAAGAAGATGGTTACCCGTCAAATCTGGAAGAAATTTATAAATCTTTACTAGTCATGATACTTGGTATAAATGATAAACAATGTTTAGGATATTACTTCACTAATAACAGCAGCAACAATATAAGCCACATTAAAACCAACAACAATAACGGTAGCAGCAACAACAGCATCAACAGGAGCAGCGCAACAACATCAACAGCAATATCAACCACAACGACAACTGCAGTAACATTAAGAACATCATCAGTAGCAACAACAACAACAAGAACAGTATCAACAACAACAACAACAGCAGCAACTGCAACAACAAAAACAGCATCAACAACAATAGCAGAAGCAACAAGTCCAGCGGCATCTATAACAACAGCAGAAGATAACAACAACAAAAACAGCATCAACAATAGCAACAACGACAGTGTTTCAGTCTGGTGGCACTGAACTTTTTTAATTCCATTTCATACAAAGAGATGTTGTTGTGGAAATCAAGTGGATTTATTTCAGCATCATGTATCTGACCCAATTAAAATGGCAGAGAATCAAAATGCATTGTTTAAACGCAACCAAAATAGCAATGCATTTTCAGATCTCAGGAATACCAGAAATCGCATCAATCATTCTGAATTTCTAGAAATAATTAATTCTATTTCCAGAATATTTCACCAATCTATCTTCTTCATGATTTCTGTCCATGTCGATAAAAAGCTGCTATAATACAATATTCTCATTAGTGAAGATCAAATGACGAAATTAGCGGTACAAGCAGACATGTGTACATAAGCTCAATATAGCATAGTTATTATTCTTCATACTATTGATATCAGTTCAATTAATGGCGGTGTTGTATTAACATTCATTTTCTCCTCACAATCATTACCATTAATGTATTTATAATTACCACGGTCTTCATTGTCATCGTCATAAGTGTCGTCATTACCGAAAGCGTGCTTATTCATGACGTTTGAATTCAACCACACATTGGGTGAGTTTAATTCACAAATCTCCCACCACTCTAAAATAATGGCGAGCACAAACAGAGAGTTGGGCATTTAGACGTGACCAAAAAATCATTTGAATGTATTTGTAAAAAGCTTTAACAGTGCTCTTGGTTTCTCTCTTTGTATACACTCTCTAGTTCTTCTGTTCTTGCTCTCCCTTGCTGTTTGCATGAACTGGTTTGTATGGACTGGTTTGTATGAATTAGTTTGTATGGACTGGTTTGTATGGATTAGTTTGTATGGACGGTTTGTATGGATTAGTTTGTATGGACTTGTTTGTATGGATTAGTTTGTACGGACTGATTTGTATGGATTAGTTTGTATGAACTGTTTGCTTGGGCTAGTTTGTATGGACTGTTTGTATGAATTAGTTTGCATGGACTGTTTGTATGGATTAGTTTGCGTGGCCTGGTTTGCATGGATTAGTTTGTATGGACTGTTTGTATGGATTAGTTTGCATGGCCTGGTTTGTGTGGATTAGTTTGTATGGACTGTTGGTATGGATTAGTTTGTATGGATTAGTTTGTATTGACTGTTTGTATGGATTAGTTTGTATGGACTGTTTGTATGAATTAGTTTGCATGGACTGTTTGTATGGATTAGTTTGCATGGCCTGGTTTGCATGGATTAGTTTGTATGGACTGTTTGTATGGATTAGTTTGTATGGACTGGTTTGTGTGGATTAGTTTGTATGGACTGTTTGTATGGATTAGTTTGCATGGCCTGGTTTGTGTGGATTAGTTTGTATGGACTGTTTGTATGGATTAGTTTGTATGGATTAGTTTGTATGGGCTGTTTGTATGGATTAGTTTGTATGGACTGTTTGTATGGATTAGTTAGTATGGATAAGTTTGTATGGACTGGTTTGCACGAACTGGTTTGTTTTACTTGTTAATTCCAACTTTATACCTTTTTGCTTTGATTGCATTTCATTCTTAGTCAAAATTCTATCTTTGTTTCATTATCATGTTTTTGTATTAATGTGACAATGAACAACTAAAAATCTGAGAACAACGAATGAAAAAAAGTGAGCTTTTTTCACTCGTAAAAATAAGGATAAGATTTCTGACGTCATTTTTATTTCGATATAAACAGGAATTTGATAAAAGCGAGTTCAACACAACGAGTTTCACATTAAAACGTCTGATATCAGTTAAATAGCATAGTTTAATACTTGTAATTATTTCCAACTTGTGTTTGTATTATCAATGTGAAACAAAGAAGTGCAGCATCACGTGGGAGACCGGGGTTTCGATTCCCTGTCGGGGAGCTGTTCTTTTACTGGGAGCATCGTGGTTTAAAGGTAGGACTTCCGACCTCTGATCCAAAGGGAAATCCCATTTCCCGGACGCAGTACTGGTGCAGTGTCCAGGAAGCGGACTCGAGCGTGTTTAAAATATAAGCAAAATTGCTTGTTTCGCAATCGAGCAAAAATAAATCAGTATAAACTAAATATAAATGGCACGTACACATATAGCTTCACAAATGAGCGATAAATGTACGAATAAAATTCCGAAAATGGCAATAAGCCGTGAATAGAGAAACAAGTGCGTGATCAGCTATAAATTACGTGTTTCCCAAACTTGACGTTTGCTCCGAAATACTTTAAATATCTGGTTTAGTATCAGATCTTAAAGGACAATTACGAAACACTGTTCTGTTGTTATAAAACAGAGACAAAGGCACAAAGATACTAGCCAGGTTGGTGAATGTTTCATAGCAATAAACGATATTCTCAAAAATACTTAAGGTTTCTGTAACATGGTGTATGTTTAATCAGTGGAATGAAATTGATAAATGAAGCGTAAGGACTCAGTATATTTCCCATAATTATCAATGTACAAGTGCTAACTATAAGTTGCAACAAACATTTTCTCAAAGAAAGGGGGGAAATAAATTCGGTCTACTCTACTCGCACATAATTGACATATTACTCATTACGTACATTGCTCTCTTATATCATGTCATAATCCCGCTTCATAAGGACAACAATAAGTCTATTAATATTACACCCTATCTATACCATGTCAGATAGACGCTTGGTAAATTCTACATCAATCCTATCACGCGGGATATAATGATAAATTATATATCACGTACCACAGAAACATCTACTGTTGTTATCGATATTTACTGCACAGGAATCGATATATATCTCTGATAGACTGTGAATGCGACAACAAAACGCCTAGTAACATTAGAGGTGAGTGGTAAATGACTTCACGGCACAAATCTTACTTCATATATGGTCTGTTCAATAAGAAATGAGCATTTTGGGTAAATTTATTTTTCTAGCATACAGAAACTCGTGAAATTATCATACGATTCTTTCGCTAGATCAAAAGTTTTAGGTACGTTTCGCATTTGCTCCAACCTGATCTACCTTTTACGATTTTTTTTTCGTGCCGCTATATTCAATGCCATATGAACTACATCTCCGACCCAAAAAATGTAAATTTGAAAGCAAATGATTGCCGACCGGCTGATTGACGCCGACACACCGATCGGACCGTCCCACCGACCTACCTACCAACTTACTGACCAACCGTATATTTTTTGGCTGAAACCGAGTATTTATTTTTTGGCCTTATTATCTTCTAATCACCGGCTTTATTTTCATTTGCTATTCTATTGCATGTTCATTCACCACCAGATTAATTTGTACAGCACTGTCAATGCCGTCGGACTCGTTTAAACTTTGATGATCCCTTATTCGGGTCCCAAACCACCGAAAATAAATTCCGTGTCTTAAAATGGCATTGAGAAACCGTATTTAGAGCAGTGTTCGAATTGAACATAACATATCTAATTTCTAACATCGAACAGTTGCAATGCTTCGAAGAACGTTAGTCGAAAAATCTATATATCATTAATGCAGCTCATTCTCTCACAGCAAAATGATTTCATTTAGCTTTTTTGTTGTCGGTGAAATCAAGGAAAATATTTTTTTTCATGCATTAATTCCAGGAGATTTTCCGCAGTATTAACATTATAGATGTTCAGCTGTCCACAAAGGTTCATACAATGATGTAAAATAACAATTATGCAAGTTTCATTCAACAATGAAGTTTAATTAATAAATCAATTGCAAGGGTACCGTTAATGCCGACATAGATTTTGAGAAAAACACATTTTGTATGAGATAACAACTTGTTTATATTCTGTATGGAGTTTCCTTGACTTAAAAATTATGCGGTTATGCCATCGCATTCGTGAGGAACTTCCTTTCTATTTCCCTATGCGTTCATTGTAATGCCAGGTATTATAGATATGAACGGTTACCCTTGAATGCTATATTCCAAATGTTCCGCATTTTCAGACATACAACCATAACTATAAACCAACCATCTCGGCTCCAACACACACAACTACATGTATATAAAATACAGCTGCTGGGTCCAAGGTTATAAAACATGAGATAGGTATCCGAGATCAAATCCCATAGTTTGTCCTTCGGTGTTTCTAACTTAATTACATGTATTACCAAACAATGAAGATTTCAATCCTACATTATTCTGCCAGCTAAAATGATCTGAAAATAAATTTAATCATCAAACTGCAAACTATCAAACCGGAATGCTTAACTTACAAAATTGAGATTTGAGCTCGGGGACTGTTCTAAAGTTTTATAACCACGTAGCCAGAACATCACAATAAAGCTCAAAATGGCAAGCACCTTTCAAACCAAATATTCACCGACCGCTACACCAACACAGTCCACAAAACTATCATCACGGCTCATGCCAACCATTCACATTAGAAACAAAATCAGAACATATAAAACATCACAAAACAACACATGAGGTATAAAATCATGTATTTTCAATAAACACCAATACTTGAAAATTTCGGTTAACTATAATGCACTTGTTTTGATGTTTCATAAAGTGTTATGAAACATCCGTCCCGAGAATATTTATCTTTTGTCAATCAAAGTTAAACGTACACAATACCAACAACAAAGATTTGAAACAATTATATACGTTCATAGAGCTTTTTCTTATGTGATTTGTTTGACCCCACCCCCTGTAGTTTTGCTGTAGACCGTCCCAAAGCGGTACTTTGCGGGAGATTGTGTTTTGTCCTCCATTTGTGGTATGGTCCTATGTGTTAGGTGGGTTTTGGGTTTGGGATTTGCGGAAAGGTCATATTTTGGGGAAGATGGGATGTTTTGTATGTGATCTTGTAATCTTTTTCTTATCTTTTTCCATTCATCTTCATACTGTGTTGTGTATCTTTTGTGTTTCTGTTCTAAGTTTAAAGCGGTTGCAATTCCTTTCTTTTCATTCCCGTATATCCATCCCTGTCTCCCATAGCTATTTAATCTTTATTTTAACCGTTTTATGGGGAACATACATTTCTTTAATGCGAAATGCATGCGTACTGAATTGTTAATAACTTGTAAACAGCGTGATTGTGAGGGAAATGTTGGTTTGATTATGTTTACGATTGGGAACACCACAAAAATGATCACGTTAGCTGACGATGAGAAACAACGGTTTTCTAACGATTCACATAGATTAGAACGAACGTTTTAACTAATTGTTTGTTCATATCTGCAAGCGAGGTTCTCCTAATTTTTACACAAACGCATTTAAAACTAATTGGAACTAACTACGTTTTATTAAACAAACTGTTTTATTAAAGTGTATCGAGGAACATTAACACAATAAAGACGTGTCCATAGCATTCTTGAAATGAGAATGCCAATTACAGCATTGCTAATTTCTCGAAATGTGATTTCGGTATGAGAATATTGGCCATCGCTGCGTGTAATAATCTAATACAAAGTCATAAGACAAACTTTAACAAATATAGGCACACTCATGTAGTACGACTGTTTTATCTCCAAATCACCCCCAAATAACACTGCCTATGAACGTAAACCCTTTTTTCGCAAATTTGCTTCAATTTTGTTTTATTAAAATGAGAATGGAAAAGTTGTTTTAATACCAATTACTAAAAAACAATTACTAAAGCCAATTACTCAAATTTCTGTCGCTAATTTCGCCATAACTTAAACTCACGGGTTCTTGTTTATAGCACATTCAAGGCATTTTCTGAGGTTATATCTTTATTAATTTCTCAAGTTAAGTCTTAATCATTAAGTTAGTTTGTCGTTAAAATTATAATGTGCTTAATGTAGTATCGAGGATGTCTTAAGTTCGGTTGAAAAATATGGGCCCGCTATTACGCACCAAGCATCTTCAATAAGCTGGGGGTATTATTCTAAAAGACAGGTCAACGGGTCAGGATATTTTAACTAAAATATGAAAATGTGCGGGTTATAAATGGAAAAAAGTAGTTGTTTTAAAATTAGAAAACATGTTCACTTTTCATCATGCTAATAGTTTAACGATTTGCTGCTAAACTCTATGCATACAAAAAGGACGGACGGACGGACGGAGAGCTACAGTATAGTGTTATTTTCATTGACTTCCCATTTGATGTTTTTTACCCCACATGAGAGATTTTCTAACACCACAAGTATAATTTAACTCCACAATGGCAGTTTGTACGGAAAGAATCTCATAATGTCATAATGTACGCTTACCCTAACACCCTAATGTATCTCTCGTTTGTACGCACGAACGGACGGTTGGACACATATTTCTACTTCAAATGATGGCGTGTTGTAAATTATTGATCACCAAATGGGATGAAAATGCGCACACATTAATAGAAACCATTGATTGAAGTTATTAATTTGATGTTTTGATATTAATAACAAAGACCAGTTTACAAAAAAAATGCGCATCATCTTTCTTTGTTCGCAGGAAACAACACAGTAGAATACGGTATTATTAAAAACATAATGTGATTTATTCCGACAAAGATTAAATCTCGCTGCAGTAATTATGAAGAATACTGTGTAATTTCCAGCTTAAATTCTTCAGATGGACGAGCGCTTGAATTATTGGCGTTCTACAAACTAGTGGTTTTCTTGTAGCTGAAATGATTTAAGTAAATTCTTATGACGTGCATCTATACCACAGACTGAGATAAAATAATTAGAACGAAATAGAAACATTTCTCATTTTGTTTTTCGTTTCCACAGTGCGCACTTTACGAATCCCAATTCTACACAACAAGATATCCAGACACCCAAAAGTAGGGTATAGCAAAACCTGTCTTTGCAGCCACCTCCGAGTAAAGGCCACCCAATGAATAAAGGTCACTCTTTGAAAAACCATCACGGATTATCCATTAATTTTCCTAGAAACGCGTTTAGAAAAAAAAACATCTAAAGTAAATCCTCGATATTGAGACCACCTTCGGGACCCGAAAAAAATCGGCCGTAATATTGAGGTAATGTGAATTAAAAGGGAATTATTGAATTATTGAAAGCCGGCTCGAAAGTATGTAGTCGTATAAGGTATAGAGTAGGAAAGAATTACATGTAAACCATGAACCAGATATCTGGGCGTTTTCGGTCAACAGCATAAAAAAACACCTGACACTGATGAATACACGTACATTTTCTTAAGTTATCTGAAATATGAAGCATGATGTACAATATCACTCACGTGATCCTTGCGGGAGGTGATTTGGCACTCAAAATGCAGCAAAATATAATGAGTATTTTCTTTAGTTTCCTACAATTTTGTACGGCATTACATAAAGTAATGATACAACATACATACAGACCACAATTTGAGAAAACAAGTTCAAGTGTTGTTATACAATAAACGCAGACATTGTAGGGAGAAGAACAGTCAGGTTACTAGTATGTATAACAAGATTTAGAATTCCAGAAGTGGAACGGTCATTATGATCAGGTGTTGGTTGGTTGGTTGTATTGGGGTTTAACGCCGTCTTTCAACAATTTTTCAGTTATATACGTCGACCGGTTCACCTCACCAGTTTTCCTGGACAGTATACTAACCAGTACTAACTTACCCTTCTACAAGGAGCCGGCAACTTCTCCACATATGGAGGAAAATCGACATTTTTGTTAAATTTTCATAGATGGGTATGATCTGCCGCCACCGGGATTCGAACCCGTATCTCCGGGCTGCAAGTCCAGCGCACTAACCACTGGACCACGGCCGCGGCTCTATGATCAGGTGTACAATAAGCACTAACTTGTTTTGACAATCTTATAGTATACAGTGACACTAGACAGATACTAAAAGACAAACAAAGTACTGTCTAGACTTCTCACTAATTGAAATTTGATTGCTTTATTAAATAAACGAGTGTAGTGTTATACAGATAGGATGATTTAGCCATACAATTAATTGTTTTGTCACCCTAGAATCAAGATTAATCTAATCGACCATGTTCGCCACATGAGACATTTTAATAAAAAGGAAGAAGTAACCTTATTATTGCAGGAAATTACATTACATGTTTGAGTACAAATCCACATCATACATTTACGTGAATTCGTCTCAATAACGCACAATATCCGATTTACAAAGTTTAATTTCCACCGAGGACAGATCTGTATTGTCTCATTGATGTATCACATTCTAAGTAAGAGAAATGAGATTGTCAAATTACAGTGTCCACTTCATATTTCAATCTTAGACTTAAATTCATTTTGGCAGATATATCACAGTATTTCCCTGACGATGTACAAATATAATATTTATTTCAAATGTGTCTGTATTTAGCTACGAACAATGGCTATAGCGGTTGTCACCGATGGAAATTGATAATTTATAATAACATCACAAAAATAAATCATCACATTAATACGATTTTAGTCACTATTAAAAAGTCATTATACCATATTGTGTTCATACATAATTTTGAGGGATCGAGATATAATTAATTGTTCAAGGACATAAAATATGCATTAGAACGTACAGCGCATTTAATGTTGGTACTGATTAAATAGTTTCTGTACAATAGTTAGATAAAATTAGATGTGGTTATCTTACAAAGAACATATTGCATATTTCATATTGTACGAAGGAAAACAAATGTTCTTCATTCATGATTTTTGTTAATATAAAGACAAACCTGTCAAATAAATGATGCATTCGTGTTATGCAATTACTTCAATTTCATGGAATGGATCAGTGATTATGTTTTGTATTTCTCTCCCATTTAAGCTACAACAAGATAAACGTAGATTATAGAACATGTACCATTAATTCGTGATTTTTTTCTTAATGATACATTAGGCTGAAAAAACCCCAATCCTGTTTAAGGTTTACTTGATCAAAAAAGTGGTATTTTGGTCGAAAAAAAAACTTTTCTGCTTTTGTTTGAAGACATACGTTTTGTGAAGATACAAGAGAAATTCTTTTTCAAATATCTTCGTATTTCGGACTTGTAATCCGGCGATCCGGCTTCAAATCCCGGTCGCGGCATGTCATAACCTTTTATGATATTTTGACAAATATGTCGATTTTCTTCCATATGTGGAAGAGATGCCGACTCCTTGTGGAAGGGTAAATTAGTACTGGTTAGTTTAGAGTCCAGGAAAACTGGTTAGATGAACCGGCTGCCGTATTTAACCGAAAAAAAATGTTGAAAGACGACGTTAAACCCCAGTTAAATAAGTCTCATAAGACAATCAAACGCAAACTTTTTATTTCGCAGTTAGAAACTTTACGAACAAAAAATGGGGTCGATCGGGTGACCGTAAAGACGACTTTTTCCTGGCCTTACTCATTTCTGAATATTTAAAATTTATTATTTCAATAAAAAATTACAGTATTTTAGTTGAAAACTGTATAATTATTTATAACCGAGTTCTGTAAAATTGAAATACTTTACCCGGTAGAATGCAGTACAATTTTATCATTGTAATATAAATATTTAAACAACTTTGTACTTTACAATGCGCGAATTATAATCCTCCAGCTAATTTCCCCAAAAAATACTCGAAAAATAATTCTGCTATACATTTCAATCCATATTCAAATAAAGGTTAATAACAACAGGAGCGGTAATTTAAACTTTGACGACAAAAAGTCGTAAACTCTGGATGCAAAATTATTTTATGTTTCGAAAATAATTTAAAATCCTAATAAGTACAAATGACTGTGTGAATTATTAAAATTGCCGAAAACAAACTTGTACAAGAAACAATGTTAACTTTAATAGAAAGACTGAGAAACAAAAGGTTGAATTCATGAACAAAAGTATAATCAGATACTTACATCTCCACAAACTTGACAAAGCAACATGATCGGCGAACTCTAAAATCCATGCATACCCATTTAGGCGCCGCACAATTTATTAGCGCTTTTGCATAGTTGCCAAATAATACGTAAACAAAGCTTTGAAGATATGATAATACTTTTTTTAAATATCAATATCTATAGCTAGTGGATGATTAAAAAAGTATTTTTAAATTTCAGTACAAAATTTCAATCTGCATGAATGCCTTAACCATATATATACATGGTGCTGGACACAAGACATTATACGGGAAACATTTTTGAGTCGCACATCATTACATACGTTACATAATTTTCTATAGGTTGTAAATATGCCGACATTTTTATTTCTTACTAATTAAAAAAAACACGAAAAAAGTGGTTTCGTTCAATTACATTGTCGATCATAAATTAAAGACACTAAATGCTTGATTTAGTTCCCGACTCACTGCCATTCTAGTTTAGACATAGTTGTAAAAATAATGTTCCTAATTAATTCTTCATTTATTGCAATCCACTTGTTTGGTAAACACATCTATAAGTCATACGTGAATCTATTTTGAATTCATATTTTTTGAAGTTTGAACCATTTGTAACATGTGATTTAAATGAACATTTACTGAATGTACACTTCAGATGAATGCATTATGTACACAGTATATGAATGAATACACATCACAATTTTAACAAAATATTTTAATAAATACATATCACATTTTGAATACTGGATGCAAGTAGGAAATCAGGATTTTAGTAACTCGAGTGCTGAAATATTTCTTTGCGTTATATTTGTTATTTACCGACTATCAGAACCATCAGTACCTTGGTTATCTATGTCAATACAACATCCAGTGCCGTCAGTGAACCCATACCACGTGACTTTTTGGTTATATGGCAAGCAAAGTTTATCATTAAAACGCTCGATTCATAATTTTCAACTTCACGTAAGTTCTTTATTTCTTTATCATATAAGACCAAATAACGCGGAAGCTAAGGCCAAAAGTGTGCATTACAAGCGCAATTAATGTTTTTTTTTTTTCGATAGATGAACATTTTTGTCCGAAAACGGGAAAACTGTATTTTTCTGCAAAATTTTGTTCATAAATCATTTTGTTGCATAAACTTTGCTTGCCGTAGTACCAAAAAGTGACGTCAACGTCAGGTGGTATGGACACACTGCCCGTAATACATTTCGTTTAATTAAATACTGAAGCACTCGCCAACACGGACACGGAATGCCAACCTTATGTCGTCAATATGTTCATCTTCTTATCAGTGTAACAAGTCAGATCTTAATGAAGATGAACGATTTTCATGTGATTCCTTATTGTTTCTCTGAAATGACATGCCAATTACTTAAGCATCGAACCAGACGCTTGACAAAAGCTTCTGGATTTGACTGAGACAGCGCGCAATCCCAAACATGTCGGAAAGTGTATTGATTGTAAAATGATACGTGCAATCGTAAATATTGCAAACGTCTGATAGTGTAATAATGTCAGACATGAGCGAGTACTGGCGTTCACAATATATTGGTCAGATAGTTATATATTGACCGAAAATACGAAGTAGATCGGGGCAGATATTATTTTGTTATTTTACAGACAACCTCAAAATGTTGTTTTACCATTTGTTATTTTAAGCCGTGCTCAGAAGCTGTTAGGCAGCTGGGCTTTGCTTTTAGCATTTATAATATTTAACATCAACGCAAGATATTCTCCGTAGACTTTGTAATGACATCAGGTTGGAATATTGCTTTGAGGTCGCCTAAGATTGATGAACGAAAGCAGAGCATTTATTTGGATATAATTGCTGACAAATATATAGTCCCTGACGGGTTTTTGCTAAGACCTAATCATGGCTTACGCCGTGTAACTGAAACGGACAAAGAATGCCACATTCACAAGACTGAACCGTACTGCGCAAATTTCAACTATTCGATTGGCAACTTCTAAGCAATTTCAAAACTTGGCCAAAGATAAGAATGTATTCTAAGACTGCTCCTATCAACTGAGAAAAGTAAATTATAGGCAGGATATTTACATAAATATTTTAAAAAATGGATAAAATATCAAAGAAAAGTATAATGGTAGGGTGACCCAATTACCTAGATTTTTGACAACTAGAAAGTATATGTATGTAGGTAACCTAGGTAACTAGCCATAATACACCATTGTCATTTGCTTATCATTAACGCTACACACTAAGTAGAATTTCTAAACACCCAACCTATAAAATTCGATTCTTGGAAGAACCCAAATAAGTGATTTAATTCTTATGTTTAACTATACTTAAAATCAATCTACATAAAGAAATCGAGTATTTAAAGTAGATGCTTGGGAAAGCATATTAATAGTCCACATAGAAATCAACCAAGTGCGCTCAATGATTTTTTTTTCGTGCCATTAAACATCAAGTGGACGTTTAAAAGATCGGCTCAGTGTACTATTATAAACAAATAAAGTTACATTTGTAAATACAATTCTAAATAAAACTTTGAAACATTTCGAAGCCATAAAAAGTGAAGAATTAGTAACAATAAATCATATCATCATTGTGCCATTACTTGAGACACATGCATAAAAAGTCAAAGAACCTCAAACTAACATTAATACATTTATTCCCACCCTTTTAATTATAAAACAACATGCATGCCTTCATTTATTTTATTTCACTATCCTTTTATTCAGTACCAAAACATTTTTTTTTAAAAAATAATCAAATATTTGTCAATTAATTATTATCAGGATACTTCAATTATAAAAATACGTAAATGAATGATCTAGTTCAGCTGTTTGCAGTATTTACTGCTTTTTGCATTCAGTTTTATTTTGTAGTATACCTGTTATTTTAGTATACATGTATATATGTTTTTACATTTCACCATAGGAGTGTATTTGCCGATTTGTGAATAAAAACAGAAACTTTATATAATTTCCTAAGTCAATTTATAATTATATGATATGAGATAGAACAAACATATACAGATAACAATTTGTTAACCTGGCTGTATGGGAAGTTTAGAGAAACAAACACGCATTTATAGTAGCACACAGCGCAAACATTGTTTTCAATAAGCAAACTACATGTATTTAAAATTACTGGGTACGTAAATGTTTATTAGTAGCGCACGTTTATACTGAATGTTTGCACAATGCAAACACTGATAACAAAGCAATTAAATGTTTATTGTGTTTGTTTTTTTCTTGATTTTTACATTATATGCTAAAACAGCTCATGGGCCTTGTCTAAATTAGAAGTTCCATGACAGGGGTTATGTCCTGGATGGAAAATCTGCCACAGAGGTTAAGTCAAGGTACGAAAAATCACCGACAGGAGTTTTGTCCGTGTTTCGAAATGTGAAGAGTTGATTACAATTTTATGTTATAGCTAGGCTAAAACCAAGATAGTTGTACAATATAGCTTATTCATACTTCAAATATTTCTAACATTTCAGATGTGATTGTATTTTCCTGTAGTAGTGGTAACTAACAAATACATTCAACTCGTAAAAAGCAAAATATTTTCATTAGAATGAAAATTCAATGCCCAGAACAACGAAACTTAAAATAAACGCCCTTTTCAAAATTCAAAACCTTCGCAATAAAGAAAGGAAATCATTATGAAATGAATTTAAATTTAAATCTAAAAAACATGATTCACATATTAATAATAAAGAAAAATCAGTCTTAACAAGATAAATACCAAAAAAGAATTATCAGCACAGGTTAGTATACAGTCCAGGAAAACTGGTTAGGTAAACCGGCCGCCGGATATAACTGAAAAATTGTTGAAAAACGGCGTTAAACCCCGGTGACAATAAGTCACATAAAAACAAAAAAAAAAAAATTAAAAACAAACCTTAGTTGCAAAATCCTTAGATATGAATTAAATAAGGAACATCAAACTTTGTATCAAATACATGAGGAGTATTCCAATATGCACTAAATGTGTCTATATGTCAATTTACTTTACGAGAACGACGCTCCCATCTGTGACATTACAATATTATGCAATACAAACAGAAGAGACGAACTTTTTTCAGAGACATTTTCTCGTCTCTATCGATTTCTCATTTTCTGTATCAAGTTCACAAAAACACCACCAATATTTCGATCTCAATCTTACAGTCTTTTAGATGCTTTCGATGTTTTTCTATTGACAAAATCTGAATGATAAAGTCAACAAGACTAGGATAAAATTTTGATATTGAGCCGTTTCACACTTATGTTGTACATTAGTACAGGACTCAAAAACTCCCATCATATTCATGAGGTAAGTGTTATGATTGGGAATTAAAATATTGCCCACCAGTTGAAACATTTATATGATGCAGAACATTTGTGTACAGTGTATTCATTTCACATTTATTCACTTGGTCAACTTGATGTGAAATACCATATTTATGTACTTATCGGAAACATCATAATATTTTATGTGACTTATAGGCCCATAGGGCCGGGTGCGATATAATTCTTGTACTTATGTTCCGTACATTTGTAAAAATGAACGCACAAGTCACGTTAATAAACGAATCACTCACTCACTCACTCACTCACTCACTCACTCACTCACTCACTCACTCACTCACTCACTTATATGATGCCGGAGACCTTGAATTAGTCTCTTAACTGATTGGAGCATATTTTCATTTTGGTCACAGTCGAGCTGCAACAACCAGAGGCTCATTATCACGGCCCCCAATTTTTGTTCTCATTAGATTAAACGCAAGTATGACTGACATTTTATGCTTCAATCACCATGGTTCCAATCCCACAAAATTATTATGAACGCTGATAATTACAGAGAGGACAGTCTGATATTTTAGAAACGTTAATAGCAATATTTCCAGTTCAATATCACAGTCCAGTGCATTGATTGATGGTCGCGACAGCAAGACATCGACATCGTGGGGATTATTCTAGACAAATTTATTGCACGTAATGGATCATTCTTCAGATTGGAAGCAACTATAGTATTTCACTTGACACAAATATTAATGACATACATTAACAAGCATTTAGTCTTTTTAGATTCATCAAGTGTCAGACATGATGAACCATTATTTTCATGTAATTCTGATATCTTTAGTCGTAATAGACTGGTAGGTGGCTTATTGGTCGAGTGATTATGGTCTCAAGACTACTAATCACAAGCACCTCACTGCTGTGAGTTTTGTAAAGGGAGCTGATTGACATTAAAAATGACAAACACGTGGGGATTAGACAAAACAGGAGTAATAACTGTAAATAATAGAGACTAATAATAGGAATTAAAAGATACAGCAAGGTGGCTGGGTAACTTTTTTTCGGTTTTGATTTCGTTCAATGTCTAGTTGGACGTTCTTGAAGTTGGCTTCACCTTATTTTGTACCATTATTTGTAGGCTGTAGCCTTGTTAAAGAAATTTGCTAATTGTGTGGCTCGTGGTCTGAACGACATTTTTCAACAATTTGCTTTCAATTATATATGGCGGACGGTTCACCTAACTAGTTTTCCTTGACTGTATACTAACCAGCATTAACTGACCACTATCATAACTTCCACAAGGAGCAAACATTTTCTCCACATATGAAAAAATTTGACGTTTTTGTCAAATTTTCATAGAAGGGTATGACCGATCGGGATCGATTTAAGATAGAATTAAGCTGATTATGTTAATGATGTAACAATGCCTATTTTCAGAAATTCAATAAATTTTTCCGTATATGGAATAGGATGTAGCATCACTTATCATTTACGTATCACTTATTATAAAATTTTAACATTCAAAGTTTGCACGTGCACGTCTAATCTTGACAATATTTGAAGATAAAACGTTTCATAGGTTGGTATTGCCATTCGTGTACATAGTGTATAAATCTCTGCAGTCCAATCACAAACAAATCATGAAGTTTCGTGACATCTTGCAGTTGGTATGGAAATACAAAACGTTATTGTTTTCGTCATGTGTCTCCGAGACTGTACCATGTGATGTGACACATCTACTTGATCATAAAGTGGTCAGAATTCTCCGAAGTACCATAAATATGGATTATAGCCAGAACTTCGCGCTGCTCGTCTTGAGTAATCATTCTTGTGTCATCTGTATATTCTAGCTGAATACATTCAAGCACATCTACAGTCAAACCTGTGTTTGCAGCTACCTCCGAATAAAGACCACCATGTGAATAAAGGCTATTCTTTGAAAAAAAAAACTAACACTGACTATTTAGAACAAACTGACCTCCGAATAAAGACCACCTGTCAATAATGGTCACATTTTGTCTTTCCCATGGATAGCATTCGTTCACAGGTTTGACTGTATTTCTAATGTATTAGATGTAATACTTTTACGCATTACTCGTGCTTGTAATCTAGTTGAAGTATATGCTGTTTTGAGACCATGCCTTATCTGTGAAGATCACAAACTGCATGTTGTTTATCTGTTCAAGATAGTATGATATTCAAATATCGAGGAAATAATAACATAGGTTGATGAAGATAAGCCGCATATGTTCAACAGCCTTACCACAAAAGCGTGTCTGTCACCAATTAAAAAAATGGAAACCAGATTGGAGATACCAGTACCATACAATACGTTAATTAGACGTTCTAAAACATCACGGACCTACGACATTTCGTGTGTATAATTTTGTAGCATTGTAGATGATGTAGACTACGCACGATTTTATCAGTTGGTCTATAATGCATATTTAGAAATGACACAAGAGTCTAAGCGGTCAAAAACTGAGCCTAACAAAAGGTGACAAATCGCAAATCTGGACTGACCATTCGTCGGGTTACTAGTATTTCTACAAACCCGTATGTAATTTTTCCCATTTTGAGAAAATCGCACATGAAGTTTTGAATGGCAATAACTTTAAACGAGTTACGGGTTTGTGGAATTGGGATTAACGCCATTTACAAGCAGGTATGTATCATTATTGTAAAGAGCTCATCGAGACGAAAGAAATGATACCAAAATCTCAATATTGCCAAAAATTGAGTTACGGGGTTGTAGAAATAAGCCGACGCATTGTAGAATGACTTCAAAGGATTACTATTGTTTTTTTTTCTTCTTTATCAAGTAACAATATTATTAATGAGCATAAAGTCTTAATAAATACGGAGAGTATTTATTTATTTCATGAATTGAAAATCTCCATACAGTTATATTGTCCAAAAACCCAACTTTCATTAGTATAATCTAAAAAAATGTGTCTTGGCCGATATGAATGACGTTTGATTAAACTTTACCACATGCAAGATTTATGAGACACTCCTTTTAACACGTCATATTTAGATGCGCATATTCAAGTATAAAATTGTAGAATACATGTATTTATTGCAACTTGTTATATAAGTGTGGTACATATAATTTTATGATGCCTTTACCACTATGAGTTCGAAACCCACCAGGGACCAGACAGATTTTTCATGTGAGGAAGCTATTGAGCTAGCTTACGTAGGGTCGATGGTTCTACCAAGGTGCACACCTTCAGTCGCCTTGGGTCTTCTTCCGTGTACGCTTGATAATCACCTAATAATGTTGTCAATCAAGTCATGTGGTAACATTCTTAAATTAATAAACCTATTTTATTGTTGTTTTTAGAGCAACTATCTCTTTCATTTCGGTAACATTATCTTTCCTGTTTCGACAACGATTTTCCAACCACTGCCTTCTTTAACATCAATAGATTATTGTAAATAATTCCTTAGAAAAATATCATGTATAAAAATACATGTATAAATGGTGCATTAAACGACTTATTCGTCAAGGCTACAACACAGACTGAAATATACAGATCACTAACGATTTGTCAGATGTTTCAATGATCGGTAATGATGCTTATAATCCATTATTTAAGCTAACATTTACATTACAGCAATCCTTTAAGCACAATTCAAAACAACACGTCTCTGTAGATTATCCACTTTAAAATAGTTCAAAGCAATTATGAACTACAGTTCCTGATAGAACAAGAAGTGTCAGTATCTGGTGTACACAAACTTGAAGTAGGTATACGACACGACGCTCCAATATACAGACCTGAAGATCTATGTAACCGTCAATTAAACGTAAATATTTTCTTTGTTAACATCACAAAGATTTTAGATCAAAGAGATATACTTCAGTTTATTCAACATTGAGTGTGTAGACTGTATACATTGGGACCACACACATATATATCTCAATGCGACATATTCATGACTTATTAACATCGTAAAATAGAATTTGCTTGAAGTTTATCTAGAGAATTAAAACAGGCGAATAAATTGATATACGATAAAACCTCACATTGCGGCCACCTCAACATTACGACCACCTTGTTATAACGACCACATCTTCCCGTACGACTTTCAATAACTCACCTCTAATTGATAATGAGACCACCTCATTACTACAACCGATTTCCGGGTCTCAAAGGTGGTCTCATTATTGAGGTTTTTGTGTATTTGATAATTACTTGTTCTTGGTATTTGGTACTCCATTTTGAAGATAAAGAATTAATTACATATTCGTGTACAATTAGTGCTTGTAACATCAAATTCGCATCTCTGGCGACAAATCTGTCATGTTCCTCTATAACGGTGTGTAAACAAAATCACTGTACGAATCAACTTGTACTCATTGGCACTCGATTTCCATGATTTATATACCCGAACAAAACTATTTTTCAATCTAAACTCATCAAACTACGCAAATATGCCAAGAAAGACGTCATTTCGCTACTCTGCGTATCAGAAAAAGTAACAGGTAAGTCACTCGCCATTTTTTCGATTGACGGAAGTGACGGTATCCAGCCTTGGTCCCAGCATTCCTTCTGAAATGCTTGCTCTATTCGGGAATCTCGCTCTTGCTGTAGTGCGCCAAGTTTAACAGAGAGATTCCCGAAAAGCGCGCACATTTTAGAAGGAGACGAGTGATTTACCTTTTAGTTTTTCTGATACGCAAAGGAGCGAAATGACGTTTTTTTTCTTGGCAGATTTGCGCTGATTGGTGACTTTGGATTAATAAATTAGGTCTGTTCGAGTATATAATCACAGAAATCGAGTGCCTATGCTTGTGCAATTTATTGCGATCGCAAGCACCTGCTACTTCCAATCACTGTAGGATTTTTTTGTGATGCTATATAATTCAACTTGTAAGATTTATAGTGATTACCAGAACTTGGATCGTTTATACACTGTGTCTATAAGTTGATCCCCATTTTATTCCTGATCCATCTTGAAATCGATATTAATTGTTTTCAGATTGTTACGTTTCTATATTTTAATCATATTCCAAACTTTAATACGTTTTAATCCATACAATCAGGTTTTAGTGCTTCGAAATCATTGATATTTGCGACATAAAACAAGGAAAGTAAATATCAGAATAGCTGGTTCGGCTCACATCATTGCTCGACACTAGAATTCTGAACAGCACATGTAGAGATAAATTGTGATCAAATACCCCAGCAAAATGAGGACAAACCACACAAGCGACCAACCAACCAACAACATAGGTGGTTCCAGGATACCCCCGAAAACGTCGTTTGTGAGTGTATAATAATAATTATAATAGAAGGGGGTCATGATTGTAAAGAAAGTGAAATCAAAGCTGAAACTGGAGAATATAAAATTATGAGAAATTTTATGGAGTTACAATTATATGACTGCAAGACAAATACCATGAATGGTTATACAGCATAACCCACGAAAAACGGACCTCTTCCGGACTGGGCCAAACGTCCGGTTGTCTGAGGAATCCGGTTTTCAGAGAACGATTAAATACAGAAAAGAAAAAATGGGATTTGAGATATCGTCTCAATTTCAGAGAATTCCGGTTCTCAGGAAGTCCAGTTTATAGGGGTTATACTGTACATGCATATCAGAACATTTTTACCATGGATTTGTATTATTCTCTTTTCTGCTACATCACTTGGAAGACATTAATTCGTCGATCACAAAGTAGACCTGTGATGCACCGAGCACACATCACCGGTCCTGGTACTTCACATTTTACGGGAAAACGGGTTCATTGTTGTAAACAAACTATCAGAAAATACGTAGAATACAATTAATGAGGTACACATACAGTAAATGCTTATCTATATCTTCAAATTAATGCATGTTAGTACTCTGACAATGAAAGCAACAGAAATTGAAAGTAGCTGCGTTGGAAGACAAAACAGGTGCATCATAAACAGAACCATGAGACATTAAAACACTTTGGGAAGAAAATAAGCCAACAAAAGTTAAAAAGGATAGGTCTGCAATCTTAAGTCATGATTTTGCGATGATATTAACAAATCGATCCGAAAATCAAGGTGTAGACCAAATTGATATTACAAGCACTCGAACATCATGTAAGATTGGTTGTTTTTTTTCTTTTTCTATCTCACTGTCTGCATGATCAACAATACTAATTCAATGAGAGTCTGTTTTATTTTTTGCTCTTATAATAATGATTAGCATTTTTGAGTTAATCAATAGCTTATTATAATGACCGATGCACTGACATAGTTATTTAACTACGAAACTATCCCACGCCAAATGAAACAATTGCACATGTTAATTCTTTCGGGCAGGATATTGCATGAGGCAGGCCAATGTCTTTATTAAAACAAATAAGAATATACACAGTGTGTTCAATCGCTTTATCTTTAAAGATTAAATCAAACCACATACATAACTTTAAAAACATATACACGTGTACTAATATAGATAAAACAAACACATAGCTTATTTAAAACAGGTTGTAACGACTTAAAGCATTACATCCCAAATGCTCAAAATTATTGTTTCAAAATGGAGCGAATAAATTTTAGAAAGTTCATATTTTATAGGTTTCCGTGACAGAAAATGGTTTGCCGTGAGATTTTTCTAAAAAAAACTCACTCTTGAGTTGTTGTCCCTTTAAATTTGTATTTAAGTATATTGAAGTAGTCCCTTTTTCAAAGATTAAAGAAAAAAAGATCCAGTTCAATGAAGATTCATAATAAAAAGATGCAAAACACAATATCAATATAATTTGATAGAGACAAATATATCTCACCGAGCAATATCTACAGAAATAAGATATTTTTCTATTATTTTTAAACAAGAACAACAATTCTTGCAAAGTTTTCAAACTGTCATAAAATAAATTGAAATATCTAGGGTAACTATCAATTATGACAATTGGACAATACTATTTTAATAGTATTAAAATTTGTGTGTAACATTGAGCGGATACGTCAGAATAGTGCTGTATTATGATGTAATACCTTAATATGTTTAGAAAAACGGAAAAGATTTTTTTACTTTACATATACCATGCATATGCTAAAGCCAGCCCAAGTATTTGATAACTAGTCCGCAACATTTGATTTTTTTATTTCTAAATTTAACTGTATCTTTAATTTTATCAGATTAACTGTTTTTCTCCAGATTGAATCTGGATAGAATCTGATTTTGCAATCATTAATTAATGAACAGTTAACAAATAACAGTGCATACAATTTGTAATTAACAATTTGTAATTGATTAGTTCTCCAAATCAACAAAAATAAATACCTGAGAGCCAGTTTCCCAGTATCCTCAATTTAAATCGTGTTATTCAGTGTTTCCAATTTCACACTCGTCTAATAATGGATCATGAACTAAATACGTTGCCGTTCGATCTCACACAAGACAACAGGCGAGAATTATACGCGATAAGCATACGTTACAGAACAGAATACAGAATCCGAGACAAGACGATGTATCGGTTCTATCTGACAGTTTGCATAATGTATTTCACGTTGCTGTTTTGCAATTAATAATTTTAATGCATATCAAAAAGTATTTATTCAAACGTAAGCAAATTTCAAGTTTCCGCCAACCCGACCAACGCTATTTTTTATTTCTCGGTATTTTTTTCTTGCCGATACTTTTTACTTTCATATGAACTACGTGTATATATCCGAACTAAAACATATTTGAAAAAAATATTCTGCGGACCTAAATTTTTGGGAATGTTAGCAGATACAAGGTACAGAAAACCCCTGAAAACCGGAATTCTGTGAGAATCGGACTCTCTGAAAACCGGAATTCTCAGAAAATCTGACTTTTGACCCGGTCCGGAAAAGGTCCGGTTTTCATGGTTTTTGTTGTATTTGTTTCTTGCGCATATCACCAAGTAGTTGATACAATAGAATTCTTATTAATTAATAACTAACATCAAGAGATCAAGTCATTCATATACAGTGTCTTCTATTTCTTTTTTTCCCTGACCTCTGTGTGTACGAGTTACCAAACAAAACTAGATTTGTCCTCTATTCCGTAAGAAGCTGTTAACTTCATCTATAAAAATGTAAAAAAAATCAAGGATGGTAGACATATTACTTTGGATGTGATGTGTTCATTCATGTTTATTTGTGGAAAAACGTTCACATCCCCCATTTCTAGTTCAACAATCCAGCTTTCTATAAACTGAGACAACTGGGTAACAATTTCCACTGAATCCACATTACCTAGAAGCTAAATTCATTGGTTGATGTAAGTGAATCGCTAAATCAAACATTGATATGAATTATAATATAAGTGATATCTATGGAAAGTACTCAAGTTTCAGTTTATGTTGGAATTATGTCTAAAAGATGTCTTTCTTATCCAGGAAAAAATAAATTAATCAAACATAACGCAGCATGATGTAATATGTGGTTTCCGTCAAGTTATCTAGGTAATGTAAGATAGCAATTGTTCTTCACTATTGTAATAGAGTAACCTGTAAAGCAGGAGAATTGTTGCCAACCTACGGAACCCCAAAAGTGACATTCTATACTTTTATTTAAAGTGTAACATTCTATTTTTTATATCGTTCTTTTACGATATCACATTTTAGTAAATACGAAATATTAATTCGTAAAAACGAAATGACAGTTCATGAATAAGGAATAATAATTCGTCTAAAGGAAACAATTGTTCGTATAACGAAATGTTATTTTGTAAAAGAAACGGAGTAATAAAGAAGGTTACAGTTTAAATAAAAGTGTAGAATTCACTTTCAGGGCTCCATACCAACCTGTTAGTGCATTACCAAAACTCTGATAATAGATGACTTGGAATTGCAAAAACTAATTCTGAATGGAACAGAAATCCACTAATGCTCCAAGTTGATATTGGTACTAATTGTATTTAATGCATTTTAGACACGGATTTCTTGATGTAAGCAATTCATGCTTGCATAGAAAAGGACTGTTTCTTTTTTCTTACACCCATTTTAAATGATAGATGAAAACGCGCCAGAAATGAAGTGAACTGCCGTAAAAAAGCAAATGAATAGAGGTTTGTTTGGTTCAGTAAAAACTAAAAAGGAATTTTATAGTACCAGATTCGAAAGTGAATTATGCCTCCATTGATAGGAAACGTGTTTTTTTTTCATGAAATTCATCGTTGTACATCTAGTTTGTTGTTAGCAGGCGCCTAGTTACGCTTGACACCAGCGAACTTTTATTTGCAAGTAAAATATATGATTGTCTGGAAACGATAAATGATTCTATTGACTGGTTAATCTCATTGACTGATCATAGAATTGTTTTAATGCTGTCTGCGGCTCATTTGTATAGATTGTCAAGTAGTTATAAGTGTTCGCAGTTCAAGGTTATTCGTGTGCGGTACTTATAAGGCGTGAAAGAGTGTAACGGAGAGACACCCTAGTTCACAAAAAGTAGTAGGATCCCTAGCATCAATCTCTATCCAGAGTTGTCGTTCGTTATCTCTCCCATACATCTCTGTCAACGTCTCAGCGTTTTACTAGATTCTTGTAAAACAAGAAATAAAGCCACAAATGGTACAAAATTTACAACTAAGTGAAGCAATTTCTTTTACACAATACATTCGAGACAAAAGATGTTGTAATTTACCAGAAAATCAGAGAAAATATTTTATTTACCTAGCGCACTATTTCTCGACGGAGAGTATTTGTTTACTTTTGGTAATTAGGTCACAAAGTTACGCCGCTTAAATGGAAATGAAACGCACAAGTCGAAGGTAATCGTGTAAAATTATGACAACAAATGTACATTTAGAGAAACAAAAGCGTGATTCTGTGTATCAGATGGAAACTAAAGGAGATCCG
Organism: Lutraria rhynchaena; assembly: GCA_008271625.1. Taxonomy (NCBI): domain Eukaryota; kingdom Metazoa; phylum Mollusca; class Bivalvia; order Venerida; family Mactridae; genus Lutraria; species Lutraria rhynchaena. Next base: position 877,837 of record VIBL01000153.1, read on the forward strand.
TACATGTGTTTTTTAACTACATTCCAGACGTTGACAGAGATGTATGTGATGGATAACGAACGGCAACTCTGGATAGAGATTGCCCTATCATACGAAATAAAGAAGACAGATATTGAAATGAAATAATGCGGAGCTCAACTGGTAAGAACTAAATGCTCGATAATACTTTCAATGGCAAAAACAGAAACATGAAGTTAGGCCGATTATGTAACGTGGATAATGTTATTGGCTACTGTGTAATTTGTGTTTTATATCCTCGGAAGCTCCGAAGGTTGCATTGTAATGGTATAGACTAGGCCTACTAACATATCATGAACGTGGTTTGATTTACCAGTTACAGCTTGTGGATAGATGAAAGGTACCAGCATATTTTTGTTATCTGTCTCCCATTGGTTCTTGGAGACTATCGCAAAGGATGCCAATAGGGTCTTAACATTTACTCGAACTAACCTACATTATGAAGTTGAATTTGTTTTAATGAAAAATATTTTTGATAGGGTTTAACGTTGTACACACACACACACACACATCATTTTGGTGAATTTTCCGGCTTTAACGGTGGTGGAAGACGCAAGGCACACACCTGGATAGCTACTTCACATGAGAAATATGGTTTCGGGTAGGATTACGGACTCACTGTACTGAGGGGTTAGTGATTACCTTTCAGAGACCATGACCATTTGACCAGGGAGACCTCATAATTATTTTATATTTTTCAGGTATCATTATCAACTAATTTAAAAGCAAAATAGTCACATTTTATATGATTGTTAGTAGAATGGATTCAAAGAAAAGGCATAGTTGCAAAGTGCCAAAATTGCAATATGTCCGATTTTATGACTGTATTACCATGTCGATAAATTCGATCTAGACTGTTACAATCCAAAGTGAAACTAGACTTTTACAATCTACAGTGAAACTAGACTTTTACAATCTACAGTGAAACTAGACTGTTACAATCCATAGTGAAACTAGACTGTTACAGTCCATAGTGAAATTAGACTGTTACAGTCCATAGTGTAATTAGACTGTTACAGTCCATAGTGTAATTAGACTGTCACAATATATAGTGAAACTAGACTGCTACAATCCATAATGAAACTAGACTGTTACAGTCCATAGTGAAATTAGACTGTCACAATATATAGTAAAAATAGACTGTTTCAATACATAATGAAACTAGACTGTTACAGTCCATAGTGAAATTAGACTGTTACAATATATAGTGAACTAGACTGTCACAGTATATAGTGAAACTAGACTGTTACAATCCAGAGTGAAACTAGACTGTTACAGTCCATAGTGAAACTAGGTTGTTATAGTCCATAGTGAATTAGACTGTCACAGTATATAGTGAAACTAGACTGTTACAATCCGGAGTGAAACTAGACTGTTATAGGCCATAGTGAAACCAGACTGTTACAATCCAAAGTGAAACTAGACTGTTACAATCCATAGCGAAACTAGACTGTAACCATCCATAGTGAACGGAATACTACCCACTCTTCAAGAAGGAGCTTCTTCAAAGAGAAGAGAAAGATCCTTTCAACTCCTAAGATTTGCAAACTCTAAAAGATTATGTCAAGTATTTGCTTCATTTATTGATAAAGAGTTAGTATAATATATTGTTATAGTTCCAAGCTTGTTTGTTAATTTATCGGATGATGGTTGTGTCATTTTGTCCTTAATGTTTACTTATCCGATGCCCGCACTATGTAATTGTCAGAAAACAAACTATTAACTAAAATATATAACTTAGATATGCAAGTTCGTACTTAATGGCATGACTTAGATATGCAGGTATGTACTTTTGGAATACATCCCCGGAATTTAGAAACGAATGATTGAGATGATAATAACACAGCAGATACATTGAAGTAGTATTCCATTATTTCCATGTACAGTCTAACATGCTTTAGCGACCACCTCCGAATAAATGCCACCTGTCAATAAATACCACATTTTGTCTTTCCAAAGGGTGGTCTTTGTTCACAGTTTTGACTGTATCTTCAATTATTCAATTTGTACGACTCAAATTTTTGCTGTCGGTTAAGATGTGCTTGTGACCGAACCACATTAACTTATAATCAAGTCGAAATTTAAAAAGCATATTGAAAGCCGGTCCGAAATAAATAGTTTGTATGATACCCGAGTCGCTTAATGGGGTTTTACTGTATTCAATAGCCGGTTCGAGATATCAGGCACCTCGTACTTTGTTTACTTTTTCAAATAGCAAAAACAAATACTAGTGTTCAATTCTCTAACGTCAGCGACAGTACAAAATAACTTTCTAGATGTGAGAATGCATTAACGTACATGCCCTAAAAGTGGATTATAGCGCGTATACGACATTAATGCAAATTTGACTTACGCTTTCTTTTGATTTGTATTCTAAACACAAACAAAAGTCTTCTCCTCCTATGCGATGAAAAAAATGTGGATGTAATTCAGAAACTTTGTTTACTTTATGTTTTTCTCTCTCATCATAATGCTATAAATAACATTTATTCTTAATATCGAACTGTTACAATGTGCTCCTTCCTATTACAAAACATTTTACAGTCTTATCTTAATGCGTAGCGACAACTGTATGAACCATATACTTCTGATTTAGCTATTTTATAATCAGTGTCAAATAAATTCCTCATATCTCAAATGCTACTTGACTAAATAATGGCTAATGTCAATAGAACATTTATGAGAAATTGGCTTATATTTGTTTTAGAGTTATCTATAGAAAATGTGGAAACTATTAACAAGAGTCGAAATCAATGGATGCTTTCTTTTTTACCGCAAGGATAACATGTTCTTGTAAAACAGAATATCATAATAAATTTAGTTTATACTAATTCATTTTAGCTCGATTGTGAAACAAGTAATGTTGCTTATATTAATCACGCTCGAGTTCGCTTCCTGGATACTACATCAGTACTGATGTAAAATGGGATTGTGAAGTTCATGACCGAAACCCATTGAAACCGGGATTCGAACTCAGGACCTTCGGATCAGAGGTTGGACGTATCATAAGTGAATGGCTGGAATATCACAGTTGAAATCAAGCCATAATCAGAATCATAAAAGGTATCAAAATGAATTTCTTTGAGTTTTGTCTTAATTGAGATCCTGAATCACTTAAGCATATGACTTTGCTACTTCTAATCCAGGGTGTTATTATATAGGGGTATTTATTAATACATAGATCTGACACCTAAACATGCACTCTCTTGTTGTTCAATTAAGATGTAACATATCTGCCAACTGATCTTCAGTCTTATTGTGAGCTGTTTTAATTGTTAATGACATGACTATGTACGATTGACACAACCTTCAAAGTTTATAAAGTGATATTTTGTTCAAGATATAGACGACACGACATTAGAAAGTCAAGGTCCAATTCTAAACTACACATATCTGTTAATAAATTCGTAAGTCTCAGAAAACAATGATATTATTTGCTACGGAAGGTCACATTAGGAACAGAGTTTTCCAAACAAGGTTGAAAAGATTCAACAGGTTGTTAATTCCTGACTTTGACTACCAAATAAAATGGAGAAATCAGATCAGTCAACAAAGAAACAATACAGAAAGATTGAACTAGTTTTTAAAGAATGTAAGAAAAAAAAACATAAGAATAATTGTGTACGATACTAGACGTGAAGATTGTAAGGACAATTTTAAAAAGTTCTTTTTAGCTAATTAAAGAATCATATCTAGACGTAGGTTTCGTGTTTAACTCACAGACATCTGTTTTGCATAACAAGATACTATTACTCGGTCAGACGTATTATGTTCAAAGCAATATGGAGCAGTTCGCCAAACACTACAGACCCTTACAGTACGTAAAGCCATTATTGAATATATATTTACATTACATCTATCACGATTGCGTTCAGAGCACCGTATAAAACATTCTAGCACGCAATTCAACAAGTCGGTGAACTATTCTTAGAAGATCTGAATTATGTAACAACATCTGGTTGAAACAAACTTTGATTGAATTATAAACACAGTGTGATGACATACAGAAATATTAAACACAGAAAGTATTTAAGTCACATAAATTGGATTTTTCTCAAACAGTTTATGACTGGGGTGAACTACAAAGCGATGAAACACTTAAAACATATGCCTGTAAATTGACGAAGTATGAGAGAGTGCCATGATGGGCAAGACTCATTCTACAACCCCGTAACTCAATTTTTGCCAATACATGTATTGAGTTTTTGGGACCATTGTTTTCGTCTTTTCATGTCTTTACAATGATAATAAGTAGCTTAACTAGCTTAAAGTTGTTGCAGTTCAAAACTTGAAAATATTAATGCGATCTCCTTCAAATGGGAAAAAATGTAGAAATAACCCGACGAAGTGTATGGTTGTGTCCTCCAAACCTGTCAAACCGTGCAATACCTTCGTTACAGACCGTTCTAAGGCGACACCCTCACTGAAACTGTGTTTTGTCTTACGTTTACTGTATTGGGTGAGTTTTAGGTTGGGAAAGGGGAGGGGCATTTGGAGAAGGTAGTATTTTAGGAAGATGGGATGTTTGTGCGTTTTAGTCTTTGAATCCTTTTCTTAAACATGTCTATTGGCATAAAAACTACATGGAAAGAAATGACATGAACACTGTATTACCATTTCTCAAAATTCCTGTTGAAGCAACAAATATACCACCAACAATGGGCTTGATTGTACATTTAAATCACTTGAATATATTACTTATTCAACGCATTTACGAGCAAATATATAATATAAAAGCAAATTCAACGGACTCGTAACTTATTGTACAAACTGGGTGATGTTCAAAATGTATATGTGCAAACTATTTATATTTTATGATTCACATTTTCCATGTTATCGGTCCAATCTGAAAACTGTATGAATTACCCTCGTATGATACTTATTTTTATTCAAGCTTCACGCATCTTTAAATGCTTAAGTTCCGACACTTGTTTTTAGAAAAGGCGATATTTTGTGGTTACTGAAACCTGTTTTGCTTGTTTGCTTTTCATTAACTTCACTTGGTAGTTCGCTAACGTAATAAAATACGTCATATTTGTGTTGTGCTTATAGGATATAGTCTTGTAATACCTTGTAGTGTTGGAACCACTTTGCAAATGAGTTAATGTGTTGCCATAAATAATCCTACTACATACCGACGAGTCTATTGTAATGTTGTACATTGTGTCGCATCGCGGACGAATGGATATCGACAATAATATTAAATATCTGTACTTACCGCCGCCACACCACGAAAATGAACTATTGTGAATTAGTAATATTAAGGAATGTATCGGATGTACCCTTTGGTTATGAAATAATAATTTGATCTATCAAAGGAAGAATGTAATTCCACACTATATCTATATAAGTAACTTAAGCCTTACTTTTTACAAGTAATTTAGATATTGCCCTCATTATGCAACGCCTCAAGTGTTTTCGTGCATTGATTGGCGACTTTGTTGCTTGCATTGTGACTATTTGTATTAACCACTTCGTCGTCTGTCTCATGAGTTGTAATCAGTTGAACGAGACGCAGGAATTTTCTTGTAAAATATTACGAATTTATATATCACGTCTGTTCTTTTTGTCGTTGAAATAGACATGCGCATGGCTTGAATTCTTTATGATTCATATAAGGCTTTGCCCTAGAACATATATTGAAATAACTGTCGGGATTTTCACAAAAATATGATTACAATGAGAACAGTGATCCTTGTATTTCTCTGGAAATGAAATTTATATCCCAGAAATAATCGTATTTTCAAATTCCTTTACGTTTTATGAAGCTAAACGTTCTTTTTATATCAAATACAGTGCAACCGTTCCAAAACAACACCCTTTGGGAGAAGCCAAATTATGTTGTTGTTGAGAGGTTGTTGAACGAGAGCGGTTAAATTAATGGTTAAATCGTAGAGTGGGAAAAATTATGCTGTTGCTAAAGGGAGGTTGTTGCTCAAGAGAGGGCCACTTTGGAGAGATTGCACTGTATCTTAAATGCCGAATACTGTGCTTCTTTCAGGGAAACAAGAGAAAGTATTAGAAAGTATCTAATTCTTTAAGTCATGATTTCTGTTTAATCACGACCTTTTGTTTGAAGACTAAGATTATTTTTCCAATGCTGATACTTCATTTGGAGATGTTTGTAGTTATTTGAGAAGTACAAGGAGGCTGTGTTTTGTCCTCCTTTTTTTGTTTCTATGAGTTGGGTGGATTTTTGGTTATTTTTTGCGAGAGGTAGTATTTTGGGAAGGTGAGATTTTTGTGTGTTTTTTTTAAGAATCCATATCTTTAAAATCAGTACTGATACAGAATCTAGAAGAAACTGATTTAGTTAACAGCCCACTTTAATTACGGTAGAAAAGTGACGTAAACACCAAAATATTTACTAACGAATTATTTTTCTTTTAAATCACAACAAAGGGGGATAATACATGTCAATATGTTGTCATTCAATGTCATTTATTTCTGGTAACAATGGGCTATTTCGAAACATTCATAGTTGTGAAATTTAAATAAAAATAAATTTAAAAGATTATGAAAACTGATATCATTTGACTCTAAACTTTTTTGGGGGGTGGGGTTCACTGGCATGCTTCGTGTTAGGAATACTTGTTTCTGTGTCTGTATTGTTTTTATTTTAATAGTATTACTTGTGTTCTCTGGGTTGTTAATTAAGTTGTCTGCTAAGTGATGTGGTTTCGCGTACGGCATATTCAGGAAATCCGCTTTATTTTCTTTCCATTTATGTATATTTCTTTTCTGTCCCATAATGGGCACTCTTCAAATTAAGAACGAGACTGTCTGGAACACATATCCTTGTAATTAACACTTTCTCTGACTGTATCGTGTTGCAACGTTTGTTATTTCCATCTCAAAGATCACCGACTGTTCGAATGAATATCACGAATTTGGTATGACAGTGTGACATTTCATATGCGAGGGAAATATGTGTTTGTCTGGAGGCAATAAATTAATTCGTGGTTCTATTGATGCGATAATTACATTGACTGAACGTGTCTGTGTTTTAATACAATCTACAGCTCATTAATGTCCACGTGGTGAGACGATCAAGATAAATCAAATTATTTATTTTCTATTCATGCATATTTGGTGTGTATTGGATATATATCCAAAAACTATAAATGGATTTTATTTCTGTGTTTTGATTTTAGTACAGCGTGATAATATTAAAGATGTTTCAATCCTTAGTCAGGGTTGAATTTTTCCTTGTGTTACATTATAATTCTGACATAATCCTCATTAGGCACGTACAGAATATCTTTCCCAGTTACACCACCTACCGTGTTAACTATGCGACTGTATAATTGCTTTGATTTTAAACCGTATCTTCAACATTACCACTACCATTCAAAGTTTCTTTTGTGATTTGATTAAGTGACAAAACATTGTTAGCCTAATTGTCCCCATCGGTTATATTTATTTACCATGTATTACAACCAATTTGTACAATTTATTCTATGGAGGACTCCGTGGTGGAGTGGTTATGATCTTTGCCTAGATATCAATGGCCCATCACCGCTGTGACCTCGATTTCCACCCGGAACAAGATATATTTTTTCTTAAAAATATTTCAGAAGAAGCTGTCCAGCTAGCTTCGGTGGTTCTACCCAGGTGTACGCGTGGGTCTTCTTCCGGTGGTAAGCTGGAAGAGTCGCCAAATAACCCAATACAGACAAAAGAATATCAAAATTTCAGAGAATTGATTAGTTATAAAGAACGTAAATAGTAACACTGATTTCAACATTTTCACGAATTGGAGAGAATTGCAATCTGATTCTTACAAATTAATGCATTGCTGAATTTCACAAGACTTATGTCTTGTGTCTGTACATTTGTATGTTTTGTCTATCATTCTTAATTACTTTGCGTCTTTGAAATTCTTCGCTTACGTAATGATCTTGCGTTTCAGCAATAACTCTGACAGTGATATAGTCATCATTGTCTGGTTCCTTAAATCTAATAAGCGTTCCAACAAAAATGGAAGACATTAAAAGTGTATTAAAGAACCTAGACAATGAATCAATTATATAAACATGTTCTTCCTAGCCTTTGTATAAGAAAAATTCTTTAATGGCTGAATTTAGTGTTTGTTTAATATAAAGCAAGCGATACTTTGACTTAAATCGATATGATAATGAATTACATTTATTTACAGTAGACTCTTAATGGCTAGAACTCACTTTGTGCTCCTTTCACCGACTTCTAGCGATCCTACCTCTGATAGGCCTTAAGACAAGAATCTTCCAAAATGTTATTAATGCTGGTTGAAATCGACTTGGCAAGTGTTAACCGAATATAATAGTCTTGGGGGAGTGACGTCACACTGGGACAGCCTGAACATGATGAATCGCGGGTGTTGCCACTTTGTCGAAGTCGTCTCCAAAGTTCTGATATGGTGTTTTTGAGCCATTCTTGTCTGAAACATGACAATGGCGCGTGCGCGTTCATTTTCTGAGAGACGGACGTAAGCTTCTGTTTTAATTTGAAGGAGCAAATGTGTTTTTCTTAACACCAAGAGAGTTAACGAAAGTCTTTGATGCCAAGAAAAGATTGAAACTTCATGTGCGAATATCGCAACACAAAGGACCAAGGACAAAGCAAGAACGTTAACTGCCACTGATTTTGCTCGTGCAATCGTGTGATGTGGTGTTATTGGGATGAGTTTATCTTATGGATTACACGAAAGAAATTGTTTGATAAAATTGCGAAAAAGAAGAAAAATATATTTAAAATTTTTACCATGCGTAATGGCTCTTTTCTCTAATACGAAATATAGATACACATATATCGTGTTGAGAGAACTGAAACAATCCCAATATATTTACAAAATACACAGTATCCATTTCTTTCCAGCATTACACAGTAAAATTCGTCCCATTTGCCAAATAGCGTTAAAACCCTATTCCAGTTATAAATTCTCCCCCCACATGAAAGGGGTTTTCTACCCTAATATTAATTAATCAAAGATCGATCTGGTTATATAATTTAAGCCCAGTCCAAATTAAACTAGAATTCATCTTAATGTAATTGTTTGTTCATTTCCGGTTCACTTACGCCAACATTGTCTGCATTTACAAAGAATGCTTCCTGTAGCTATTCATAAACCAACGCCTTACAATACTGGAATTTTAGGCCACTTTCTATTTCTAAGAAAAATATATTCAATACACTGAACCGAATTTCTAAACGACCACTTTGTATTTTATAGCTCTTGAACACTTAATTGAACACTAGGAGGACTTTTAATTTATTCAATTCAATATTTACTCAGAATTCCCGATTTCTTTGTGTAGATCGATTGTAAATCGTAATTATGGCAAAACATAAGAATTACATCACTTATTTGAGATCTTCCAAGGGTCGGGTTTTATAAACTAGACGTTTAGAAATTAGAATCATTGTATTCTGTATCCAGCATTGTTCATATTTGATTGAACACAAATACCGATGTTGAATATAAAGATAATGAATTATCAGGCAGAGAAGAAGGTTTCCGTTTCTGGATTCGGACTGATGCTCAAAAACTTTGTATTTGATATCTGTCATTTAGAAAACTGTATGATGAGTATTATTTGCCAGTGGTTTGTAAGCGATTAATGTTCAGTTCAATAGTCAGATTTCCAAACGTATTCCATCAGTTAGATGTAGAGATTCCATCAGTTAGATGTAGAGATTCCATCAGTTAGATGTAGAGATTCCATCAGTTAGATGTAGAGATGCTGGGAGGCAGGATTTGTTATTGAAATTCGGTCAGAAATTCTGGTGTAATCCGATACTTAATAAATGATTCTAAGGAGCGTACGATTCTAGTTTTTTTTCAAGCTGCAAGACAATGGTTAATTCCTCAATTACAAAACAAATCTGTTCCATTTATTTCTTCTTGGAAGAAAAAAAACGCACCATTTGCGTATGCTGCAGAATAACACAGACGCCAGATGTTTGACTGATTGTTTTCTGTGTTCATTCATTCCTCTTTATGAGAATTACATGGTTATGTAAAATGTCGCGACATTAAGTTTCTAGAAAGCATACTAAATTATCATTTCGATTGGCATCTTTGATTGCTCGTCATATATAATTGCACTCCAACAAAACAGGTTTTATTTGCCTTAGTTGAAGTAATAAAAAAAACACGTTTTATTGATGTTTGTCTCAATACTATAAATACAATTTTAATGTACTTTTCCTCTGCAATCTTGTCCCGAAACTAGATTCTGGTAATCGATACAGTTATTCGTTTTTCTTCCTATAAAAATATCTTAAACGTAACAAGACGACTTATGAGAATGTCTCAGTAAAGCCAATTAAAGCAAAGCTTCGGTATGATTAACAGTAAAATATATCTAATCATTTATTTGTTTTCTACGTTTACACTTATTATCCACAAAGATCTGTTTTTTACCAGTGTACAGTTTCTATGCGGAGTTAAGTCAATTGAGAGGTTCTTGGGTACATGCTGAGCACAGTTGTTATATAACCTGAATGCGGGTTTGTTTAGAAACTAAATGTTACACTTTGTCACGTAAGAAAATCCATTTTCGCGCAATATTTCAGTATGCATTTTATTTAACAATGATTCGGTAGTGTGTACAATAAATCCATGTAAGAACTTTAATAATTTTGAAACTTTTGAAATTTTTCACTGGGTTCAACGCCGTTTTTTTGGAATTTTTCAGATATGTACGGCGGCCGGTTCACCTAACCAGTTTTCCTGGACTGTATACTAACTTGTACTAACTTACCCTTTCACAAGGAGCCAGCATCTTCTGCACATATAGAGTAAAATCGACATTTTTGTCTTTTCATAGAAGGGCATGACCTGCCGCTACCGAGATTTGAGCACTGATCACCTGGTTACAAGTCCAGGGCATTAACCACTGGACCACGGACGCGGCCTCTTACATGGCCAATGGATATTTTAATTAGCTTATATACTACATATGATACATGTATAGCCTGTATGGTTCAACACAAAACGGTATTACTTGGTTGGCACTTTGAAAGAATATTTTTCAAAGACGCCCAACTCCGGAAAAATATCTCAGTCAATTTTATTAACGCGAATTAAATTGTTAAACGTTCCTGTTTTTGGTTAAAACCTGATAAAAGTCGGAGTGTTTATAGCAGCAAGTAGAAACCTCAATGGCTCTTAAAACACATTTATGCCTATAAATCATTTGGGTATCCCTAGGCAACACCATTCTTATATCATAATTAATGTATAAGTTTATTATGTACGTGGGAGAAGGCCATATTCTGTGTTGTGTTCCCTGTACGTTTACAAAAATCAGTAAAATTTCGCTGACACTATTTACAATCTGTAACAAATGGTATGTGATATCAGTGCAGTGTTTAATCTAAACGTGTAAGAAAACTATACATGTATGCCCGATTATGTCTAAATTTTATCATACATGAATTAGTACACGATATCAATTCAGTGTTTAAACAGAAACGTGTATCAAATCTACAAATGTTCACACTAATATAGATAAATTTGGCAATGGTAGTTAAACACACGAACCCATGGAATTGGATTTCAACTTGTTAAAATAATTTAATCTAAAATCAGGGAATATTTGTATTTTGTAATAAGAGCGTAACTTTTCAATTACAATAAATATACAACATAAAACAACACAGCAATGGGTATAGTTAAACAAGCTGTTGTGGTGGGCGTATGTCTCGTGATTATTTCACGTTTTTCACGACTCCTTGAACCTAAGCTACCAGCTAACTTCGGTGGCACCTGGCATCCAGAGTTTGAGAAAGTCGTCAACATATACAAGTAAGTTATTTTTTTAATTCACTCGTTAAAAACGTAACTGTTAGGTGAGAGCTTCCTTTTCCGTGTTTAATGTAGAACGTCTTTTTTCTAAACCGTCTTTCACTTTCTGATCTGGAATAAAGTTTTATCGCTCTGAACATTTTCAGCGTGAGCATTTAAATCCTAACAATGTGAATGCTAAACCACTAACTTGTTTCCTACTACACGTATGTCAAAGCATAATGTGAGTCTACGCACTGGGAAAATACACGTAATAGTTTGATACCAAATATAAACTCATACAAGCGAGGGATTTAAACAGTTTATCGGTTTAGAGTCTTGATAATCCTTTTCCATGACAAAAGAGCTTAAGATAACAACGTGAATGAGGTACATTGAATAATTATCTAAAGTAACGTTCAGTTGTTGAATGTGTATTTGCGAAGTTTTTTTTCTTCTAATGAAGTGCAACCAATACAGTTATAGTATACTGAACCATGAAGTATGTTGGATCATCTGAATTTTGAACACAATCAAATCAGATCAGTTACATTTAACGATAAAACGTTTAAGTCCTTACAAAGTTACTTAGCGATAATTATAGTTGCTTTCCATATTTTGTGTGAACTACTTTATACATTGTATTTGTAATTGTAAAAATCCATCAGAAATGTTTAATAGAATTTGTATGTGTTCTTATGTTCTTGTCAATTACATATTAGTAAACATATAAAAGTTCAATAAAGATAATTACAAGAAACAACAACAGAAAAAACGCCGTTTTTCCACAATTTTTCGGTTATATACGGCTACCGGTTCACCTAACCAGTTTTCCTGGACTGTATACTAACCAGTACTAACTTACCCTTCCACAAGGAGCTGGCAACTTCTCCACGTATGGTGGAAAATCGATATTTTTGTCAAATTTTCCTAGAAAGGTATGACCTGCCGCGACCGAGGATTCGAGCCCGGATCTCCGGGTTACAAGTCCAACGCACTAACCACTGGACCACTTTCAAAATGTTTACTTCTTAAATATTATTGGGGAATCTTGTTTTGTGAATCTTGCATTTTTTGTTTCTGAAAATATCCTCGCACCTTTTTTATCCGTCAGGGCATTCGAAAGTTTGCGGTTGTTTGATTACATAATTGTCTGTTTAAGACCTGCTTTGAGGTGAATAAATACCACCGTGTCGTTCCTCTTCAATATTTGTCTAATCTTTTAACTAATCCAAACTCCTATTGTCTGAAAGCGTCTCTAATCTTGAAATAATCAGTCTGTTCTTAAATCAGTGTTTAAGTATATCGCTGATTTTTAAAAATGTTATTGACCTAGATACAGTGTAGCCCCTGAAATTCGAATTCTCTGAAAACCGGATTTTTTCTGAAAACCGGATTCTCTGAAAACCCATTTTTCAAGCCCAATTTTTTTCTTCGATGATATTTTTTTCTGAAAACCGGAATTCTCAGGAAACCGGACTTTTGGCCCAGTCCGGAAAGGATCTTTTTCAGTTTTTTTACCGTACATAAAAGGCTCTAATTCCCCCCACACCTTATCCAAATGCATTATTTTGTCAGAGCAAGATCAGATTAATGGTTTCAGTATTTGATAACTTATATAACTTATATTAATACCTTATAATGATATGTAAACTGCTTTCAGAAATAATGTTGAAAGTGGGCTTGAACCCGGTTCGGCGTTTTCCGTGTATTATAAGGGAAAGCCAGTGATCGATGTATGGGGTGGGTATGCCGATGCAGAGAGCCAGAGACCATGGAAGGAAGACACAACAACACTCGTGTTCTCTTGTACCAAAGGTATTGCTGCAATACTGATGGCTAAAATGTTTGAAAAGTTAGTATCAAACAAAGCGAATATTATTTTAGACTAATTCTACAGTAGTTTTAATTGATTATCTTAGGTTTATTTTGATGAAATTTGCGAGGCATTTTACAGGGACTTGGAAAGGAACATACAGGGACTATGAATACGTATATGCAAGTCACGTGACAATTATACCTAGTTTCTGTTATTTGTGCTTATGTTTATCATGTCATAATACGCTTGCCTTCCAGTAATTGGTTTTCTGTATGTTTGCTGCCGTCATTTTCAGTTCATTTCACTTTGATCTGATTATCAGGAACCGTTTTTGTCATCGAACATGACTTTGATAGATTTGCACCAACTTAATTCGATAAAGCGATGATTGTTTATAACTCAGATCAACCATCACAAATATACAGTCAAACCTGTGAACAAAGATCACCCTTTGAAAAATGTGGCCTTTTTTGACATGTGGTCTTTATTCGGAGGTCAGTTTGCTCTAAATAATCAAAAATGTTTTTTTTCAAAGAATGACTTTTATTCACGGGGGAGCCTTTATTCTGAGATGGTCGCAAACACAGGTTAGACTGTACTGATATCGGGACAATTTCAGAAAATGTACAGTGTGTCGGTTTAGTATTATGAACATTATAGATGGCCTGAACTGAAAAAAAATAGCAACAACACAATGTCGCGAACATCTGCTTTACGTTATGAACTAACGTTCAATTTGCATGTTTTTTACAAAGTACCTGCTATAGGTACCATAGAGCAGTTTTTTTTAGCAGCATTCTTTCTTCAGCAACCGCATGACTTTTCTCACCGTACAATTTGACTATTATCCTCTATGGAGCAACAATTTCTCAACAACAACAACATAATTTTGCGTCTCCCAAAGGGTGTTGTTGCTTTGGAGGGGTTGCACTGTATTGAAATTAGTGATTTTATATGGTTGTTTTTATCTAAAAAGCTTTGGTCGCTTAGTTTTATTCTTATTACGGCTGTCATATGTAAGAAATCCATTTAAATTGGTGATTTTATACCAAACACGTAAACAAAAAGTGTCATAAGAAGCATAATTTTGAACTCCTAGTAAGTAAATAGTATTGTTCATCCTCATTGTCTGCAGAATCTGTGTTGTTTGTTTGCATATTTGTTGTTGTTGCACATGCCGAATATGAACGTGATCATGAGAATATGTTGTAAACTATATTGTAATAAGACGATGCACTTTTGTATAAGTCTATAATAAAATTCTGTTCTGTTCTGTTCATATTTTTCAGTGGTGTGTTGGATTATTCAAAACCAGTCTCACATTATTGGCCCGAATTCGCACAAACTGATAAAGGAAATATAACAGTCGAAATGCTAATTAGTCACCAGGTATGGCCGGAAGTAATTTTGTTATGTAGATTTAAGTGAGAGAGTGGTTATGGTGTCTGACTAGTAATTGCTAGCTCCCCACCTCCTCTGAGAGTTCGAATGCCGCACAGGACCGGAAAAATGAGAAAGCTGTCCAGCAAGTTTACAGAAGGCCGGTGGTTCTACCCAGGCGTTCACTTTGGGTCTTCTTCCACCGTTAAAGCTGGAAAAGTTGCCATATTACCCTGACTGTAAATATCACGTTAAACTCCAGTTATGATAAAAGTTATTATGGAATAAAAATGAGAATATTAAAACGCTACAAAAGTGTTTTGTTCGGAATTTTAAACACATTTTGAACTAGCTAAAAAGGATACATTTTATTTCTTACTTGAATCTAATAATCCGATGTTTCAGCTTTGAATAAAATCAATGAATAACGAGCCCTACGAATTCTTGATATTCATCGCAAAAATTAGAATGCCAATTTTAAAATCTGTTTCAAGCAGTTTAGGACGTGTTGATTATTATAAATCCCAGGTTGCTTTAAACAGATGACTAGACTATAATGTGTGGCCGGATTATTTTTTTGCATTTACTTCAACATTATACAATCAACAAAATATATTATCGTGTCTACCTTATTTACAGGGAGGTCTCGTGTATCTTGATGAGCCACTGTCTATTTTTGATTACAAAAACGACCGACAAAAGTGGAAAGACACTCTTGCTAAACAAAAGACGGCATGGCCTGCAGGTGAGTCCCAAAATGATGCTACACTCTCAACTTGTAATAAAAGCTGGTCCTCATTGAATCGTTCCATTACACAGTAAAACTTCAAATAGTGGACACATCAATATTAAGACCCTCTTGTTATAACAACAAATTTAAAAAAAAAGTTTTCCCAGGTTATCTTAAACGATTGCCAAGTGTGCTACTGATACAGTTTGTACAAGAACGCAATACCGTATTCAATCGGTTGTGTAAAGTTGGAACGTAATTTGCAGTTCGCAATTCGAATGGCGAACTGTGAACTGCGCACTGCATTCTAACTTTAGACAGTCCATACAATCGTTTCATACATTATTTGGTCTACTATATGGGATTGGTTTCAAGTTCCTTAATCACGTGATTATCTTAGCTTGAGCTTAGGCCTTAATTTTTTAGTTGTTTCAGTGTGACTTATATCATATATTACGCTTTTACTAGGTACAGAGTTCGGGTACCACGCCCTCACGTTTGGATTGTATGTAGATGAACTTGTGCAACGAGTTGATGCAGAAGGACGAGACACTGCTACGATCTTCAAGAAAGACATTGCTGAACCGTTTGGTACGTAGTGCATATCTAATACTGACCACCTCAATTATTACGACCACCTTGTCATAACGACCACTTATTTTCGAACCGGCTGTCAATAACTCCCAATCACTAATGAAGGTTTTCTCATTTTTGCGGAGTAGGACCGTGGTCCAGTGGTTAGTGCGCTGGACTTATAACCAGGGGATCCGGGTTCGAATCCCCGTCGCGGTAGGTCATACCCTTCTATGAAAATTTGACAAAAATGTCGATTTTTCTCCATGTATGGAGAGGTTACTGGCTCCTTGTGGAAGGGTAAGTCAGTTCTGGTTAGTATACGGTCCAGAATAACTGGTTAGGTGAACCGGTCGCCGCATATAATTGTAAAATTGTTGAAAAACGGCGTTAAACCCCAGTGACAAAAAGTCACATAAAAACAAACAAGCATTATTGAAGTTTTACTGAAAATGTAACATGAAATGAAATACTCCTGATGAAACGACAGCGTTTTTTCATTTTCTGGTTTGTCGACCCAGGAATGTTCAACGCTGATACAGTTTAGAGTTCATACTCATATTAGTACATATCGTACAGTTGTGTTTGATAGCACTTTCAAAGATATGTAAATCCGTATTACGGTCATAGAAAGTTTTTGCGGTTACCTCCCTTGAAATGCTCCTCATGATAAACACTCAGTTGGTTACATTTATCAGTATTATTATTAACATAGACACAAACACTCGATTTTTTAAAATATTTTATCACACCTATTTATCATGAACTTGAAATTATTGATAAAAGTTGTGTATAATAGGAATTGTGATTACAGCGCGACCTCTCCAGAGCGGCCCTCTCTTTAGCAACAACCTCCATTTTACATGGTGTTTTCCCACTTTACGATTTAACAATTAATTTAACCTCTCTAGAGCATCAGCCCCTCAACAACACCAACAACAACAACAACACAATTTTGCTTCTCCCAAAGGGTATTGATTGGAGAGGTTGCACTGTATAAAATAAACAGATTACATATCTCAAACGTGTAATCAATAATTGCTATAAAACACATTAATGGCTGTTAATACGACTTAATTATTAATAAAGTATTGTTGGTGAAGATTTAACTATTTCTTTCTTCAATTCAACTATTGCAAATACAATTGTAATGTCATTTCAGTTTTGTACATGTATATTGTTTCATACCGTGATTTGGTTATGTATCAGATCCCATAAGGCACCTTGCATTACTCGCTGTTGTATGAGAATTACTTCTTTCAGGCATTGATTTCTCTATGAACACACCATTGACAGAGTCACACAGGACTGCGCGTATAGTCCCTCGTACCAAGTTTCAGTTATTTTTCGACGCCTTTAGATACACAAGATATTTAAACCCGATATCCCAAATTGTCTTCCATCCCGACTCATTTATGGCAAGATCTGTCGGACCAGTACTGGAATTCGCTTCGGTAAAAATACGATTCTATTTTGTTTCAGTAAACTGATTCTTTTTTACAAATGCCGTGTAAAATGTTCATGTCTATCAAATTCTACGCATTGGAATGTTTTTGAGAAATGTGAAAAGGAGATTTAGGACAAGACTTTCAGCATCATATATATTATTCTGACGACTCCCTATGCAGTTAAGTTATTAAATAACGAAATAGCGTTTAAGCCATAATATTTCACACCATCTAATATATACATTGTTAAATCCTGTTATAACTATTAAATGCGATGTAATTTACAATCAAGAGAATGCAGTGCATAGAAATTGGCTTACCCTAAGCCCAATTGTTAAGTTTTTTTGTGTTAATTTTCTCTTGGACTGATCGTCGCAACAAGAGCCAGGGTCATATGGCGACTTTTCCAGCTTTAACGATGGAGTAAAACCCTAGGAGTACACTACAGCACCGACCTATCGTTAGGTAGCTGGATAGCTTCACAACATGTGAAACTTGGTCCTGAGTGAGATTCGAACTTACAGCTGTGCGGGGCTAGTCAGATACCATGACCACTAAGCCACGGAGGCCCATTTTTTACGTTTAAAAATAGTGAAAATGAAATATAAATTATGAATAAAAAGTCCACAGAAAAGACAATTTACAGTAATCTTTTTAGTGTCAATTTAATATCTAACCGCGCAGACCCCTCTTTATTATATTTATTTATAAACATTAGGATACGCCCACCGTTTAATTTTGGACCCGTCAGCACTGTCTTTTACCTAATCTTTCACAAAATGAGACAATACCCGCTTCAAATATCAATCAATTATCTCAACAACATGGAGAGCCCTTATGATATATAAAGTTGGACTAAGTATTAGCACTTAGGTGATAAAATACTGATTGATGAAGTCCTTGTGTTTTAATCATAAGTTCAATGGGTATTAAAGGAGTTAAATTTGGTACAATCAGCAGTTTTGTTTTGTCCTGTTTGTTTGAAAAAAAAACTTCATGTCAGATGTCAGTAAGTCAATATGTTCAGTTTAGAGATGATTAAACAGCACCAATGTTATTAACGGACAAATAGTGTTTCCGGTACATTATCTTATTTACAATTATCATTGAAGAACAAATTTGCATGTATAAAAAATTTCAAGCGTATTAATACACTAAAAATGTCACGTGGTTTGATATGGTGAGGAGTTAGCTACTCTGTTGATACGTTTAACATCGACAGACAGCTATATACACGAACATTCGGACATCAATCAAAGACAAAACTTCAATATTTAGATAATTCTATTATAATGAATAATTTGTTTTTCGAGACGGATGTTCTGTGATTTTATGTATTATAGTTTAATAATCAACAACGTTTAGACCATTCATAAGATCCCAGAGTTAGTCTCAATATCGAATCTTAATTGTATGTAGATAGACGTTTTGCTATTTTTCTGTTCACACACCTCTAGTGACATATGATGACAAAATGGTAAATAATGGTAAATGGTAAAAAGTTTGCTTTTGGCTTCTAGTTTAGCAGTTGACTTTCATACCGTTTAACATATCTTTTACGACACTGGTTCTTTTAACTTGTCGCAAATTTTTTTGGATGAAGCAAGTTGGAGTTATCGAACGTGGCTAATATGCCTTGTAACTTTTTGATATCTGTGTGTTTGCTACAATATTTGAACATTTCTCGTTTGAAATTTGAAAATACAGTGCAACTTCAATAGGGCGGCCCTCCCTTGAGCAACAACCTCCGTTCAACAATAGCATAATTTTCCCAATGCACGATTTAATTAGAACGATTTATTAATTTGACCTCTCTAAAGCCACAACTTCTCAATAATTTTGCTTCTCCTAAATGGTCTTGCTTTGGACAGGTTGTACCGTACGAAGTGTATAAAAATATTTCCAGGTTTGTTTTTGTCGTCATTTCAGAGAACTGATGTTTTGAACAATCCATACATAAGGGAGATAACTGTGTCCTCATTGACTGGTACAGGTACTGCACGTGGTCTAGCTAAATTGTATGGTATAATATCGACAGGTGGGTCATATGAAGGGAACCAGCTGCTGTCACGTGACACTATAGACAAATTATCTAAACCAGTCGTGACTGGTTCGGACATTGTTATGAAGACTGGAGAGGTGTCCAGTATTGGTCTGGGTACTTTATACAGAAAGAATCCCTGGGTAAGATCTTGTGATAGAAAATGGTTTTACCTGCAATGTAAATTAGGGGGCATCGTGGTCTAGAGGTAGAACGTCCTGCCTTGGATCCAAAGGTCCTGCGTTCGAATCCCATCTTCGACGGGTTTCGTCCTTGAACTTCAGAATCCCATTTTTCGGACGCAGTACTGGCGTAGTGTCCAGGACGCGAACTCGAGCGGGATTAATATAAGCAAAATTGCTTGTTTCGCAATCGATAAAATAAATTCATATAAACATACTTGGAGTCCAATAGCCTGGAAATGCTTTGTAAATCTGGATAAATGAACCATACAAGGGATTTGACTTTGGCATATATTTACAGGGGGAGAAAACTGTTGGTCATACAGGACATGGTGGACAAATTGCTGTTGGGGATTTGAAGAATCAGCTAGGTATATCATACCTAACCAATCACCTCACGATTCATGGTATCGGAGAAGATCCTAGATACGTTGCCTTGGAAACAGCATTGTATGACGTCATACGTAACCTTGAGAATAAATAAATATAATAATAATTTATGTAAACATTAAAAGAAACGTTGTCGTCTTATCTAATGATACTGTGACATTGATGATGGTGATACTGTTCCGGTTAGTACTACATGATAGTTTCTTTTCAATCATGCTATAGAAAATAAATATTTCAGTTACAATGATGTACCTCAAATTGTTTAAGCTCATGTTTTATATAAACGTCACGTCGCTTATGCAATATTACGTGACGCAGAATATAAGTAGGTTTTAGTCACGTGACGAATAAATTAGCTTAAGTATGCCATGCAAAGAGCGGTTAGATATAAGTCATGTGACGTTTGATACAAAGCATGCCGCAAAACACCAGAACCACAATGGAAATAAGGGCTTGTTCTTTTTTGTGTCGCCCTTGGTGTTAGAGCGCAAGGTCATAGATTTCTCGATGAATTGGTTGTTATTGTGTTTTTCATGTACCATTGTATGCACTAACGGCCGAAATCAATCCGTCCGTCCGTCCGTCTTTCTGTAAATCTATCTATATGGCACGTGATGTATAAGTTATGCAGCGTATAGTTATGTGTTAGTCACGTGACGTAAAAGTTAGGTATATAGTCACGTAAAATATGGTAAGTTATAAATCACATGACCTACGTATCTTTTCAAGATTTGGTCATGGGAGATATGTTGTAGTCATGTATTGTATAAAGATAAAGTACTCCAGCATATAATTAAGAATACAGAAAGAAATTATGAGATGCTGCGGAAAAGAATAGATTTATTCATATTTGAACAATTCCGTTGCTATAGTGACTGGACATCACTTGTCTCGGGGATCGGTTTAACCAATGTCACTTGTGTACTGTTCAATTGTTATACTTGTAATAAACTTTCCAAAATATGAATGAACACTTATTTGTATTATTGTCTGCCTAATAACTTTTATAAGTATACTTTGGACTCTTCCAAATTCAAGGCAAATATACGAAACATCAATTTATTTCAGAAAATGGGTTACCTCTCTCTGACAGAGTGAAAAACATTGTGGCGAAAGAAGTCATTACTCATTACAAAAGCAATGACTTCTTTTGTCACCATGTTTTCAAAAGTCGTCTGCTTTATATGAGGGGGAAATGCGGTATTATGAGACAAAGTGTTAAACCCAATAGTGGGCATTTACGTCCATACAATCGTTCGTATTGCGAACTTTACCTTACTAATTTACATGCATTTCACGATATTTTGACCAAATACAGTATGTCGCTGGAAAGTTCCAAGTGTTACTACGCATCGGCGATAAGGTAGGTTTAAAGCAACGTATCACGGACTGTATAAATCCTAGGAACCGCCGTGAATAGGTCTAATCATTAGCAAATGAAAGATATTACAGTGGAAGCCACCTAAAGGCCCGGGACCAGGTCATTTGGCCATTTCAGGGGGTATGTCAGTTTAGAGGGGATTTTTGAATTATATAGTAATGCAATCGGGACCAGAGTATTTGGCTGATCTTGTGGTGAAACCGGTTTAGGGGGTTTCCACTGTACCTTTAAACACTTCAACAGAGGTAAGTTTACTTTTAATAAATCAACAAATCTTCTGCCAAGTTTGAAGACTTTGTCACATCGAATTTATTTTTTCATAGTAAAGTCGGGCTTGTCTTAACGGCCAGCTGTATTCAACGACTAGCTGTGTTATCCGACCTAAAAATTTCCTCCCGCGAGATTTTGCTGTACAATAGGTCTGTATATAACGACGGTCTGTTTTACCTGACAAACAACCATAATTAGCGTCTCCCAAACCGATAATTTGGCTGTTATAATTATAAGTCCTTACTAATGCCAGAAAATATGTATACTAATACCAAACCATTTACTTCAACCATTATTTAGACAAGCGAGTAAAAATAGCTAGGTTACTATAGTCCCAATGAGTTCCATGAAAAGTTATTATAACTAATTTTGAAATACAATGTACAAAATACGAAGAAAATAAATTTGACTTCTGTTATTTGCGGAACTTATTAGACACGCTTTGGATGGTATCAAGTTTGCAACCCAAAAAGTTCGTGTTGATCTAGAACGAACGTAGGTTTCTCTTAAATCGCCCTAACTCAACGAGCGATCAAAGTCTACAGCCATGTCCGTCCATAAAGAACACAACCGGTTGTGTTAAACTTGGTCTTTACCCGTATCTGGGGTATTCCGATAGTGCGGTAACTAATAAGGGCTTAAGACAAGAAACTGTTATACCAATCTTTAAACAGCTTGATGATATCGGCTCAGTGTTGGTCGTAACTGCGATCGTATGCGTTTAGCAGGAAGTTTTTGTGGCGGACTTAAAATATTAGATAAAACTGATTTGAAATGATAGGACTGACATTTTGTAATCAATAACAAATAGTATCACATTAAACCAGTACAAAGTGATTCATTATCTGCAATGAAAATTGATAAATTAGCCAATAATTGCAATTTGTTTAAACTCGATAAGGCATGTTTTTAAAGCTAGTGGGATCTCTAACAAATGTACCTTTGTAGTTTGGAATTTGTTCTTTCATTATCGCAACCTTTTGTGACCCTAAAAGTTCCCCTACGCTTACCGAGTTCTCTATGGCCTTTTTATCTACTAGGAAGTACCATTGATGATTGGAAATGATGATAAATGTTTTCAAAGAAAGCCTGAGGTCATCAGGTTTGAGTAGGAACGCTTAGATAAAACCTTGTAGTCCCGCCATATAACGTAGCTCTCGTAGACCGGATCCTCATTTTGCGGACGATCGCTACCACAATGACACGGATCGGTATATTTTGTATAGCTTGTTTGGTTGCCGTTTGCAGCGCGGCGGATCTTACACGCCAACCAAATGCATACGGTCCTCAAGTTGTAGAGGCTGTGGTGAACTTAATCAGAGAATCATGTTTATTCGCCGACGATCGTCGTTTTCTGCGGCGCTTGGCTTACGTGGAATCAGAGGATGGAATGGCTCCTCGTACATACAGGACTGGTTACGACGGTGGGATCTGGCAGGTTAGATATTTTATCAGTCAGTTGCTGACACCTACGTTTGTTTAATATCAATAATATCCTTAACATAAATATGAAATTTTTTTTCATTTTTATTGCATCGTATTGACGCTGTATGCTACCAAACCAATACACACTTTAATTAGATAGAAAAAAATGACATTACACTTTGACCAGTGCCATGCATGATGTATTATCCTCTACAGCAACAAGGAGTATCGGCATTAACAACAACAATTCGTTTAAATGCAACTTTATTACACACGCTTATAATATGTGTATGTTTTCAGTCAAGATGGATGATAATTTAATTGATAAAAACGCATTGGGAATAAAATTTTAGATCATTACTCGTTTTGCAGAGTAAAAAACTTATTGTGTGCTTGTTTTTTGGGGGGGAGGGGTTGCCGTTTCTGAATCGCTGAATTCGATTCGGTATAATTAAGCTTATTTTGGTTAAATACACTTTAGTCAGGGATGGCTGGCCTACATGATACGTCAATGAATAGTGGAAAACATCATTTTCAAATTTATTGTAACTTAAAAAGTCCTGGAATGGATTGTTTGAACATCAACCCTTGGTGATGGCGACAAAACTGAGTTACTATAGCAATTGTAATGGTGACTCAGTCGCGGAATACCAAAACCAAATGTAAGAAGCAGCATGGCTTTTTGCCAGATTGTCGCATCTGAAATGCCTCACGTCTTTTTTTTACATTTTAATAACTTTGTATTTATTATCCTTAGGTCGACCAAGCGGAATTTCGAGTAACTCAAAATGAGCCTCAGTTAGCTAACGAATACAACATTATACGAAATAAATTTGGCATTAACTGGAACACCGTAAATTGGCGGGATTTAAGAAAACCATTGTACTCTGGGATAGCCGCTGCTTTATACACAAAGAAACGGCTTGTGGGATCACAACTAAGCTGGAAAACTGAGGAACAAGGGAATTTTTGGGGCAATAACTTCCATCATGGTCTTGGATCAGCCTCAAATTTCACAGAGTTATCAAAGCTTCTAGATTTAGGTAAGTGCTATTATAAAGATGTATGTTCTGCCATTTTAAAGTTCGTGGAATGTAAAGGCTGAAAATAGTTTGTTACCCCTTTATAACAGCATTTTGAACAAAAATCTTTTTGTATTTTTCGATTTAGTTTATTTAGTTATAAATACTACCCTTTCCTCTAAAGTTCCTTATCAGGCCTTTTTTTATTTCTTATTTTTTATTTCTTATTTTTTATTTCTTATTTTCTTATTAAAGAATTACTGTTAAGCTCCACTTTGTGGATCATTACACTAACCAAATACAGAAAATACGTAACTGCAAAAGAGGAGTTATTGAAAGTCGGTCTGAAAATAAGTGGTCATTATAACAAGGTAGTCGTAATATTGAGTTGGTCGCTATGTCAGGTTTTACTGTATTTTTATTAGGAATTTAGACACTCCCAATATTTGATTATGCTTGGAAATTTTATGGACGTTTCTTTTGCTTTTTAGGATGTCGAGTGAACCAAGAGGTGGATCTAGCGTTTGTGTTGGACACATCTTCAAGCCTGAATAGTAACGATTTTAACCGGGCCTTAGATTTTATCAAATCGGTATGTGACATATTACATATAATTTGAACAAAAAAATCTAACCGGCCACAGATTTTTTTATAAATTGAACACATTTTATAGAAATTTTCACACCTTTGAGTGAGGGGACATGATATGACCTTCCCCAATATATGTCCTTTGTTATTCAGTGACGTTTCTACTGTGAACGTGACGTCATAAACTGGCACCCCTTGTGCTTAGGCACAGTGTAAAATAACCGACACAGATGAATGAATATCATCTCTGAAGTTAAAATAATACAATATATTCGTCATGATAACAATGTTGATTTGAACGTATAAAAACTAATCTTCAGCGCCCAATTGTATAAACATTGGTTAACTTTAACCAAATGGTTAATTTAACCCAAGGTTAATTTTAACCATTTTGGTTGACTAACCATTAAAAAATTATTTAAACATTTAAAAAGGGCTGCCATTTTGGTACTGGTTACCGTTTCTGTTAAGATTTAATCAGCATTGTAGACTTGGGCTAGATTTATTTGAGCTTTAACAAAAACAACATTCGGTTAAATTTAAACAAAATTTTCTACAACAGCTAACCGAACATTTAACCAACATTTTAACCAAAACTCTGATTTAACCCAGAGGTTAAAGTTAACCAGTGTTTATACAATTGGGTGCAGCTGTTATTTAATCCGTAGATTATTGACGGGTTTCCCATATCCCATGTTCAAACACAAGTTGGTATGGTGACGTTCTCCACGGCCGCTCATGTTGAATTTTACTTCAATTCACACGGGTAAGTAGATGCATAATTTCATTGTTTTATAGATAAAAATGTATTTAGGCGTATGTAGAATGTTTTTATAATAAACAATCACGCTATAATTACGCATACAGTGCTGAAACAAGGTAGAAATCAGCCCGTCCAATGAGCTCAGATAATAAGCTTCACGAGCTGCATCAACCCTTCTATGAAAATTTGACAAAAATGTCGATTTTCCTCCATTCGTGAAAAAGATACCGGCTCCTTGTGGAAGGGTCAGTTAGTACTGGTTAACATACAGCCCAGGAAAACTGGATAGGTGAAACGGCCGCCGTATAAAACTGAAAAATTGTCGAAAAACGGCGTTAAACCCAGTGAAAAAAATAGGAATGTGGTCATTTGTAAAGGAAACATGTTTGGAGAAAATGTGTTATTTTGGGCTTGTAACTATGGAGGGCTAGTTAAGTGTACTTTTTAACATGCTGTAGAAAAACGGTGTACAAACTGTAGTAAAGTTTTATCCACGTTAAGATGTTATTCACACATTCATTATAATCACTGTCCATTGGTTAAATATACATTTATTTTATATATATATATATACTACTTATTTTAGATCAAAGACTGCAGTAAAAAATGCTGTGTCTAACGTTCCAAATAGACCTGGTGGTACTGCTACAGACGAGGGTATTGACGCTGCACTGAATCTTGTATTCAGTCCTCTACATGGTGCGAGACCTGATGCTGTAAAGGCAAGTAATTTGTCTACGAAAAGAATATGTATTTTCTTAACTTGCATCAGACATTTTGGCTCCTCTATAAACTGGCTTCCCCTCTAAGTCGGCCAAATGTTCTGGTCGTGATTTCAATACTATATAGTTAAAAAGTCTCCTCTAAACTGGCCAAATGACCTGGTCCCGGTCAACCAGTTTAGAGAGGTTCCCCTGTATTTTACTGTGAGTAGTTTTATTACAATATTTGAGAACTTAGTGTAGTGACAATATATTTTGTACCGTTCTAGGTTATGGTCATTATCACAGACGGACAGAGTGATGACAAATATGACACTCATGATGCTGCTGAGCGCGCTCATCAAGCTGGTATTGTCACATTCTCTGTCGGGGTAGGAAATCAAATAGGTGCTGCGGAACTGAACACCATAGCAACAAACCCAGACTGTACACACGCTTATGAGGTTTGTTTTACGACTTAGTGTATACACAGTAAAACCACGATATTGGGGCCAGCTTCGGGACCCAGAATTCAGTCGTGATAATGAGGTGGTATCGTTATAAAGCTGAATTATAAGGGAATTATTGACAGCCGATCTAAAAATAAGTAGTCGTTATAACAATGTGGTCGTAATATTGAGGTAGTCGCAAGTTTCCACTTTGTCATCTAAAAAACATAACCTCAATTAACTTGTCTAATATTTGACTACACGAGACGTTTTTCCTCTGTTCTGTTCTGTTCTGATCTGTTAACCATCTCGAGACACGCTCTACAAGAATGTCATACCGAATGTGCCAGGTTGTCTATTTTGTTCTGTCTGAAACAGGCTCGTTTCTTGAAGGTTAAATTTATTCAATTCAAATAAAAATAAAACTGGTTAAATGTTGCTTATTTTTGTTCAGGTTAATTCGTTTTCTGAGATTAAGTTTATGACAGAAGAAATACAAAAAGCTACTTGTAGTGGTACGTATACATTGATTTATGCAGTAATATATCATCGTTAACTGTAGTTTTGAAATAACATCCATGTTACATACACACAGGCAGTGAAACCAGTAGTTGATAGATTTCCGTTTCTTCGGCTCATCTTTCGGACAACTGTCAAATATGTTCGATTCGTTTTTACATATAGAGTCAAACCTGTGAACAAAGGCCACCCGTGGTAAAGGCAAAATGCGGCCGTTTTTCACAGTTGGCCTTTGTTCAGATGTCAGTTTTGTCAGTGACGGTTTTTCAAAGAATGGCCTTTATTCACAGGGTGGTCTTTATTCAGAGGTGGTCGCAAACACAGGTTTGATTGCATACTATTTTGTTACATAATCCAGCAGTATTTACGAGTTCAAAATATAGCCTCCATATGTAGACTACAGTGCAAACTCTCCAGAGCGGCCCTCTCTAGAACAACAACCTATCTTCAAAACAACATGAATTTTTCCAACTGCACGATTTAATTACTCATTTAACCTCTCTAGAGCAACTATCTCTCAACAATAATAATTTTACTTCTTCCAAAGGGTGTTGCTTCGGAGAGGTTGCACTGTAGATATACAGTAAACTAAACTTTCAAATATGGACGGTCTGTCCTTTAATGTCATATTTTGTTTCTCTTTTATTCGACCTACGGTCACAGAATATGTTACAAACTTGCCGCTTTGGGGCTTGTTAATCGCTTGGAGTATTTTCCCAACAGTTATTGCCTTGATTTATAGTTTAGTTTTACAAAAAAATCGCTTATTTTATAGCACCTCTGTTCATTAACACAACATACAGCTGTGAGATCAGTAAATGTCCCCCACTGGCTGTCATCACGCATCCAAATCTTGGCACAACAATCGAGGTATGAACAAACAAGTTTCCTGTAAATAGTTTTCTGTCTGATATAATATTGGTAAAAGGCAAATATAAAAATACACATTATTGACTTTGGTATACTTTTGAATGGAAAACTAATTGCAGGCATTCTATATTCCATAACACAATTCAAAACATGTACTATACATATAGATGACATATATATATATTAGAGGTGAAACGATTAATCGCGATCCATTGCGAACCGCGATTTTTCATGCTCGATTCGATTCGATTCGATTCGATTCAATGACGGCAATTTCGATTCGATTTTTTTTTGGTAATACCTACTTTCATTTTCCGTAGTATGCGAGTCAAAATGACTGAAATCTAACGAGATCAGCATTCTTCTCGTGTCGTCAGGCTCTTTACTGTTTCAGTTTTTCCTATTCACAAGTTTTATGTTTCGTTTGTTCCATTGTTTACAGTATTTAAGAAAATACATTCCATGGTAAACTAGTGGGATAGCTATTTTATTCTTGTCCTATTTAATTCCTTTTAAAATCGAAAATCGAATCGAAAAATTGAATCGTGGGATGAAAAATCGAAATCGAATCGAATCGAAATTTTTTGAATCGTTTCACCTCTAATATATATATATTATATGCGATAATTTCTTCTTTTCATAACTAAGTACCTACTCTATCTTTTCTAAGCCCGGACAGATGGGTAACTATCTGACTACCTTTTAGCATGTGCAGGGTCATCGTTAAAAAATTGTTGGTTTGCAGTTACGCGACATTCAAACATTACCCTACTCAAAACATATTTAGCGATTTTGACAATTTGTTTGATTTTTATTCCGGCTTTTCGTTTTCAGTTTAAGCAAATAATGTTAACAAAATCAACGTTTACCCACCACTCAAAGTTAAAATTTGATCGCGTACACGCAAACCAACATCTTTAAAATAATGATCCAACTATCACATTTTATTAGTGGGGGGTAGTCAAAATGGTTTGTAGCCATTTATTTAGTATTTTCATTCAATAACATTCACTTCAGACAAACATTACCTGCGGAGGAATGAATATATATTCAGCGATACACAACCCCTACCCAACTAGTGCCCAGTATGAGTACCTGCAGTCAACCTTATACGGACATCCGGCCCAAACATACTATAACATATCCGGTGAGTGTGTAAAACTCAGCCTTTCATCACTCCAATATAAAGCTCATTATGCGCAGACCAAAACTGGTTCCCGGTGTCTTTGTTTATACAGAGTCTTTGATGCATTGTAACGTGGGACTGGAACCTGTTTAGTGCAGACCCATTGTTGCGTTTATTTCCCTTGTGTTTATTTAACCTTCTCTCAAGGGATGTAAGTCATAGACGCATATTAAGCTACCAAGCATGTCCGAAGATAGATGGAGGTCCAGAATTGACCGATGTGTTCCGAATGGAACACTGTACACTTTCAAACCGTATGATCAGTCTAGTTACTCCAATACCCTGTTTCTACATGTTTTTATATGTAGTTATATTTTTTTAGCGTTATATGAATTTGTACCCCAAATTGCTACTTCTACGAAAATATATAACCTTTGAAACTTGACTGATAAAATATTAAGCTATCGGTTGGCAAATAAATCAGCTGCGACACGTTATGATGATTGAAAAATCATAAAATCCACTTTGAGATAAAAGAATGGGAAATAGTTAATTTATCAGCGAAACAAGTAGTTTGATCATTTTGTCTTTTTTTTTAAAGAAAACAATTTCATCAAAAATTGTTGTTTTGCGGTTACGCGACCCAAACTTTTAACAGTAGGTAGGTAGGTAGGTAGGTAGGTATTGTAAAAACATAATATGCTTGAAATAAAACGAAAAGCTGAAATAAAGAACAGATAAGCTTGTTAACCCTCTGCCTCATAATACCACAATTCCCTGCATCTGAAGCAGCCGACTTTTGAAAACATTGTGGCAAAAGAAGCCACTGCTTGTAATGAGTAATGGCTTCTTTTGCCGCTGTTTTCCACTCGTCAGAGAGAAGTAACCCAATTTTCTTGAATAAATTGTTGTTTTATATACTAGCTTTGAATTTGGAAGAGTCTAAAATAATGCTTATGGGGAAAATGGTTAAGATCGCTGAAAAAATGATTGCGTGAGAGGAATTTTTGGATGAGTCGGTCGCGTGACTGGAAACCAACAATTTTTTAAGGATGGTCTAATTTTGTAATGTAGTTATGAATTGTATTCTTACAGCAACATTAACACTATGGTTGTTTCTGGGTACTTATTTGACTTTAACTATCTATTTCAGGCAATACATTATTTATCAATCTACAAGACAACCAGAACACAGGAGGTGGTGCTAACAGCTCCGGTTGTATTGCGACGATTACACCTAAGCCCGGAAATACCATAGATCAATGTACGTATAGTCAAAGGCCGCGGCCGTGGTCCAGTGGTTAGTGCGCTGGACTTGTTACACGGAGATCCGGGTTCGAATCCTGGTCGCGGCAGATCATACCCTTTCATGAAAATTTGTCAACAATGTCGATTTTTCTCCATATGTAGAATAGCTGTCGGTTTCCTGTAGACGGGTAAGTTAGTACTGGTTAGTATATAGTCCAGGAAAACTGGTTAGGTGAACCGGTCGCCATATATAACTAAAAAATTGTTGAAAAACGGCGTTACACCTCAGTGACCATAAATCACATGAAAACTAAAACAAACGTATAGTCTACAGTTTGCGTTACTCCATGATATATTATTATGATTATTTATGGTAGTCCGGGGTACGAGTTATCTATCCAACCTTTAGGCAAAAAAATAAAAAAACAATGTAAACTCTCAATTTCGCATGAGTTAAAAAATATTATAGACATACGTATTATCCCATATACACTTTTATCTGGGTTTGTGAAGTACAGTAAAACCTCAATATTACGACCACTTTGTTACAGCGACCATCTATTTTTGAACCAGTTTTCAAGTACTCTCCTATAATTCATCTTGAAAATGTGACTACCTCATTATTACAACCGATTTTTTGGGTCCCGAAGTTGGTCTCATTTTCAAGGTTTTACTGTACATTAATCGAAATTTAATATTTTATTAGCGCAAAATTTAGTACAACATTACATCAGTTAGTTTCCAAAATATTGCCGAATAATTAACGCATTGTGTTCGTATTTGATCGTTAATTAATACAAGTTAGTGATGCACAGTGATTTATGTTTTTTGCACGCGTCCTTATTTTCTCTTACAGCGAAACATGTCAAATGTTATCTTGGATCTAAGGAAGTCTCCTGCGATGAATCATTTTTCAATTGTACCGGTAAGTCGGAATTTTACGTCCATGCGAGGAATTAATACAACATTGTCTGCTTTCAAAGTAGTTAACATGTGTTCGGTAATTGTCATGTCATCATCATGAACTGAATTAAAGTGTACATAAATTTTATGACTGAAAACTGATAAAGTTTATTTCAATCCAGTAAGCCATGCGGCCCATGAGGACATCACACATACAAGCAAAGAACAACATATATATACTGTAATGCATATATTTTATACATGAACATTATTATAACATCTTGATTGTGGAGAAGGCAATAAAATTATATATTCGTTTAATTACATGTGATATTGTAAAACATTGCATACCAGTAATTCGGTTATTTACATCTTGGCGTTTATAAACGAACGGCGTGTATTGGTGCTTTCCACCGGTCACAATACAGAACCAGGAGTTCTATTTGAGAAGCGTAGGGATATAATTATATACCCGGTTCTCCTGTTTCTTCTCCACTCTCTGTGGGGCGGCTCTATAATGACTATAACCGTCTAATGGACCGTTAAACAACAGATTAATAAATATAAATAAGCTTTCTGAAAATATGTATGTTCATTACGATTGCAATTTTGCAATGAAAAGTATATTCAAAGCTTGGAGGGGTACGAGATAAAAAAAACTAAAGCAATGATGTAATAAAAAAAATTAATGGAAATTTAAAACCTTTGTTTACCAATATTTAAATTTCAATATGTCAAAATATCGTACAGCGCCTATGGCAGCATCAAATGCTTTAAGATAATGTGCTGTTTAAAAACATTTAAATTATTCAAATTATTATATATTTGCAGAAAAATGGAACTTTCCAAATCCATGCACCAGTGCAAACATACTTGCTGATAAGATGAGATTTCCACATCCTTACAAGAGTAATGAATTCCTAATGTGTGATTTAACCGGCAAGCTATACATTGTCCTTTGTCCCCCTGGACAGGTAAGTTAAATTTTGGCCGCATTGCCAGGAAGGCCGATGTCTTGAGAGACCGATCGAATTGATTATACCGCGCTTAATTGCTAGAGTGTTGGTCTTCATTACTGATTGTTTAATCCATCATTTGTTTCATGATTGTCCGATTGATCATTGAAAATGACGTATCAATACCTAAGTCTTATGCTATAATGTCCATGCATGCATTTCAACAAAGAGCAAAGAAGGAAGGCAGTGAAATGAAATATATTGTACACTTACTACAAACAAGATATACAGTAGAACACAGTTATAGTGAATTCCTTAGAACTCGTCAACTTCACAATACCCAATTTTCACTATATCCGTAACATTGAAATAAAGAAGAGTTTGGTTGAGAAAAAAAAAACAATTCTAAACTTTATTCGAATTCACTATAACCGTGTTCTTCAGTAAACATGTACAGTAAAACCCCGGACCCTTTCCAGACTGGGCTAAAAGTCCGGTTTCAAAGTGTCCGGTTTTCAGGGGTTATACTGTATTTATATCTGTATTTGTTTTTAGACATATTACGAGGACTGCAGCCAGTGTATTGGCGCCGGCAGTACTGACATAGTAACTGGCTGCAAGACAAAATTTATAGCCACTAACATTACCAATCCATGCACCAGAGAGACGATTCTAGCAGGTATGTACGGTGCCATTTTAAATATCAAATATAAAGGCATCCAAATGAAAACTTCTTAAAGGTCTATAACTCCAGCCCCTAAACTAGAAAATCATATTGATGTAAAAAATACTATCAAATAATAGACGTTTCCAGATTTCGAAAAATGAATCATAAACCTGTTGTTTAACTCCTAATACAGTATGATAAATGTGTTGTTTAACTCCTAATACAGTATGATAAATGTGTTGTTTAACCCCTAATACAATATGATAAATTCGTTGTTTAACCCCTAGTACAGCAGGATAAATTGTTGTTTAACCCTTAGTACAGCAGGATAAATTATTGTTTAACCCTTAGTACAGCAGGATAAATTGTTGTTTAACCCCTAGTACCTCAGGATAAATTGTTGTTTAACCCCTAGTACAGCAGGATAAATTGTTGTTTAACCCCTAGTACCTCAGGATAAATTGTTGTTTAACCCCTAGTACCTCAGGATAAATTGTTGTTTAACCCCTAGTACAGCAGGATAAATTGTTGTTTAACCCCTAATACAGCAGGATAAATTGTTGTTTAACCACTGGTACAGCGGGATAATTTATTGTTTAAAGCATAGTACAACAGGATAAATTGTTGTTTAACCCTTAGTACAGCAGGATAAATTGTTGCTTAACCTTTAGTACCTCAGGATAAAGCAGCTGAACAGCTTTATCTTCGAGACTAGCTTAAAATTTGGCTGCTTATCGCTTTTCGTAGGAATAAATTACATTATGGTGCATAGAAAAACAAAATAAGACATATAAACAGAATTAATACTCTTCTTGACAGGTCATCTGTTTTTCGCATATCCATACGACGTGCACAAGTATATTCATTGTGACATATGGGGAAAACCATGGGTACAGAGTTGTCAACCAGGAATGGAATGGGACGAAGGGTTACTTACTTGTTTCACGCCTTCACCGTACGACCCATGTCGCCACCACATACCCGGACAACCGTATCTTTATCCCCACTACTGCGACCCTCACCAGTACATACACTGTGACACCAATCACCAGTCCTTCATTCAGTCATGCCAGTTAGATTACGTTTTCTTCACGACATCACAAGTCTGCGTGCCGCCCGGAAGTTATCCCGGCACATCAAATCTGATTAACACTTGCAGAGGTGCCACTACGCCATATCCAATCACACACGTGCCAAACAGTCAAACGCTGGACCCACAGGCTAACTACACTTACAACAATCAGCTGTATCAACCGCCATGTACTTACGCAAACATACAAGCCGGTCTTCTTTATTTTGCATACAAATACAACAATCATAACTATATCCAGTGTGATCTTTATGGTCACCAATATCTTAGGGATTGTTATCCTAATTATTTTGACCCAATAACAGACACGTGTGTTGATGGTTCTATTTTTGTTGATAATATTGTCGGATAGACATAGTTCGAAATTACCCGAACGTTTTTATTCAAAAGCCGCTCGGCAATTATATAAATCAATTAGTATGTTCAATGCTACAATGTGTTAATCATTTGATCTACAATGTCGATGAATATGTTGTATGATCAGCCTACCAGGTAAGGAAAGTAATATACTTTTTAATTGCATGTTTTCTGTGTTTTACATATTTGTCTTGTTTTCGTTCAATATATACGTAAAATTGGACCAATAACGCAACACAATGTTGAATACTTTGTACGATGTTACTGTTAATTTCGAAAGTTTTCATTCTGTTTGAGTCAATTGTCTGTGATGTCCTGTGAGTCATTTTGTACGTTTTTCATTTTTACATAAAATAAACAGTTTTGTATCAAGGTATTTGGTTTCTTGTTATATCTTGAATTTCTTCTGTTGGTTTACAACATTCTCAAAAAAAAAACAGTCAGACATACCATACGATGTTGTTTTCCATCAATCAGATCTATTTTTATCCCTACAGTAAAACCTCGTTATCTCCAGGAGTCATCGGAACGGACTAAATGCTCGAGATATACGTGGTGCTCGTAATAACGAGGTATTCGTTTGTTGGTCGAAAAATTTACATAACTAAGAGCAAACATTGACGGGACTTTAAAAAGTCCTCGAGATAAGTCGGTGCTCGTGATATCAATGCTCGTAAAAAAAGTTTTACTGTATTTACGTTTTGCTGTCACATGGTATTCGAAAAGCGCTCGTCAGATTTTCCCTTAATTACCGAGTATGTGGAAATATTAATAAATACTGTAATATTTCCATTTGTCGGGCCATATCAGACCATTAGCCAAATATGAACCGTACAAGAACATACACAAAAATCTCACGTGTGTACATGTATCATCCATGCAAAACATTTTTTTGTCGGAAATCTGCACAAAACAGACAAACCATTGATTTTCATTTTTTCTGAAAGATCGAACCAACTAATCGCTGTCAATTAATCATCTAAGAAATTAAGAACTATGTCAATAAAGTGCATTGAATTAAATACAATTACATCATTTCAAATCAGGCTTTGAACAGTTTACTGAAATGGCTTTGACATATTAAGTTTTTCGTCTGTCCATTTGAAATACATTGTACAGTAAAACCCCTGAAAACCGGACTCTTTGAAAACCGGAATTCTCTGAAAATCGGACGATTTTTCAAGTCCCATTTTTTCACTTCGATAATCAATAATTCCCTGAATCCCGGAATTCTCATGAAACCGGACTTTTGACCCATTCCGGAAAGGGTTCGGTTTTACTGTACTATTATTTTGCTGACAGTTTGAAAATTCTATACTGTATTTAATTCAATCATCTGGAAAAAAATGAGACTATGTATTTCTAATGATAATTATGTCAAAGTTCACTTCGATTAAGTATGCAATACATTCAAATATTTTTCTGATGCATTGTAAACCGAATGAGCTCGTTGCCTATCGCCAACAGTCATTCGACTAATAGCTGTGTTAAATAATTCCTTTCAGTCATTCATATGCCATCATCGATTATTTTAAACAGTACTTCAGTTTAATACAGCCAACTGGACCAGTTTTCGTCTGTTCTCTAGTAGTACAAACCCTTTTCTCCGCAAGTAACTATCAACTTCCCCTCGTGAATGCTTAGCTATCAGAGATGAAAACGGGTAATTGGCTTTATGTAAAACCATACCGATAAAATCTGAAAATCAATGTATAGTTCAAAGAATTGAGGAGATATTTTTGATTAGATGGGAACACTATATTTTAAATGTTTGAACGTTAATGATGACAACACTGTAGGTCGATGACAGAACATGATCTGGGGCCGTTAATTGAAAATAACAGAAGCATTGGTAAGGTCATCCTTGAATAATGACAGCTTCCTTACATGTAATTTTTATGGAATATAATCATTCATCACTTAAGCTGAAAAAGTTGCCGAATGTCCATGGTTGTTGGTGCGACGTTAAACACCAGGGAAAAACAACAACAAAATAAACTTGAATTAAAACAATTTAAAGTTAAAGTAGTGCGGAATGCTGTGGTTACTATTATATGCAGCAAACAATGTTTAATTAGCAAACAGCTTTTGTCTTTATCTTTATTTTATTTTCACGTACAAACGGTGCACAATATTTCAGCATCTAAATCATTGTATCATATAACTGATGTTTTTACATATAGTGTTGTTGTTTAAGAATTTTAATTATACTATCAACAGTATATTAACTTACACGCAACGTTTCTGCACGCCGGTATGTAAATTTTCCTGTCGCCGTTGGGTCAGTTTTAAGCGCTTTGACTGACATGTTGATTTCAATAATTAATTATTATTTTATTATATAGTTTATTCTATCTTATTAAAATTGCACCGAAATTTTCACAAATTTTCTACCGGTCAAACCTTGAAAGTAAGAGGAAGTTCGATTGAAGTACCCTCGAGGCAAAATCACCATGGAAACACACGGACATGTAGTTGATCTGTACCGAAGTTGTCAATTTCAATACACAAAATGACCAGAATAAATTTTGATTGACAGACGAGCTAATTAATTTTAACAGTTGTTTGAAGAACGCAACTAATTCCTATTCGTCCACTGTGTTCTAATAATGACGTGATTAGAGACTTGAAAAACCACTGTAGTGTTTTGGATTGAGATCTGAGAGTTGAATATTTTACAAAATGTGTTAAAGATCAAATATTTAACTTCAAGTTTTTGGATAACAATGCATGTTGAGTGGATTATTTTATTATGCGTCGTCGCGCTTCTGCGCACGTGCACAGGAAGTGCCTGGTTACAAGATCCGCCTTCAAGATCTGCTGCCTGGTATTATCAGGTTCAAACACCTGTGAATTATAATTTTAGAAATCTTAATTGTGGAAATAAACCGGTATGTGAAATGAATTTACGATATTTTTCACAATTATGGCAATTATCACAAACAAGGCATTGTTTATCACATGTTTAAGTAATGCATTTGATAAATCTGATTGATAAATGTGACTTTATCATTCCGTTTAAATAAAATGACAACTGATGTTGTATAATTAGTTTTATATTGTACAAATGAAACAAAGGTCAAATCTGTGGATGTTTCATGGTGTTGACTGGTGAATGGAAAAATAAAAAAAACTCCCTAAATTATATAAATTGATTATTATGTCGCCAATGTAACGATTTTATTATTTAGATTTTTATAATGCGTATTATAGGGTACAGTTTATTTAGAAAATCAGGAAGAATTAAGTAACCTGAGAGAGCGGAGCCTAGCGACTAAATAGTTATTACTTAATTCTGCAGTATTTTCTAATTAAACTCAAACTGAATTAATGTTTCCCACCCAACGTTTTTTAATCTCACTAATAAACAACCATTGAAGTATATATTGGTACACTACTCAATCGTGAAGAAAATTCTTCATGAAGAAACAACCTTCTTCGGTCATTAGAAACAAGAAAAAAATAAAAATTGAGGCCATATGACTGGCTTGAAATGTTGCATAAACACTAAAATGCATAAATTATTGACTTTACGCTATATCCATAAGTTTAACATAGAGTAAAAAGAACATATTCAGTAAAGTTCTGATACATTTCTGACATGTGGTCATGCTATTAATATATCATTTCCGTATATCATTGTTTTACGTAACAGAACAATAGATAGGGGCAAAAACATCATGATATTCTTAAATCGAATTTAATGTCACTTATAAAATTACAGTATATTACTTTTCTCATGCATTTTTGCATTCAAGCCAATTTCTTTTCACTGGCATACTTCAGTATTTTTTTTTACATTTCTACAACCATTCGTTAGAAGTCAGAACAAAAATGTGGTATTTAAGTAATTTCCATAAACCTTTCAAAACTTAAACTTTTTTCTTTCAGATAATTATAATTCATTGATTTCTAATTTTATTGTTCACGTAAATGTTCACGTTTAAGCATGATTTCATAAAAGCTACAATTGATTCTGTGATAATATACATGTTATATACATATATTCCATGCCGGGGTTTGTGCCATCAGTATCAGGGACCACGATGGATATAAGGGATAGCTGATCATCTTTGTGTGCCATCCCCGTTATTGATGAGCATGAAATATCTCATATTGTTATTTAATAGGCGCGACTGATGCAACACATATACAGTCAAACCTGTGAACAAAGGCCACCCTTGGGAAAGACAAAATATTGCCTTTATTGACAGATATCCTTTATTCAGTGGTCAGTTTGTTCTAAATATTCAGTGATGATTTTTTAAAGAAAGGTCTTTATTCACAGGGTGGCCTTAATTTGGAGTTGGTCGCAAACACAGGTTGGATTTATCCTATTGAAATCTAGTCTAAAATGATAGCGTTTACCTACCAAAGTGTTTTTTGATCTCCACTGAATCGTGTTGTGGAAGAGAATATCGCGTCGATTCGAGTTAATTGTAATTGTGCATTAAACAGCTTGTTCAAAGAATAGTCCTTATTCACAGGGTGGCCTTTATTCGGAGGTGGTCGCAAACAAAGGTTAGACTGTACGTGTACAAGGGTATTATAACTAATATTTATTACAAGATAGTAAATAAATTCTTGAAATTATTGGCACTCCTCAACCTTGAAACAAGCGTGTGATTAGTCAGTCATTATTAATTAAGCTTTAAAATTAAGCAATGAAAAGGAGTGTTGCTTAAATGTGTTTAACGAGCGTTTTACACGTGTTTAAATTCCCATTTTCGATTAATAATTAACACGTGATAAAATGTAAATATGTAGGTCATTTTCATCTGTGTAAATTATTTCATCAGTAATGTAAATGAATATCTATTATTTGAAATGAAAATTATGGTGGCATATTTTTTCATAAGATAATCAGAATATTTTCGCGAAAATCTACCAGATTTTCATGAACAACAAAGACATTTTCAAGAAAACTTTTCATGATCAGATTTCTTCATCAGATAGTAAACGTACTTATTAAATGAACGAAAAAATATTTTCATGAAAATAAAACATTCTTTCACGAAAACTTAGAAAGCTTTCGCGATCATTAACTCATAAATGTAAGCAGAAATGTGCCGCCATAGAAAATAAATATTTTCTCGCGTTTCCTCGCTTCTAACCAGTATGGTTTTTTGTCTGACAATAAGAAGATACCGAACAGAGCATGCAAAACATTAGTATCCGTGTATGTTCGGTTTTTAAGGTTCCTATAATGCAGTGTTAATAGCAGTTTCAAATGTTTTATACAAACTACATAAAACTTTGATGTCATGTCTGTGTGTATTCGTTATATATATTACACAAATTCAACATTTTCTATGGAGAATGTTTCTACATTGGTTTCTTAACGTCCGATTACAAAACCATTCTTGGAAGAACGCAAACAACTGAATTAACTCCCCCTCATTGCAATACAGTCAAACCTGCCAACACAGGACACCCTTGGGAAAGACAAAATGTGGTCTTTATTGACAGATGGTCTTTAATATACAAGGGGGACGTTTAGAAATTTGGCGCGTTGTGTATAGGTCAAAGTGGAATAATAGGTTTAGTAATCGCCCGTTTTTCTGATTCACAGGTTAAAATATACCTAGATGGATCCAGGAATTGTGGTTTGTGCGGAGATGACTACATGCACCCTATTCCTCGACCGAATGAATGGGGTGGGACTTATGCCAGCCCGAGGGTACGCACCCGATACTATGAATCGGGACAAGTAGCGGAGTTGAGTATATGGAATAACCTACCCGGTGCTCCGGGATTTTATGAGTTCCGGCTTTGCGATGAAGATGACAACCAATCACAGAGTTGCTTAAATAAACATCTACTCACAATACTGGAGACAAATACTACAAATATGCCAGTTCCTGATACGCAAGGCCTCGTTGTGGTTCATGTTCAACTTCCGGCCGGAGTCACGTGTGACTATTGTCTTCTGCAGTGGCGATTCCGTAAAGGTAATTGTCAACGAAACAATCATTTTACTATACTGAACTTGTTTTTATACGTTCACCATTGCTAGAATTGGTCGATTTATGAGTATTGAATTACATGAACTTAGGACCACCGAGTGACTTGGTGGTAGAAGGTTCGACCGTTTGTTGGAGAGGTCGCAGGTTGCAAACTCTGTCGAAGCGTTCAAACTTTTGGTTTGGATAGAATAAATATCGTTCTTGGGAATGCATTTTGTCTAAAGATACGAACCAACAGTGCATATTTTAATTGTATTTGTGCTAAATCTACTCGCGGAATGTTTGTTAATGGAATCACAACAGCAGTAAAACAAATCACCAATCTGGTTAACGCATTATCAATTCTGAGTCAATATATTACATTTAGTAAAATTGTGATACTAGAGCCTTCCTTAAAAACTGGTTTGCGGTTACGTGACCCATATTTTTTACAGTGGGTAGTTAGGCAGGCTTTTTTCCCCTTTTTTGTAAAAATTGTATGCTTGTACTAAAACTAAAAAGTTGGAATAAAGGACGAACACGAACACTTTTCTTTGTCAAAATCGCTGAAAATATTTTGTGTAGGTTGATTTTTAATGTCAATAATTATATCGTGATTTACGAACAAACAATATTTCAAGTACGGCCTAATTGTATGTATACAAATACGAAAGTCTAATACGTATGTAGTAGTCTATAGAGTATTCTGTATAAGGCTACGGTGAGAATCCATCCGGGGTCCTGGAGCCGCGGTCGTGGTTCGAATCCAAGTCAGGGCAGGCCATACTTCTATGAAAATTTGACAAAAAGTATCGATTTTCCTCCATATGTGGAGAAGTTGCCGGCTCCTTGTGGAAGGGTAAGTTAATACCGGTTAGTATACAGTCTAGGAAAACTGGTCAGGTGAACTGGTCGCCGTATATAACTGAAAAATTGTTGAAAAAACGGCGTTAAACCCCGGTGACAATAAGTCACATAAAAACAAACAAACAGGGTCCTCCATGGTTAGTGGTTATGGTCTCTAACTATTAATCACTTGCCCCATACAGCTGTTAATTCGAATCCCACCAGTGACAAGATAAATCACATTTAGGGAAGTTTCCCACCTGTGGACGACCTGTGGTCTTACCCAAGTCTACGCTCGGGGGTCTTCCTCCACCGTTACAGTTGGAAAAGCCGACAAATGACCCTGGATGTTGATGCGACCTAAACCTCAGTGAAACAAATGTAGGAATCCATACATATACCTGAATTACGTCACTTGCCTGACTTAGTATATCTACCAGAAACTTGTTTATTTACCTAATCTAATTAATTTTTATTTCTACCATTATTATGAAAGCAGACACTTATCATTGTTATAAGCTTCTATTTGACGTAATTCTTCTTTTGGGACAGAGAGCATTGAAGGTTGTGATCACAATAATTGGTGTGGACTTGGACGTGGAGCCCAGATCGAGTACTACAATTGTGCTGATGTTATGATAGGTGCGGTCGGTGAGCCCAAACCAAGCTTTATTCAGGATCCTACTTACAACGCTGCAGACTATGGCAGTGCTTACGATATAGAAGCAACCGGGACGGATGGTAAGGATAAATGCCACACCATAATGATATTCCGCACTATATATACTATATAATAATCGCGAACTCGGAACTGGA
This sequence comes from Lutraria rhynchaena, assembly GCA_008271625.1. Lineage (NCBI taxonomy): Eukaryota > Metazoa > Mollusca > Bivalvia > Venerida > Mactridae > Lutraria > Lutraria rhynchaena. The sequence goes on from VIBL01000153.1 coordinate 920,130, forward strand.
CCCAAAATTTACATATCATTTTATAATAACAATTCCATGCTTTGCTTGTAATGTAAAAATAATTTTCTTTATCCATATTTGTTATAAAACAAAGTTTGGCAATCAGCAACGTTGCATTGCTGGTGCAAAAGCATAAAAATACAAAACAAAAACATCATCGAACGTGTTTGTCTGTATTTGTTATTCAGATGGGAGTTAATGACACTAATCCGGACACAAGCAGTTAGCTACTTCTTCATAATAGAAATACTGTGATTTATGTCCACTTTTGATAACCACATTAAAACATCCATATTGTCTCAGCAACATTTTTATGATACGTAGTAATATCGTGACAGTCTCTGTGTAACTGTGTTAAAATATATCTTTAAATATAAATTTATTCGTTTGCGTACGTAGTAGGTGCGTAGGATTTTCACTGATCACACTATTGTGCTAGCATATTTTAACTTCGTATATATTTTTCCAGCCCCAAATGGTACTAACATAGTTGGAACCACAACAACGACAGACAGTCCAGCAACAACAACAACAACAACAACAACTGACAATCCAATCATTATTATCACAAATCCTCCCAGGACAACAACCCAAAACCCAACAACAACAACAACAGATCAAGTGGGAACAACAACAACAGATCCAGGCATGACCACGACGGATTCCACTAACATAATTACCATACCAACAGCTATACCAACAACGACCACCTCCAGTGGTGGGCAAAGACCCGATAGCGAACGTCTGATTGTGAACGCTGATGGAAGCAGTGCTGGAACTGTTGTATCGGGTGATGGCGGTAGTGGATCAATTAACAGACACCTGTTGGCGCTATTAAGTTTGTTGCCGTTGCTTGGTGCGTATAGCTTACAACAAAGCAATTCAGCTGGATACATCCCTCCAGTAGCCCCGGCAACGCTGCCCAGTGCTGTCCCTATGTATCCAATATATTTTGGGAATTCTCCCGGATTCGGTAATTTTGCTGCCGGAAATTATGGTTTGTTCGGAGGAAGTTACGGTAAATCTTACAATTCGTACAATACGAAGACTTCCGGCTCATATGGGTCAAGGTCGCATCAAACAAACTTGGCATTCGGGACAGGTACACAGTTTGTGAACAGAATTCCTGTGAATGCTCATCAGAACACGAACATATTCAACAATGGTGTGGCAAGTGGTGGATTTAATAATGGCGGGACAAATTTTGTTCAGAATCCTGTGGTTTGGACAAACAATGGTGTTAACATTAACAACGGGTTGACAAGGTTACGTAGGGCTATAGGATTTCAAAACCAAAACTCATATCAACATACCCCGGCTGATTACTCAAATTCGGGCGTAGGAATACAAGCACCTTTGCCATTGAATACATACCAGAGTAAACCTTCTTCTTCCTCCTCCGTCTACAGTCCACACAACAATTTACTGCCGACAAAATCGCGCATGAACATATTCCCACCATCAAATGAATATCAACCAAGTAAATCAAACGAATACGGCAGTCAAAGTAGTCAGTGGCCAGTTCTTCCCGCTCCCCCACGACCGTCTATCCCTCAAAATAAACCACATTTACCACGGCTTCAAGGGATACAAATTCCAAACCAGGTCTGGCCAAATAATGGCATTGAAACGAAACAATGGCCGACGAATAACGGTGGAAATAATAGGAGAAATAACGGAGGAAATGGAAGGAGTAATGGGAACGGAAATACCGGATCGATAATTTTAAACGGAATTAGTCAAGGTCAAAGGTTACCTCCACCGGAAACAGTCACACAACGCACTATAACCGTTACTACAGAAACTACAAGAATAGATGATCCATTCAATTTGCCAGGAATTGAGTCAGAAGCAAGATTTCAAAACAATGAGCCGACGCAACGATTTAGTGAACCCGAACCAAATCAGCGATTGCAAGGGCGTAATGTCGCATTGGTTAAAACATCTGGATCGAACGAATTTGGTACATGGTCAAGGAACATGAATCCTAGCAGTCAGTTTAGGGGAAATGGACGGTCAATGCAAGTTAATGATTGGTATAGGTTGTTGTTTGGAAGGCTACCATCTAGTTCTCGCGTTATTTGAAAGTGTGAATACTCGTTAAAATACTAAGAAACTTAACTTTAGGAGATATCATAGAATAATGTGACCGTTCATGTGTAGGTGGCTGATTTCATTGTTGACATTTTGTTGTTTCTTTTTTGTGCTATTTCGTTCGATTGTTGTCTGTTTTCAATGTTGTTTTTGTTCGCGAAGTGTTCTGTCATATTTTTTGTTTACATTTAAACAACTTAATAGTTTCAGTTGAATCTATACAGAAATGGTTTACGCTTGAGACTAAATCAATACTATGTACAGTGCAACCTCTCCAATGCAACACCCTTTGCGAGAAGCAAAATTATGTTGTTGTTGAGAGGTTGCTGCTCTACTGAGGTTAAATCAATAGTTAAATCGTGCTGTGGAAAAAAATCACGCTGTTGTTGAAGGGAGGTTGTTGCTCAAGAGAGGGCCGCTCTGGAGAGGTGGCACTGTATATCTAAGTGTTAACAGTTTGAACAAAGAAGTGTTTCGGGCTCCATGCTCACCTAAGTACAGGATGAATTGAAATGTTCCATATGCCAGACCAAATAGAAAGCGGGAGGTAACGAAAGCGCAATTTCACTATAATGTAAACTGTAAGTTCAGCAGTGTGGAATCAATGTAATTATTTATATACTTCTGTATCTAATCTAGTCTGCTGATTAGACGGTTCCTGGATTATGAAGTTTACATAGCTGGATAAAACAACCTATTTCACCGTGTTTAATTTACTTATCAACAAAGTTAACACGTTACTACTACTATAGATAAATTATAAAAAGGGAATTGTACCTTCAATTTATAGTTTTTTATTGGCTATAGTTATAATGATCAGAGTTCATGTATCGGTCCTAACTCCAGCTAACAATGGCAGGGTCGTCTTTTTATCACGCAATCATTGAACATCAACGCACTGATATATAGCATTTTGTGTAAAACTAACACATGTATATAAAGTCGAGATCCAAATATAGACTTTGTTGTCCTACAACTGGTACGAAAAAATCTTCAGCGCTACAAAAATTTAGAACTACGCGAAAATGTTGGAAGCCATACATAACCAGCTTACATTACTGATTGATCCAAGAAAAATACTAGGACGGAATTGAAATTTCTTGTCCATATATATCATATACAGTCAAACCTGTGAACAAAGGTCACCCTTGGGGGAGACAAAATGTGACCTTTGTTACCAGATAGCCTTTATTCGGATGTCAGTTTGTTCTAAGTAATCAGTGACGGTATTTCAAAGACTGGTCTTTATTCGGAGGTGGCCGCAAACACGGGTTTGACTATATATGTCTTAGGAACAACGCTGACATATTGGCGGTTATACTTAACCAGCTGTACCCAATTGTATAAACATTGGTTAACTTTAACCGCTGGGTTAAATCAGAGTTTTGGTTAAAATTTTGGTTAAACGTTCGGTTAGCTGTTGTATAAAATTTTGTGAAGTTTAACCAATTTTGTTTTTGTTAAAGCTCAAATAAATATAACCCAAGTCTAAGATGCTGGTTAAATCTTAACATAAACGGTAACCAATACCAAAATGGCAGCCCTTTTGAATGTTTAAATGATTTTTTTAATGATTAGTAAACCAAAATGGTTAAATTTAACCTTGGGTTAAATTAACCATTTGGTTAAAGTTAACCAATGTTTATACAATTGGGCGCTGATATTTTAGTTTTTACCCCCACTGAAAAGCTAGGACAGAATTTACACTGAGTGTCCACAGATATCACTTCTGACGTTAAACAGATAGCTCAAATACGTTATAAATAAATGAATGCTATATATAGAAATATCCATGTTATTATTTCAACCCGGTAAATAGAGTCAATAAAAACAAACAATTCTGACATATTACAAGCAGCTGAACACATAAGCAAATTTTGGGGCACCAGACTCTGATCTCTGGCAAAACGTATTTCTAGTCCCAATTTAATTGATAAATAAAGTACTGCAGCCAGTCCCAGTAATCTAGGGTGGGTCCGCGGGCTTGCTCACCCGGATTTGTTTTACTAAAACCTGCCATTTTTCTCCATTTCCTACCGAAATTTTAACCGAGGCACGCGCCTTGGTTTGCCTCAGTGTAGTTACGGCGGTGAAATATAAATATTTTATACATTGATTTCAATTCTTGTTCGTAAGTACTAGAGATTTATGGCTATTTTCTCTAAACAAGGTCAATTATTTTGGCAATCTTAAAACACTTGTAAGTCCTGACTTGGAACATCTTTCGAATATCGGAGAGAAGATTACGCATACAGATAAAATAAAAATAACTTATAACTGATCAGCTATGTTTTGATGAGAATCCCGGGGACTACCTGGTCAAGTGGTTATGGTCTCTGACTCGCTACCTCTAGCCCTTCACTGCCGTGAGTTCGAACCAGACAAATTTCACATGTGAGGAAGCTGTAGAGCGAGCTAAGTGGTTCTACTCAGGAGTGCGCATGGGGTCTAATTCCACCGTTCAAGCTCATAAGTCACCAAGTGACCATGTCTGTTGATGCGACGTTAAACCCCAGTGAAATCTTAATAATAAGAATCTCAGGGTTAAAAATGTCAAGCCACTTCGTAGAGACAAACAAGGGAAACCTGCACTAAAACTGCGCTTAATACCAGCATATATTTTCACTGTATTCTTGTCAACCTCATAAAGTGGAACTGAGTTGTGATAAAATCTTGGATATGTATGGAGGTAAAACCTCATTAAGCGACTACTTCAATGTTAAGACCATTTCATTATTAAAACTGTTTAATTATTAAAGTCTAGTCGTTTTGACTGGTTTGGACCGATATTTTCCTATATTTTAATATGATAAATACACCAATTTCATATTGTTAGTTACAAGGTCCGTAAATAAATATTAATTTTCTGATCCTGTATCACACCGTGTTAGGTCAGTAAGAAGCCGTGTAACGAATTTAATTTACCGAGTACCATTCATGAATCAATTTACCAAATTTTTATGCCATCTCAGCCATTTTTTATTTTGAAATTATGTTTACTGACTGGATATGATTTGCTACTGATCTAATATGGGAAAATATTAGGTCAGCACGTGACCCGGTTCAACCAATTAACAGCAAGTATTCTGTACGAGGTAAGGTAAATAGACGATATCTTGGTCCATTGATAGTTTTCTTATTGAGGTTTTACTGCATACTGAATGTAAAAATTGCACAGTTCACATTTTGTACATGTTTCAAGGTTCATTCAAAAGCACGAGTAAAAACTTCTTAATATACATGTTATACAATTTGCATCATTATACGTGTTACAAAGAGACAATTTTTCTATGAAATATATTCAAATGATATGGGTGATTTTGATTTGTGGAATTATTATCCTAATCTCAAAGGGATGAGAAAAATATACATGTAATGCATACTTTTGTCCTTTTATATTTCTCAAAGGCCGGCATTTTGTAACATGATTTTCCATGACACATGTGTTTTAAATGATGATGAGGTAGTTTTATTTCTTTCGCTGTTTCAATGTTCTTTATTTAAACAAGTTGTATTTTCCATATAACATGTGTATTTTCTCGGATTTAATCCACTTCATTCTTTGGTTATCATGTTATTCTCTGTCCAACATTTCCAAGATACTAATAACACCGGAACTAAGGGCTTTTAAAGCGCATGCGCAATAACATAGCTCTCGATCCGGTTGAAATTTTGTATATCTTGTCATAAAGAAATAACGAATTATGTGATAAATTCATTGCAAATATTATGATATAACAGATGGTTTGTTAAACCTTTACAATTGTGTTGAGTGAAAAATAACAAACAGCATCAAACGATACAAAGCCGCGACTGTGGTCAACTGTGGTTGATTCGATGGACTTGTGACCGGGAGATCCGGGTTCAAATCCCGGTCACGGAAGGTCATCCCAAAAATGTCGATTTTCCTCCATGGGTGGAGAAGTTGCCGGCTCTTTGTGGAATGGTAAGTTAGTGCGGGTTAGTATACAGTCCATGAAAACTGGTTAGGTGAACCGGTCGCCGTATATAACTGAAAAATTGTTGAAAACTGCGTTAACAAATCAAAACAAATCAAACGATACAAATATACTAGCAGATCATTAAAATTTGAAAGTTTACATAATTTGGGTCCTGAAAACGTCTTATACGGAGATTCTCTCTAGTATGTTTTTCATATTATTCAGCCTAACTAATGAGAGTCATAAAAAATATCCAAATTTTGCATACATGCGTTATGTATGTGTTCTGTTGTGGCTGTTTGTGCAATAATATAAATTAAGAAGCTTAAGTTTTACGATCTGAAATATCTTCCTTTTTTTTCTTGCGTGAAAAGTTGCCGCGTCACCATTTTTTACTCAGAGTGTATATGGTCACAGAAATTTTAGTGCAATGTGCAAAAGCATGTGAAAGTTGTTTTTCGTTTGTTTTCAAGTACAGTGTAATCTGAATAAAAATACATAAAAACTATTATGCTGGCAGTTGATTTAAGTTTGTGTATTCAAATGTCATGGTTTGTATATTTTACAGCTAAAATATCAGTATGATGGTTTGACTGCTTGACGGCTAACCTGGTAAGTAAATTTAAAATCATTATACAGCGCATCTCTAAAAAATATGATTTAATCTTTGTTCTTCTCGAATCGCAACATACCACAATCAATTTTATTAGGTGAACATTGTGCGCTCTTCTTTGTTAATTGATTTTTGCAAGTTTATTTACTACACGTTTATCTTTGATAATTCATCGTTGTTAATGTATGTTTATTATATAATGTTTATCATAGTGTGTTTAATGTTTATTATTATGTTTATCATAGTATGTTTATCATGGTATGTCGGTCATAGAATGTTTATCATAGTATGTACATCACAGTATACCTGCCATAGTATGTTCATCATAGTATGCCTGTCATAGTATGTTTATCTTAGTATGCCTGTCATAGAATGTTTATCTTAGTATGCCTGCAATGGAATGTTTGTCTTAGTATGCCTGTCATAGAATGCTTATTATAGTATGCCTGTCATAGTATGTTTATCTTAGTATGCCTGCCATAGTATGTTTATCTTAGTATGCCTGTCATAGTATGTTTATCTTAGTATGCCTGTCATAGTATGTTTATCTTAGTATGCCTGCCATAGAATGTTTATCATAGTATGCCTGCAATGGAATGTTTGTCATAGAATGTTTATCATAGTATACCTGTCAGAGTATGTTTATCATAGTATGCCTGCCATAGAATGTTTATCATGGTAAGTTTATTATAGTAGGATTATCATAGAATGCTGTTCACAGAATCATATGATGTTCATCAAAGTATATTTATCATTGTATGTATATCATAGTATGCCTGTTATAGTATGCTTATCATAGAATGTTTATCACACCATGTTTATCATTGTATGTTTATTGTTGTATGCTATCATTGTATGTTTATTGTGTATGTTGTCGTGGTATGTCTATCGTTGTATGTTTATCAAATTTTGTTTATCAAATATGTTTATCATTGTATGTATATCATTGGATGTTTATTTGTATGTCAAATTCAAAAAATAAACATCCGGGCTTTAAAATAGCTTTAACTGTTTGGTAAACAGTTTCCGCAGAAACAAATTATATAATAAAACATGTTATTCTTTAAAACGAAGAGCGTCTTGAATTTTAATTCGATAAACTGCCATCTCAGCTAAGATATGCCTTTAAAACAGGTCCCGAAAGTGTAGTTTCAGCAATGTAACATAAACAATAATTTGGCAATATAACAAAATATTCAACACATTTAAGATTTTATCCCAGTATTGTTTGTTTTTTATGTGACTTATTGTCACTGGGGTTTAACGCCGTTATTCAACAATTTTATATACGGCGACCGGCTCACTTTACCAGTTTTCCTAGACTGTATACTAACCAGTATTAACTTACCCCTCCACAAGGAACCAGCAACTTCTCCACATATGGAGGAAAATCGACATTTTTTGTCAAATTTTCATAGAAGGATATGACCTGCCGCGGCCGGGATTCGAACTCGCATCTCCGGGTTACAAGTCCAGCGCACTAACCACTGGACCACGGCCGCGACCGATTTTATCCCAGGCGTCGGGGACATATTCTGTAATTTTCTATAATACCGAAAGTCCGAAAATTATGATTCGTACCTATACCTTTGTTAGAAAAATATCAATTTCGTCGTATACTCCGATTTGACATGAAAACTGCAGTACTTATGAAATGAAATAGATTAAATCAAGTATGGACAAAATCGTTGAATGTAATCACGTGCATACAAATAATTTAATATCAATTTAGGTTGTATGGAGTTGCAATGCAGTCCTCGGTGAACATTTGTAAATAGATTGATAGGTGACAATTTTGAATGCTTAAATTAAAGTGCTAATTCGATGAAGCATATTTTTGTAAGTATTAAAATAATGTGATCGAAATAAGTGCTTTGAAGAGAGTGCCACCGGAAAAACAATTACACCTGAACACCGCCGTACAACAACCTCGAAAATTAAGATTTACCCGCTAATACTTGTCACAACCACTTTTCTCCGACCAGATTATCTATTTCTGTGTTTCCTGACCCCGATATTAAGACCACGCCCGATCGCACTTTGCATCTAAACTTCGCATCTCAGATAACGAGATTGCCGCGAGATTAAAATTGTTCTATATCTTTACGTTAAAAATTAGGTCCTGTATTTCAAAATCAATGCATATTTTCCGAAAAAAATGTAAAATTTACAATAATTGCTTTTTCTGATGATGTACAAATTTGATCAAATGTAAATAAACCAACCTAGACAGGCGCTGAACTAGATTTCAAAATCAGCGATTAACTAACATGCAAGAACGGTGTGACTCTTCAATATATGATGTAAAACTTTTACTCAACCAGACATTATAGAAAAAAAACACCGACCCTCCTTAATTGTAGTGCAAACATATTAGCAGTGGTCTGTTATTCAAAACAAATGTACGCTCTGTTTCTATTCTATTTACTCCAACAAGTGGCATGGCTTATATCCACGCGGGTGCGTTTTTACATTCAGTCAAATTAAGCGTAATGTCAGAACGCTCCGAACAATTATCATAATTGGTGATATTGAAAACAAAAGCATCTTTAGGCCATACTTAAAAAAATGTTGGCTTGCAGTTACGCGGCCGAATCATTTAAAATGCCACGATCCAACGAAAAATTTAAGCGATTTTATCAAAATATCGTTCTTTATTCTAGCTTTCAAATCAGTACAAACATATTATATTAACAAAATAGATGCCTACTTACCTACTCACCGTTAAAAACACAAACCAGCATTTCTTGTTTTTGCCTTTTTTCAAATGATTTCGCAGTGTTTAAGAATCTAACTTAAATTTACATAAATTACAATTTAACACGGACAACCTTTAATGTTATGCCTGATTATGGTATTCGCCGCACGAAATAGCGCTTGACTCAGCGACAGTGTTACGTAATTAACAACACGCTGGACAAATAAATTCATGTAATTATTTTGTTATCATATCAATTATTAATTCATTTCCGCTTTATTTTTTATTTAAAAAATGCAATCTTCTTACCCAAACATTATGCAAATTAGGATCTGTTTCTCGTTCATGTTCAATGGTACACTATTACATGTGTTGGAAATATGGCAGGGTCGCCGTGGTCGAGTGGTCATGATCTCCGACTTGTAATCACTAGCCCCTTACCGCTGTTAGTTCGAATCCTACCCGGGACCAAATTTCACATTACGGAAGGTTGGTGGTTCTACCCGGGTGTAAGCCTGAGTCTTACACAGCTGTTAAAGCTGGAGTCGCCAATTCACCCTGACTGTTGGTGCTACGTTCAACTTCGGTAAAAAAAAGAAAACATGGCTTGCATAGTGTATAGTTAGAAATTCATTCCCTTCCGATCATGATAAAACAAAAAGCAACGAGGATACATCAGTCAAACATATGAAGCAACATCTCATTTGATCTCTCTCACTTTATCTCTATCTTCCAATATACGAAGGCGATAAGACTTGGGTGGTAATCTACAGCAGTAGGTCAGCTTCGGACTTACGTGTGCACTTCTTATCTGTAACATTTTCTTCCCGATTGACCGTAATCAAAAGATAACAAGAACAGAAATGATGACAAAATATACTGGTATTTTAAAACTGCATAATGCGTGTGAAAATCGCAGCTGTTCATAGTGTTTCATTAACCAAACATTTATTTTAACTATCACGGACGAGAAGGTAGTTTTAACGGCTAGAGTATAAATAATTTACAATTGGAGATAAGTTAGGTTTGATTTAATTTATTGTACACTTTGCAGTTGTAGAAGGGTACGGACAATAGATTCAGGCGACAGAAGGCAAGAATATGAAGCCGCAATATTTCCTTATAGTGTTTTTATTCGTGAACATCGATGCAGCTGTGACGAATTCTGGGGGCGTTGAGAGTAAGTTTCGATTTTATTTGATTAATTTTTTTATTTCTTTTTTTTAAATTGTTGAAAAACGGTGTTAAACCCCTGTGACAATAAGTCACATAAAATGGTTAGTGCACTGGACTTGTAATCCGGAGATCCGGGTTTGAATCCCGGTCGCGGCAGGTCATACCCTTCTACGAAAATTTAACAAAAATGTCGATTTTCCTCCATATGTAGAGAAGTTACCGGCTCCTTGTAGAAGGGTAAGTTAGTACTGGTTAGTATACAGTCACTGGTAAGGTGAACCGGTCGCCGTGTATAACTGAAGCATTGTTGAAAAACGGCGTTAAACCCCGGTGACAATATCGCATAAAAACAAAACAAAAAAAACGTAAACCAGAGTCATGCTGTTTTGTATAAGATGGCACGTATGTGGGTGACATTTTACACCATGTAGCAGATATGAGAGGTTCGAGACCGGTCAATAGCACTTTTCAAAATTTATTATTTAAATATCTTTATTTTAATGCTTTACGTAATACTTAACTTGTCGAAATGTTGTTTTTTTTCTAGTTACATATATGCATATATACTTAAAAGTACCTCTTGGTAAGAAAAGGAAAGAATAAACCATTTTTTCTTTGATGTGTTTCTCAAACAAATTACAGTAAAACCCCAAATAGCGACTACTTCAATATAATGCGACCACCTTGTTATAACGACCATTTATTTTCAGACGGGTTTAAATAACTCCCCTATAGTTCGACTTCTATAATGGACTACCTCGTTATAACGACCGATTTTTGGGGCCCGACGGTCTCATTATCGGGGCTTTACTGTATTTTCAAATCTATATTCCTATATTCAGTTTTATAGTATGATATACGCTAGTAATATGCATTCATTTAAAATTCTTTGGGATCATATGTAATATTACCGCTATATGTACAGACAGACAGAGATTGTTCCACCTCATAAACTGTGTCTGTAATACTGTGAGCCGTGTCTGGGTCTGAACTTTCCTCCGATGCAGTGTAAGTAGCCGACTCGTCAAACGAAGAACCATTTCCTATACTTATTACGATATTATCAAATACAACTTCATCGTCAAAATCCTTGGATTATTTTCATCTTCTACATGTCTGCAACATACTGTCAAACAATCACTGACAATGGACAGTAAGCTTTCTGATGTGAATACATTTATGGGAATCTTCCGATTAAACAATAACATTGCTGACCTAAATATCGTACCATACAATGTATTTTTTATACGTGAAATTCATTATTATTACAACACTGCTTGCTGCACGTTTATCACGTGTTTCTTTTAATTAGTTCGTATCTTTCTCAAATAAAACTAGACATGCTCACTACAATTTGATTTAAATGAAAATTGCTTTTTAATCAAACTGAATAATTATGTAAATGCAGAAAGGTGGTTAGATAAACACCCTGTTTAGCTGTTTTACGCAATTCACAGGATAAGTGCAATAAGGGACTACTTCCGTCAAATATCCAGATAGTATGTGCATAATTATGTCACGTGTTTTCATTCGAATGATGATTTTCGTTTATTTATATAAGTTAGCAAGCCTTCCACGTACGGCGCTTTGTGGCGAAGGATGAGATAAAACATAGTTTTCTCGGTTTCCATAGTAACCGTAGGTTTTTTTGTTTTTGTTTTTATGTGACTTATTGTCACTGGGGTTTAACGCCGTTTTCCAACAATTTTTCATTTATATACGGCGACCGGTTCACCTAACCAGTTTTCTTGGACTGTATACTAACCAGTACTGACTTACTCTTCCACAAGGAGCCGGCAACTTCTCCACACACGGAGGAAAATTGACATTTTGTCCAATTTTCTGAGAAGGGTATGGCCTGTCGCGACCGAGATTTGAACCCGGATCACTACAGTTTTGGACATATCTATTTATTCCGTTTGTAAATATCAAATCATGACAGTAAATCATCTTTAAAATGCTAGTTTTGCCGCCCGAGGTGATTTTTTTTTCATTTTTTAATCAAATAGAGGAAAATGAACTCTTGTTAAATTGTATAGTTTAAAGTTTCTATAAAACATTCATACTTGACCAAATCTGTGATAAACATTTTGCATATATATTAAACCCCGGACAAGCTTAAACTACAATAAATAACACATGCGATTTACTAAACCATTGAATTGATTTGTAAATTGTATAGGTATATGCCTGTAAATGAGATGATGTATTGTATCGTATATCAAAACTGTACATTTGAATTTAGCCGTGAAGGTAATAAAACAATAAAACTGTTAAAACGTACCAGTAAAAACATTCCAATGTCAAAGCAGTAACAATAAATACAGTCCATAAATCGTCGTTGAGAGGACTTCAAACCACAGCCTCCATGGCAACACATGAGTCCTTCGATATCTGGGTGTGTACTTTCCAATGTCAGAAGTGGCCATTGTTTGTAAAATGGGTGCACACATTTTACAGGAAGATTACCATGTACAATATAACCCCTGAAAACTAGACTCTCTGAAACCGGAATTCCTTGAAAATCGGAAGATTTTTTAAGTCACATTTTTTTCAACTTCGATAATCAATAGTTCACTCTTCTAAGTAATTCTCAGAAAGCCGGACTATTGACGCAGTCCGGAAAGTGTCCGGTTTTCAGGGCTTTTTACAGGATTTGATATTTTTCTATAACACTGTCAGTATTAGATATACAAGACATAGTTACCGGACCATTTGAATTGTGCAAGCTATTATCAAGTTAAAGAATAAACGTAAACTTGGAAAAATGAAGGTGGGAGGAATTCTAATGGTGAAGTAAACAATTCGTAAACAACACAAACCATACGCCTGTGTTTCTGTAAACAATATCTTATACAAATACAATGAGAAGATTCAATGAATGGCGTGCAAACCAAAGATTTTTATTCGTCCGAAACACACGCTTTCATTTCTATATGTTTCAGCCGCTGAACATTGGAACGGCGTGGCAGGGGAAGAATTAAGGCGAGCGAAACGAGTGAAGCCAAATATTGCTGTGGCTAAAAATGTCATTCTTTTTCTCGGTGATGGAATGGGTGTTTCTACGGTGACAGCGGGTAGAATATTAAAAGGACAGTTAAACAATCAGTCAGGAGAAGAACAATTATTGTCATTCGAAGAATTTCCGCATGTTGCTTTATCTAAAGTAAGCGACATTTATGCACAATTTAAACTTCGCTAATTCAAAGAAATAATCGTTCATACTGAAATGTGTTCAGGAAATTGAAGGAACAAGACACAGACATGTGAATTTGTTCTTATTAAAGCATTACGATAACACACACACTTAATTATTGAAATATTGCATAGATTACCTTTACGTCCCGGCTGCGGCAGGTCATACCCTTCCATGAAAATTTGACAAAAATGTCGATTTTCCTCCACAGGTGGAGAAGTTGACGGGTCCTTGTGGAAGGGTAAGTTAGTACTGGTTGGTATATAGTCCAGAAAACTGGTAAGGTGAACCGGTCGCCGTATATAACTGAAAAAATGTTGAAAACGGCGTTAAACCCAGTGAAACAAAAAACAAAACCTTTACGTGAAAGATTATTCAATGTTTACTGACAACCACTTATGTCTTTTTCATGTGCTATTCACTTGTGATTAAAGTGAGATAATTACCTTTAAAAATATTTCGTATATGGAACAAAGTTGTCGATCATATGATATGGGAAAGTCTTGTTATGGGTAGTACCGTATTTCAGACATACAACACAGACGCGCAGACGGCCGACTCTGCAGGTACTGCCACAGCGTACTTATCGGGCGTTAAAACGAATTTAGGTGTTTTAGGGGTCGATGCACGAGTGTTTAAAGGAGATTGTGAGTCGATGGTCGAAGGAACAATGCTAGACAGTATATTTGAATGGTCTAAAGCAGCAGGTAAATTTTCCCTTTATAGCCAGACCTTAATCATGTATAACATACATTAACAGTTTTAATTTTCATAGTTATGTGGGTGTTTAGGGCAATGATAAGTTCATGCCTTTATCATCTGTATTTCAAATACGTATGGTGATCAATTGGCCAAATTAAAAAATAACTATAGCCCATTATATTTGCTTCTTTGATATGTTTACGGATAGTTTCGCTCATGATTGCACGTAATCGGTGAGCAAGAGCATGAGGTAACATTTCACCTAATTATTATCTTCTTCAAACAGGGAAATCTGTTGGTTTGGTTACCACAGCACGTGTAACTCATGCCACTCCCGGAGCCTTGTACGCGCATACACCCGAAAGATATTGGGAAAATGATTATGATATGAAAAACGTGCCAGTTAGTTGTACAGTTAAAGATATTGCAGCTCAATTAGTAGATGACAATCCGGATATGCAGGTATAATTCGGATATGCTTAGTATGTATTTGTGGCTTACTGTTAACGAATACATTTAGATCTCTCTTTTCAGTATGCGAAGTAAAATAAAATTACAAACTATTACTGCCACGCACCTTCACTACTAATTGGGCGTCTTAAAAAGGTCGGAAACAATCTCTGAGTTAAAATAGAGGAGGTCACATCGTGATTCAAATATAGTTGCATATTTTGTTATTTTTTTCATTTTGATAACATTTTCCGCGATTGTGTAGCTTTATAAAAGACGAGACACAATATTACCTTCCTTATTTGAGCCGGGAAGTGTTAAAAGTAGACATCTAATCGTTGTCATTCAAACAATATCAGACATCTCCTGTGTCACGTTTTTAATAGGTTGCGAAGATTTGATATGAATTAGTGTGAACCGAACTTAGATCAGGTACCTCGTGCCCTTTCCCTTAATCATGCCGCCAAAACAGTGTATAATTATGATAATTTACAATATTGTTTTATCTATATTTGTCATCAGGTCATACTTGGTGGTGGGCGGGAGAAGTTTATGATGAATAATACAATGGATCCGGAGGATGGCCTTTTAACCAGGGGGCGTCTTGACGGCAGAGATCTAACTGAGGTTAGCGTCTATAAGTAAATGTCACGCGTTTTATGTCAAGAATGATGTGGTTTAGCATTACTAATGTTCACAATTTTTAAAACATGGAACACGGTTTGATTTTTGGGGTTGTCGCTGTTTACTCTCGTGTTTATTATGCTGTATATTCAACCAATGTTGTCACTACGTTTTGGCTAGACGTCAACAAATATAAATTCCACGGAGGGCTAGCACGTTGAAGGGATGTAGAATAATGGCGTATTAGGCCTAAAATGGCCTCATGGACCAAAAACACGTATATCATATATATACATATACAAGGGTTACAACTTCCTAAATGACAGTTTCTGCACCAAGTTTGTTTAAAACTACGTAATTGTTTAAGGAATCGCTCAATTTTCTAATAACTGGTGTCTACAGATAGCTAATACATTATGCTACACATAACAAGCAAGCACTTTGTCCAATTCAAAACAATGAAGCAGATATTTAATCTTTTTCCTCCGAAAAATCGTCAATTTCGTTTAGTCGAACGTGACCTCGCAACATCAAATTGATCAGAATTATCATACTAAATACACCAATTGTTAGAAATTTGAGCGGTTTCTTGAAAAGTTACGCAGTGTTAAACAAACTTGGTACATAAGCTGTCATTTCAGAAGTTGTAACCCTTATATATATATATATAATATACGTGTTTTTGGTCCACGTGGACATTTTAGGCCTAATACGCCATTATACTCCATCCCTTCAACGTGCTAGCCCTCTATGATAAATTCACTACCATAAAGTCAACCATTAAAAAAACTATGCTTTGTCCTCAATTTTTGTTTGGTCCTATATGTTGGATGAGCCTCACAGGCATTAATAATGGACCTGTAATGTCAATACGACCTATAATAGTCTGACATTCTTGCATTAGTAAGTGAAATTAGGCCATTTCAGTGTGACCGCATTTATGTCGACTAAAAGAAATCGGGTCGAATTCCAACGTTTCTTGTTCGATTTCTCGGCAACAACTTGGACTAGAAGCTTAGTTTTGGTCTTATTTTGCGCGAAAATATATACCTGAAACCACTGCAAACTTTGTTTTAAAGCTGTCATCCCTGTTGTTTAATAATTTTACGTTTTGTGGGCATTCACCGGAACGAAGAGTTATACGCCTTCTATTAGTATATATAAAAGTTGAACGGGGTCGAATTTTGTGAAAATGTTTTTTTTTTCATTTAAGGTACTAGTAATTTTTGGTTAAATTATGATGTTCTATAGAGAATATATTGCATTTTTATCATCACAGGTCCGTTACTAATGCCTGTAATGGGTTTTGGGTTGGGTAATTTGGGTGAATGTAGTATTTTGTAGAAGTTGGAATATTTTGTATGTGTGATTTTCGCGAAATGATTTTCTTACCTTTATTACACTTCATATATTCATTCATTGAATATCATGTCTGTTTTATTACTCCACAATGTGATTATCACTGACTTTAAGAAATACGATATAATGTTAAAATGGATTCCTATCGATTTGTCTTGAAATCTAGATTTGTTACTTAGTATATTACCATAACAGTCTAACCTGTATTTGCGACCAACTTTGAATAAAGGCCACACTGAATAAAGAATTTCATCTGAAAAACCATCATTGATTATTTAGAACAAAATCACCGCTGAATATGGGACACATGTCAATAAATACCACAGGTGGCCTTTGTTCAAGGGTTTGACAATATCTATTTGTACATGCTTTAGGTGTGGAAAACTACACAGAGAGATAAAGGTCGTTCGTATAAATATGTTTGGAAACAGTCTGAGTTTGATGCCGTAAATCCTGAAGAAACAGATTATCTCTTAGGTGAGGACCAGCATTTATACTTAATTGAATATGTTCAATTATTTCTTTAAAAATGCCGATTAGTAAAAAATTTAATTATACCCAGTTATACGTCACATTTACTATTCATGTAAATATCTGAACTGAATACGCTGCGACCGTGGTATAGTGGTTAGTGCACTGGACTTGTAACCCGACGACCCGGGTTTAAATTCCCGTCGCAGCAGATCATACCCTTCTATGAAAATTTGTCAATTTTCCTCCATGTGTGGAAAAGTTGTCCACTCCATGTGGGAGGGTAAGTTAATACTGGTAAGTATACAGTCCAGGAAAATGGTTAGGTGAACTGGCTACTGTATATAACTGGAAAATTGTTGAAAAACGGCCAAGTGACAATAAAAAATTTGATTTTTGAATACCTGAAAATCGTTGTTATTATGTTTGTTTCAGGTCTGTTCAGTAGAAGTCACATGGAGTTTGAAATAGATCGAGAGCAAGACGTAGGAAAGGAACCATCGTTGGCTGATATGGCAGTAAAAGCAATACAAATTCTGAGCAAAAATCAAAATGGATACTTCTTGTTAGTAGAAGGTGAGAACGTGCTTCTTACAGTTTGACTCCCGTGGCAAGGCGGCTTTTGGTTCATTTTTTATGTCTAATATTGAGCCGCTCATACACATTTTAAGAATTCAAATACTTTGACTGTTTGCGTGTAACTTATATTTATGATTACAATGTTGCTTGCTTCATCTGTGTTGATGTAGCGGTTTTGTCGAATCTAATATCCTTTGTCTACTTGGTTCAATATCTGGAACTTAATTGTACAGATATAATTAATCACATTTAGCCCTATTATAAATTAAATTACGCACCAATGAAGGATATAGACATTTATCATTTTCAGGAGGACGCATAGATCACGGTCATCATTATTCACAAGCAGTTCGAGCTCTCCACGATACTGTAGCATTTGCTGACGCAGTTACTGATGTTGCTGCTATCACAAAAGAATCCGATACTCTCATAGTAACAACCGCTGATCACTCACATGTATTTACCATTGGCGGATATCCAACGAGAGGAAATCCTATATTCGGTAATACTTTTGTAAACAGTCGTACCCGTGAACAAAGGCCATCCTTGGGAAAGAAAAAAATGTGGCATTTATTGACAGCTGATCTTTATTAGGAGGTCAGTTTGTTCTAAATAATCAATGATGATTTTTTTCAAAGAATGGTCTTTATTCACAGGATGGCCTTTATTTGGAGTTGGTCGCAAACACAGATTAGACTTATTTTATTGATTGTTTTCCTACCAAAGTGTTTATTGATCTCCATCGAATCGTGTTGTGGAAAAGATATTGCGTCGATTCGAGTTTATTGTAATTGTGTATTAAACAGTTTGTTCTGAAAGAAGGGCCGATCCTCACATTGACGACTAAAATCAAGATTTTCGGGGGCCGTTTTGACGACCGATATTCGGTCGCATTCCCAATGGCAAAAAGTATGTTTTACCCACAGTGCAAGGTGAAAATTCCCAAATCAAATGAGAAAACAAAACGAAAAAAAGTTTAATTTACAGCAGCTCAAACGTTTATTGAATTACTAAATCATTCAAATAACAAAGTTATCAATATCTCAAAACAAAAACAAAACAATAATTATTTTTAGTGTTATTTGATTATTTTAAGTTATTTTTATACAGTGTGACTTTTTGTCCAAAATGTCGCCTAAATTCCCAATTATGGGGGGGGGGTCGGGTTATGAACCCAAAATGCTGGGGACAAACCCTGAAAATAGACTGGCTCATTGTTTCTTCATTTTGTCATAGGTCTTAATTAATCTTAATTGTCAGATCTTCATTGATATATAACATTTCGAAGTAATATTGATTCCAAGTAAATTTCATCAGAATTCCTGAATATAGTTTTAAACTTAGCCGTCGTGAGGCATCGTGGTTTAGGTGTAGAGCGCCCGACCTCTGATCCGAAGGTCCTAAGTTCGAATCCCGGCTTCGACGGATTTCGTTCATGAACTCCACAATATCATTTTTTGGGCGCAATACTAATGTAGTGTTCATGTAGCGGACTAATATAAGCAAAATTGCTTGTTTCACAATCCAGCTAAAAATAAGTTAATATAAACTAAACCAAACTTAGCTAATTCTGTTCGGTTCTATTAATTTTGTACTTTTGGATATATTCAGGCCTTACAGACGACAGAGATGGGGGTCTTAAAATGGCAAAGGATGATAAGCCATTTACTACGCTAGGTTACACAAATGGTCCAGGTTCTTATGCAAAAGCGAGTGCAACTTCACGACCAGATGTTACACATGTATCTACAGGTAATGTTTCTTTTTTAATTTAGGGTGCTGCCCCGAATTTATCCGCACAAGCAGCAGTGTGGTAAACACAGTTGTTGATGTGGCATTATGACTTCTTGCTTCATTTCCATGTACAAAGTTTCTATGGTTGCTAATGTTCGATATTATGATGGTTGTCGTTTCAGCAAAAAAATGTTTTATTCGTTATGGAACGGATATTTATCTTTAACATACACTCATGTACTTTCAAACAATCCGCTTTAGACGTAATCTAAAAAAATCTTTAAGTTTTTGTAATTCAGTAAAGGAATATGATAATTTCGATTTTCAATCGATATATTATATGTGTATTTATATTCCATTATATGTTTGTGCCACATGTTGAAGTGTTGTACTTTTAATACATACATCGTTTTTGGAGAAAATTGCTTTAAGTTATTTTTTGATGGATCAATGTTTGTTTTATTGTAATTCAGTAAAGCATATATAATTTGATAAGGCACAGGGAACTTATGTGTGTCCAACGCACGTTACTTCAACCCGTGGTGTGTATAACAAATTAAGAATGGATTACATTTTATTTCTGACTTCAGCTGATAAAAATTATAGACAGCAATCAGCAGTGCCGCTTAATTCTGAGACGCACGGTGGCGAGGATGTTGCCATATATGCTCGAGGACCAATGTCACATCTTTTCCATGGTGTACATGAGCAGAACTACATTGCTCACGTGATGGCGTATGCATCGTGCGTAGGAAGTTATTCGTCCCCCGATTATTGCGCTAAAGCTGATGTGGCTCAGTTAGCGGATATGTCTAGCGATGGAAATATTTTCGAACTACATATTTGTGTATTATTTGCAATTGTGTTTAACGTTATAGTATCTTTACAAAGACATTTAGGATTTTGAGTAAATTACAATTTTACCATCTCGTAAATAGGAATTGAACTGAAAACACTCCGTTCAGCATTGCAAAGTGGTAACTGTTTTTGTTGGAAAAACTATTTCTCTACTGCGCAGTAAAACGTAAGACCACATTTAGACCCTATACCAGGGCCTTGATATTAGGTTGGTCTCATTATTCTGTTAAAAATAAGTGAAAATATTGAACATTGATTAAAAAATAACTGGTCGTTGTAATGAGGTGGTCGTAAGAGTGGGGTGTTCATTCAGGAAGGTTTTGCTGAATATAAAATAATCCAGAAGCATTGATGAATGATAGTATCGATAAACAGATCGTATTTCATATTAAGCGGAAATAATACGTGCTCATGATCACATCATAAAATTTCCTCTACCTCTACGTAATTTAAGTACATGTATATACAATCACTATATCTGTATTTTCCTCTAAGGTTTTATACCCCAAACTATTATCTCACAACGGAGCTGACAGTTTTTGCAAAGCTTTATATTATTTATTGTTCTCCATAATAGAAAATGATTTATCGTGAGATTTTTCAAAAACAGCGAATATCCTTTGAGTAATTGTCCCTTTAAATTTGCATCTAGGTCCATAGGAATATATAATTTTTCACAGATTAAGTAAAAAGATCTATTTCAATGAAAACGCACATTCAAAACACACCCGTCTGATTTAAACCTTTGTGTCATAATACCGCAATCCCCCGCATCTGGTGCAGACGACTTTGGAAAACATTGTGGCAAAAGAAGCCAGTGCTTGTAATGAGTAATGGCTTCTTTTGACACAATGCTTTTCTCTCTGTCAAAGAGAAATAACCCAATTTTCTTAAATAAATTGATGCTTTGTATACTTGCTTTTAATTTGGAGGCATCCAAAATATGCTCGTGATGCAAAGGGTTAATAAAGACAAGCATAGATTATCGTGCAATATCTATCAAAATTAGTATTCTTCTATTTTCAAAATGTGTAATACAATAAATTTAACTGTCTATGTTAAGTATAAAAGAAATAACGATTACTGTGCTAATTTATTTTTATAATATTAATACTTTTGGGCAGATACGTACAAAGATACAGTATTATTGATAAAATACCTTAAATCAGTATTAGAATGTTAACGTATATAATTGTGTCTATTTTCATTACAAATAAAACAAGACAACACTTTTAAAAGGTATTTTACTCATAATAAACCAAAGAATAACCTGTACTAACATGTAATGATATACGAGGAAGCATATATGCTGGAAAATGGCGCTATCAACATGTGACTTATCTTATGGATATATACATGTTACAGAAACTGTGGATTTGACTGAAGTCCTTGATGCACCCGTCTGCCCCACATCTCTTCCGCTGTGCTTTGATGTCGGACCAATAGCCAGGGTCATTTCGCGACCTTTACAGCTTTATATGTTATATTAGACCCCAGACAACGCCTTGACAGAAGCACTGACCTTCCGTAAGCTGACTGGGCAATTTCATCACATATGAAATTGTCCAAAACAAATATGTGTGACTGATCAGGAAGATGAAAACTGATCTTGAAATATAAAAGATATACTAAAACCAAACGCATTTAAGATACATGAGTATTGAGCAAGATCAACAATAAGCCATATACGTGTACCAGCAACGCGCAAAACATGTATTAAAGTTGATACATAAAATCAATCTTGGTATATATGATACTTATACTTTGTATGACTATGAGCATCTGGTGTAGGCGCCGATTAATGTGAATGCTCCCTATGATATACTTGCTAAGCACCCAAAATTTCTCACTATATTATGAAAAGTATAGAAAGGATTCAATTATTTATTTTGCATAGTTTGATTCAGCAATGTTTTGAGATGACCCCCAATTTAAATGCAAGGTATATCTTGCCAGGTGGTCACGGAAGTCATGCACCCCTCGTTTTTCTGTTTTTTTAAGTGGGAGCCGAGACACATTATTGTCTTTATACACCGAAATTTCTCGGAAAGTTAATTGAATCGTGCACTTGTACGAGCTTTTTGTAGGCTTCCGAAGTAGTGGAAATATATAGAATTGTTGCGTAAGCACTGCCAGAAAAGGGTGAGTTTCGTTTTTTATTTTTTGTATTTCATTCATATTTATTAGTGCACACGAATACAAACAATGTCATGAATATGTATACATACAAATGCACTCAAACAATGACATATATACAAATGTTCACAAACAATACAATACATATTTATACATACGCAAACATTCATACCAATATCATACATATTTATTGTTACAAACGTACATAAATAATTTCATACATATCTATTGGCAAAAATGTACCCAAACAATGTCATACACATCTATACGTACAAATGTACACAAACATTGTCATACATATCTACATGTACAACTGTACACAAATAAACGCCATACACATTTGTACATACAAACGTACACAAACAATGTCAAACGTACGCAACTGATTATAATAGTAATAATACACAATTGATTATGATAGTACTAATAGACTTGCTATTATACACGTTTTGTGATAAGGACATTTTAAAACAAATAATTTTATTGTTATAAAGACATTTTTATTTAAGATTTGGTCTTATGTATTAGTAAAAAATTATGCATATATTGTGCGGATTGTGTTTGTAGAGAATGGTTAAAATTGTAAGAAAAGTATCTTTTATTTTCCTGTTGTTGAAATATCTAGATAAAATATTATATTTATTAATGAATGTTCTTCTAATGTTGTATGGCTTGGTCCAGTTTTCACTTTCATAATAAGCTTTACATATACGACAGCCTACAAGAGATAAAATAATAATCATAAGATAATATACATGACTGATGATTCTATAACCAACGGTTATAAAGGGATGTGTAACCCGACCCATTCAATATATTTTGCGTCGACCCAACACATTTCTTGTTGCTTTTTCCCCGCCAGTTTTTGACAAAGAAAGCTACCCAAAATAACGATATTGGCTTCACGAAGCCTGTAAATGTTTGCCCTAAGCTGACTACCATATTTGTGGAGAGGCTGGTAGTGGTAACAATAATTTTTCACGCCAAACAAAATGAGATGATACAATAAAAACTTAAATGCGCGTTGTAAAATAATTATTAGCCGGAAGGGGACGATCGTAAAGATCGGGTATTTTCGTCTAGTCCGATAAATGCTACATTTGCTATCTACCAACCGTCCTTTCACGCATTGCAACATTAGTTTAATTGATTGAAATATTATGTGGAGCTTCCTACATATCTGGACTGATCTTCATTCCTGTGAGGGATTTGCTACATTAATTTCATTCGTTCAGATATTTAATGGGTGGAGCCTAACTATTCTATGAGTTTATTTCTATTTAAGTTTTTATTATTCACTCCAACGGGAGTCGCAGAACCAATTAATGCAATGTACAGAATGTATTCAGAATATGGGTTTTACCAGAGTATGTGGTAACTAATGTTTCTGATTTTACAATACTTTTTGTATACTTCAAAAACATAATTTTGATAATGACCACACCTACTCAATCAGACTCTCCGACTTTGGTTTATTAAACTATCCAACTACTAAAAGTAACATACCAATATTTTAAACAATGAACAATCCACCTGCTTCTTATCCTCCGTTACTTGATAAAAAGCGACAGAGTCGCATCTTAGACAGTCCCTAAAATCCGACGCAGTTATCTCCCTTGAGTACTGTTACTGAGCGTTACTGTAAACTTAAACTGGTCCCCTTCCATGTTGCATTACAGAGTCAACAGGGACTAGTTGGCAGTAAACTGTATACACAATATATCTTGAATGGTGCTTAAATCCGGATAGTTGACAAAATTTATACGTCGTTTAAAAGAATATTTCAGATCCAGCAGAATCCGACTAATTCCTGGCTAAATCATAAGTTGGTTTGTTTTTCTTGACAGAAACCGACCAAGATACGTTTTGTGTTCTTATAGACTATGAGATAACGGACAGTGATGGTTTTAATGCTTAATGAATTATATGTTGTACTTGATACATGTTACAAACATGGTATAATCTGGGGGAATATGTGGCAGATAAAAAGAATATTTTCAGAAAGTCACATGAAAGTTGAAAGAAGAAAATTGATGATGACCTTGAAAAGGTCGAAGGACATAAAATATTTGCATCATTATAATAATGATGAGTTTTGGATTCACCTAGACTTAAAGCATACGTTGCTGTCAGTGAAAACTTAAGTGTAAAAATTACTGCTCATGGAAAAGAAATCCCAGTTAATCATAGTACAAGGGAAAATATTAATAAGACTTGTTATTCGGTGATGGGATTGACAACGTTTTGTCAAAATTTGTTAATTTTGAATTATGTGCTGACAATGGAGATGGAGACACCAGTCAATGCATTCACAATGCATTGGACAGCAAATTCAATGGATATCCCGAAGTACCGGCATTTTATTTTGGATTTACCATACGGTCGATTAATTGTACCATGGTCAGACGACAATGAAGTGTCCGATGTCAGCAATGTAAAGTTTATCGCCGTACATTATTGAAAATTTTAGCCCGCAAAACAATAATCAAAAAAAAAATTCTACTCCCCTACTAAAGCTTTTTCAAAGTTTGGAAAAAGTGAAGCAGTCAAAATCGTACTGCCAAAGCCTAGAATTTGAAGTTGACAGGCTTTAAAGGGAAATTCAACGAAAGTTTGTGCATTGTGCTCTTCTTTCAGAATCAGAAAGTGCTGATATGTATGACATTATGAAATTAAAAAAACAGTGATATCAGGAAGAATTGTCCGGATGAAAACAGTAATCAAGGACTATTTTGGGAATAATCATTAATGATTTGATGTTTGAAAGATAAAAGATCGATTAGGTGACACCCAACGATCATTTAGTGGTGTATATTCCTGAAAAGCAAATAACATTTTACCTATGTTGCCATGGAGAATTGTAGGACTACTACATTACGAAATTCGAATTAAAAGTGATCTGGTGTACGACTGTGCCACAGTAGAATTAATAGGTTTTGTAGACCTGGGTGCAGTAAATAATGCAATACTTGCACTGGACCAAGGTACTGAAAATTCTCTGGCTAAATATGTTCTGGTGTTAATGGTGAGTGGTATATCAACGAACTTGAAATATCCGCTCGCTTATTTCTCAACCTGTGTTGTAACGTCCAATCCACTTTTTTGCATACTGTGGCAGGCTGTTGAAATTTTGGAAGTTGGTGTTGGTTTAGAATGTTTATTTATTACAAGTGAACTTCGAGAAATTGAAGGTTCAGCCGAGTACACAGAACGTCCAATGGGTTAGTATTCCAAGCTGAAAACATGTTCTCTTCAGAAACTAGGAAGATATATTTTAGAAATACATCCTCCGCATCTGCTAAAAACTGTCAGAAAATATTTCAGTTATTCTTAATCGCACAAGAAAACAAGAAAATTATGGGATAATGGTTATGATATATCACGGATGCATGCGGTTGATTTATTTAACGAACATTGTTCCGGAGTTTTCAGGCTCCATCCGAAATTATCCCGAGAACACATCAACATATCCCTCTTCAGTGCTATGAAAGTGAAATATACCACAAACATTATGTCATCTACTGTTGCACATGCCTTGCAACAATATCCTGATCATGTTAGTGAGATCGTCAAGTTTGTCAGACACATGAACAAACTCTGTGATTGTCTAAATGTAAGAACTTAAATGATGGTGCAAGAAAAACAGACAATTGGAAAGTGTACATTTCTGTTGATGATGAACGTCTGCATCATCTGACGCATGAGTTCCTAGAATACTTTGAATGTTGGTGTGTATGTGTTAATAATAGGCCAGATGTTTACCAAGTCACAAATCAATGCACTGATGCTCAGTCGTCAAACATTAGAAAGTCTTACAATCACAGCAATGTCTGCTGTATCTTGTGTTAAGTACTGTTTAACAAAAGGCGTGCGATTTGTCATGACGGAAAGGTTTAACCAAGACCTAGTTGAGCCACATTTTAGCATTTACCGTTCTAGTCTGGGGCACAACAAGAACCCTACATTGAAGGAGTTCAACAACTCGAAGGTCTAGATACGGACAGTTGGTAGTCAAGCATTACCTCCATTCAGTGGATACACTCGGAGACTTCCCCTACCTAACATTAGTAATTCATCTCTACATAAAAGGCACAGGAACGATACTGCCTGAATATATACTACTCAACTTTTGCCGAGCGCCAAATGATTAGTGTGAATATTTTCGGCATTGATTTAATTACCGTCAAACAAATAATTTTTAGTGTCAATTTCATTTTTAATAAATTTGATTGAAGGACAAATTTAACATTTTTACTGATTTTGCACTTGTTATGTGCCTAAGAAGAAGAAGGCACCCATATCCAAGATTCTTGGACACTCAACTTGTTTTCCAAATTTTCACAACCCCATTTATGTTTACAAGTTTAGACTCAGAAACCTGTGTGTGACCAGTTGCTAACGACAACTGTTTTTATTTGCTCAGTCTTCATAATTGCAAATTACCCTGGTACAACCTTCTTCGCACCATTGACGCCAGAAGAATTAGGAAGGCTTGCTGTCTCGAGCTGCTGTGGTCGCCCTTTGTCTGCTCTGCCATGCCTCCGTACTGGTGTTCTATACTGTTGGTACCTTGCTCAGGCTCTGGTGATGATGGTATGGTGCACACCAAGCGCCACACCAACGTCACGGTGTGTGGCCTATTGCTCCACCATCCCTACAGCCCTCCACATCTCTGTTTCACTAAAATACCGTCTTATCATGGCGTTTGCAAAATCAAATTGACCATTGTAAAAATGTTTCACCTTTAAATGGACATAAATGTGTAATGGGTAAATGTGTCTCTTCTCCCACTAAAAAACACAGAAAAACGAGTGCATGATTTCCGTGTATACGTGGCGAGACCTACCAAATAAAACAGCTGGCATTTATGTTGGGGGCCATCTCAAAACATAACTGAATCAAACTATGCAAAATAAATAATTTAATTATTTTTATACTTTGCATAATAAAGTGAGAAACATTTGGTGCATAGCAAAAGTTGAACAGTATATAAATACAAGTATCTAAGTGCTTGATGTTCACAAGATTCTAAGTTGTAATACTGTCTGTTGGAACGTTGTTTTCTTTTTATTAAATATCTGTTTTTAAGGAATAAAGGTGGTGTAGTAACTATTCAACCAATTAATTATTTGCCTTTGACACTGCATTGACATGGTATGCAAGTAAAAGTGGTCAAATTAAAGAGATACAAAATTATTTTCTTAAACAATTTGAATCTTCTAGTTTTATTTGTATTAATACAATTATCATGTTGTTATTTCATTTTGTTAAACACAAGGCCATTTCCTTCTATAATGTAGGCCGGTGACTTCCCAATTGCAAGAAAAACCTCCCCAATTTGTGAATGAATTCCCCAATATACAATGCCAATATGTTGAAATATGATTCTCTCCCTATATCTTGAAAGTCTGTCTGCCTTTTCTCAATTTGCCCGAAAATCACAATTGAATTTTCCAAAATGGAAGGCTAAGGCCCCTTTCCAATATTTGGAAAAATGCTTTTAAACAAGGTGAAACCTAACTCCACCACATAAATGTAAAGAATACAGATACACCCTTGCTGCGCTTAGGTGACGATATAACAAACCACTTCAAGTAGATTGAAAGAACAATAACAAAAATTACCTGAAATTGTCCGTCAGTTTGTTGATTTGACTACCAACCTCAGCTGGTCACATCACAAAATAGAATCATCTACAAGTTACAACACCCAACAAAACATCCTGCTTCATTACAGAAATATAACTACAGCTAAAAGAAAATGTCCATTAACTCAAGTCCATCCTTAGGTCGAATTTGTCAAACCTGTCACTTTATCAGTTTATTAACAAAATCTGCGCCAGTCCATTTGCCGCCAATTGGCTGAGTCTTCATATATTTTAAACGAGCTACATTCTGTATACATAGGCATATTCCAGTGGCATTGGGGTACAAAATAGAACACAGAAGTCTTGTCGCACGTAAAACGATGATTCTTCAGAGCTAGTTACCATCGATCATCCAAATTACGACTGTTCGAGCACATTTTAGATTTTCTAAACACAGCCATCTTTGCAGTCTTTTGCAGGAGCACGTTAAAATTCAAATTGCATGAATTTTGGAGGTACTTATTAAACTGGTCTCCGTTCCATGTTGCCATGCACCAACAGTGTACAGCCAGTGTCAACGGGAACCAGTTGTAAACTTTGAACGTCAGATTATTAAAAGTCAGAGACAAAACGGCACGAAAATGATAATTTAGAATTAAATTTGATTTCATATCATTATATCATATACATGTAACAAAATGCAAGCAAATCCAGATAAATTTCACGCTATCGCTATTGGAAAGAAAACTAAACAACAGAACATATCTTTTAACTTAGATAATGCAACAGTCATAAACTGTGATGATGAAGTTAATTACTTGGTGTTACTATTGACTTCCAACTTAAATTCCATACCCATATATCTAATATCTGTAAGAAGGCATCAAGACAATTAAATGTACTTAAGAGAATTAAACATCTATGCAAACTATGGAAAATAATAATTTATTACTCTTCCATTTTATCTAATTTTAATTACTGTCCTTTAACGTGACATTTTTTATGGGGAGTCAATACCAAGAAAATGGGAAAAAATCGAGAAAGAGCACTAAGGTTTATTTGTGATGACTATGAATCAAATTATGAAGAACTATTATTTATATCTAAACTTCCATCCTTAAATTCAGAAGATTAAATTGCATTGCTCTAGAAAAGTTTAAAATTATTACTAAACAAACTTCCAGTTATCTACACGAGCTTGTTAATATGAAATGCAATGTATATTCTTTAAGATACACCAGAACTGCTGAAATCCCACACTTAAGAACCTCTAGGTACGGTATCAACTCTTTCCAATTCACAGCGCCCAAGCTGTGGACCTCACTTCCTGAACATTTCAGAGACGAGACTTCTTACAATCAGTTCTACAGCTTGGTAAACTCATGGAACGTGGAGAGTTGTTGTTGTTTTTGTTGCCTAGACACAGGTTAAATTAGTTTTGAGTATTGTCATACTGAATGTGTATTTCCTTCTTCTCTAAGTTGCTTTCTAAGTCTTTTAGTTACTTTAATAATCCATTGTCCTTTGTTTGTTTGTTTGTTTGTTTTATGCTTGAAGCTATCATAGCTTATTTTGTGTAAACCGATGTATGTCAGCTTTGATGTATTTGTACTCATTATGCTGCTCTGTCCTTTGTTTTATGCTGAAGTCATTTTAACTGACTTATTTTGTTTAAACCTATGCATGTTAGCTTTGATGTCTTTGTGTTCATTTGGTTGCTTTGCTCTTTTGTTTTTCTTATGCTTGAAGCTATCTTAGCTTATTTTGTTTAAACCTATGCGTGTTAGCTTTGATGTCTTTCTGCTCATTTAGTTGCTAAGCTCTTTTGTGTTTTATGCTTGAAGCTATCATAGCTTATTTTGTTTAAACCCATGCATGTTAGCTCTGATGCTTCTGTGTCCATTTAGCTACTTTGTCATTTTTTATCTTAAGTCACCTTAGCTTATTCTGTTTAAACATATATGTATAATTAGCATTGATGTCTGTGAGAGGATTGCTGATCAGCTCCTCCCAAATCTGATTTGGGGTGATAATTGATTCAAAGCTTCATCTTAGCAGTCACACTTTTGTGTTTGTTGTCTTCTTGTCTTAGTCTTATTTACATTATTCTTATGGCAGTTTTTAGATGAAAGTCAAGATCAGCAACCCCTTCATAACTTTTAGTAAGGTCTTTTTAAAACTCGTCTTTAATTCTTATGCATACTTATATAAATTTGTGATACATTTTTGATGTATATGATATAGATAACTGTTACGTGATTTTATATTTATTACCATGTGTCTTTCTTACATGTTTTGTTAAAGGTTGCAATGTACTAACATTATTCCTCCTAATTATTACATGTATGTTACATTTTAACTGTATTGTGTCGGTTAATAGCTATACATAGCTAATGTTATTTTGTTATAATTCAACCGACTGTAATAAAATTTTGTATCTTGTATTGATTGTATTCCAGTACAATTTTTACATTCAGTGTTTGTCAATATGGGTTTTTTATTTCTATATAGAAAGTTTTTTAAAGTCATGAAAACCTTTAAATATTTCTCTGACGCTAATATATTTTTGCCACAAGCCATTTGTATTGTAACTGTCAAGTCAGGGATAGATTACTAGTAAATGGGTTTTATATCTCTAGTTTCCCTTTGTTTTGAAAAGCGGATAGGATGCCCGTCACCTGGATGTGACCCTTCTTAAAGTATTTATGATCAATTTATTGAATGGCAGTTAAGATTTTTTTGCAGTGCATAATTTACATTGGCACATTCATTGTATTTTTCTTTTGAGCCATTTTAAAATACAGAAAAAATAATTATGTCCAGGCTTATTAAGTTATGTCAATATGATCTTGATATCAAGGTGGCAATTACAGTAATTTATACATATATTTACCTTGTAATCTACTATAACGCAGGGATTTCACTAGAATAAACAGCTGAGGACCAAAAAGTCAATTATTGTACCCTTTAGAGCAATTTCTCAAGAGTGAGTTAGAAGCTTTAGTTTGCTGATTTCAGGATTCAAAATGCTGCTTTAATGGTCAAATTAATGCCTTGTAATGTATTAATTATATCAAGATAAGATGGTTTAATTGCAATTTGAAAGTAGCCTCCCTTTAAGATTCATTTTTGCATTGTTTCCCTTTTGCTCATCATATCAAAGTACAGTCATAAATTGATCAAATACTGACCATGCATTTTCGCTTTACTGCAATTTAAATAGTCTCCCTTTAAAATTCACCATTTGATTGTTTTTTCCTTTTGCTCATCATATCAATGTGCAGTAGATGATGTGCGTACTAATCACTATGAAACTTAATTAGTATTGACAGAATTGGAACGCATTTTCAGGTTTGAATATTTAATTAGGGCCATTTGTGTGATGGAGCTCGGGTCAAACAATCCAGGCACTACATCATGGCCAATTTCCATGATGTGTCTGACCATTCTGCTTTCTGAAGTGGCAGTTGGGTGTTTTTTTTGCATCTCACAACATTCAAACCTTGACCCCCCATTTGTTCGGCTTGGCTGGCATGTATTGTTAGAATGACCGACGACCAGAAAAAGCTATCATTGCCTCATCTACAGAAACGTCTTTGAATAAAGTGTTGGGTCTCTCAAAAGTGCTAGATAATTTATTCCATATTGGTCTGTTCTAATTTCTAACCATACCCTTTACAATGCAATAAAATTTCACTGTAAATATTGCATTTATTCAGTGTACTTTCGGTATTTTTAAATTTGGAGTGGAGATATTTTGTATTTTCAATTTTCGGCTGTTATCGGAAATAATGGTTAAAATCAGTTTCAAGTGCTTAAAACTTTTGTTAATTTTTAACCTTAATTGGGTGTCTATTCTAAGAACTAGTGTGTAATTGGTCACTTATATTTTTGCGTATGTTATAAATTTATCACACCATTTATTGAAGGCAATCAAAGACCTATCCCGTACAAAATGTAAAATGTAATAATATTCCGGCATAGATGAAATTTATAGTAAAGTGACATCATACACTTTATCTGTGACGTATCAAATAAAGTAAATGATAGTTCTGCTCACAAAATATTCAGCAAAGACCATTATGACTGATTATAAAAGTTGAGAAATGTACATACACGTATAATGATTCATAGTTATAGCGTACCCGATCTTACGATAGTTAATAAAGGTCTTACGATTACGTGTAAGCTGAAGACTATTGGTTTATGAAAATGTGCACTAGGAATCCTGAACGAACCATTTTGAATTTGTTTTCGTAGAAGTAGAATGCATTTTCTGTAAATTTTCTAACAAACTACACACAAGCTTTAAATGTCTTCAAGTATTGAGAAACAATAACGGATGATTCTTTGGTTTTGAAATCATCAAAGTCTTATCAGAACAACCCGAGAAGTTTGGGAAAGAATTTAATTATGAGTTACGGATTAATAGTTGTCCGAACCAATATAAACCACGTGGTGTGACCTTATTGAGATCGTATTTTACTACAATTTGTTCAATGCTTTCTTATATTGCTGTAAACCAACCCCGTTTTCATAGATCCGAAGATCAAAATTCTTCATCCGATCAACCCACTGGAATACTTTCCTTATACATCACAACAATTCTAAGTATTTCAATGATGCAACACTTAAATTTCATATTCCTAAACAGAGGTATACATACCAATATTCCTGATTATGGTCTTTTGCGCTTGTCACCAAAGTAACTTGGCTCACTGAACCAGTATATGTACAATGTAGTTCATAGGCGCGAATATATATGTGGAGGAAAGGTGGTTTCGTAGAACTCGGCGCCTGCCGTGACCATACGCAACAATTGCGCTTATCAGATTTTCATCGTACCAGATCATCGATCTATGTTAGGAACTAATAAATAAGTTCGAATCGGCAACGATCGGATATGATCGACTGTTTATTCCAAATTCTAGTTAAGTAGGAATTTATGACCCCTGGCTATTTTTATCAGGGTAATAAAAAATACCGATCAACTTATCCAGCTCTCGGATAAATTATACAGCGATACCTTAAACTGACCATTTATGTGTTATATCCAGAATCTATATCCAGAGTCTATTGCTGATGTGACAGATTTTAAGTTTTAAAATGTTTCCGAATGACGGCTTGTTATTGTCATTTTCTATTTACTCCTAAGTTTTCTCTTTGGAAATTAGTTCAAATCGTTCAACTAAAAGTTTTAAAAGCCTTATTCTTATACACCAATATCATTGAATGAAAAGTCATTCTATTCACTGAGAATCACACGTTTTTTTTACCAAAATACACGTAATACTACTTAAGATAGAATAGTTACCTCCCATAGATTTACGAAACTTACTTAATATAAAACAGGCAAAATATTTAATAAGCCATCAGAGCCATGAGGTGCAAGGTACTACATTTTTTGCGAGATGACTGTCGTTTTTTTTTTTCAATCCAACCCTAGACACGTTTTCCGTGTATTTTATTTATTTATTTTCTCTCTTCTTTCTTTCTTGTTCATTTCCATTTCCAGGTATGGTTCTATATTTGCAAAATCGCAAATCACCGTACCATGTGAATGCATAAATTTGCAACAAAACAATAAACTGCATTCAAAACCCGATCTTAAAGATATATTAATGGTCAAAATGATTTTTTTGTTTTTCCAAAAAAGCTTTATAACACTATTCCTTACATAATAATATGAGTATTCACCAATTTCTGCAACTTGAAATCATAATTTTGTGCATTTAATTGCACATTGAAAAATCGTTTTTCTTATTTGACTAGGTTAGTCAAATAAGATTTATATTTGCCGCGACGCATTCCGATTGTTTCCGTAAATATTCGGAAATAGTCACGTGATTAGCGTCTCTCCATATAAGGAAAATCAAAACAATGGCGGATCAAGCGGGAGGAATCAAAAGAACAAGAAAGAAAATGTCCGATTCTGAAAGAAAAAGGAGGAAATTAGAAAGAGACAAGGGTATTGCTCAAACAAGAATATACTTAGGCAGCGAAGCAAGTCGTTGGAAAACTTTGAAGGAAGAAATTCGTGCGAAAACCGACCGTGATGTCGCAACGTTTTTGATCGACAGGTAGTCTCCGTATGCAAATGAGATGAATTCCGAACGTAACCGATCTCTTCCGAGCGGTTTGAAAATGGCGGCTTGTTTGAAAATAAGTAGAATCGTATCGGTTTGCATCGAGTTTATTAGAAGAAAATATACTGAAAAAATATTGTCAAACATTTTTATAATCATTGAACTTATGATTTACAGTGAAATTTCGTGAATGTAAGTTATACGATAAAATGATAATATTGACCATTAATATACCTTTAAAGCAAATTACCATCCTTCCACTGATCACAATCAGAAAAACAGAGATTTTATCGCCGTGGTACCATATTCAGTTTTATTATCCCTACTGGCACGATGAAAATCGATTCGGCCCGAGCTTATCCGGTAATTTTCCTAATTGCCAGTATGAAATACGATCTCAAAAGTAAAATGATACTTATTTTATTGAACTAAAAATTCCCCCGCCTAAATTTTATTTAATATTTTATTAAATAACATCATTGGATTGCTTGATAAATGAATTTTAACGCACGGGTGGGACATTTATTGCTTCATTTGTCAGATTTGAGAAAAACGGACTTAAATCAGACTTTTTCAAAAATTTTCATTTCAGCTACTCTATATTTAATGTAAAAAGCGTAATTGTTTTTAAGTGCTAATTCCCCCGCCTAAATATCAAAATAAAATGAATATTTTCGCATATAAATATAGCTGAATAATTAAAGTTAATGAATATGACGGGTATTTTTGTGTAAAATGATTAATAAAAAAATACTAAAATTTTCGAAATCTATTCAACATTTTTCAAAAATTCCTTCTATTCTTTTTCAAAATATTCTCCTCCTATGTCTATGCCCTTTTGCCGTCTTCGTCGTTCAGAGCTTTTGTATTCCCGCCGTGAATCATGTCGTAGACCTATGTTTTATGTACTGTGTAACAGCAGATATCAAACTCGCTCTGGTCTTATATTTCTTCCCAGCAAGCTTTGTTTCAGTTCTGGAACAAATAGGTCTCAGGAGGAGTAGTCTGGCAATACGATGGATGAGACAACAATTGTCATTTGAATGAGTTGATAACCTCCACTGTAGATACGGTAGTATGGTAGGGGGGCGTTATCGTGACCAGCTTGATTCCACTGCATTGACTGAGATTTGGTCTCAGGTTCGGCATTTTGAACCCTCGTTTCATCTACAGTGGTTATGTATTCTTAAAAACATATTTCCTTCACGATTAAAACGACTCAAATGTTCTTTGGCATTGGCTCTGTGGGTGCTAGGGTGCCCACTCAGCACTTTACATTGCTCATGTCTTGGTGTTCGTGTAATTTTTTGTGTGGATATGCCTTACCGATGCAGAACTTGTTGGCTACCTACTCTAAAGTTACCCGACCCGACGATCTTTGTTGACAAAAGCTTCAACATTCGTTGTCATTGTTGCTGGCCGCCCATTCCTTGGTCTGTCACAAATACGAAACTGAGAGACCCAGTGGTAGAAGGTTGAACGTGATGCAGATTTATCAGAAAATGTCAAAGGCTCTGGGAAGGCGATTATAGTATGACAGACGACCTATCCAATTGTACAGTTAAAAATATTGCAGCTCAATTAGTGGATGATACTCCGGATATGCAAGCATATTTCGGATAGCTTTAGTTTTCTCTAGTATATGTAGCTATTCGTCAGCACGCCAATGAACAAAATCATTAACTCTTGCTGCCACCCGAAGTCATATGTAGATTCAACTCATTTTTCTATTTTTAACACCATCTCTCGCAAATGTTTTGTTTAACAAAAGGCACAAGCCAATGAGCTCTTTCGCAAGTAAGTCAGAAAACAGCTTTAGCAGTGGAGGTAGACGTCATGCGTACATCTGGGTAGAACCATCTTCCGTTAGCTAGCTGGGCTGCTTTCTCACATGCGAAATTTTGTTTGTGCCGGTTGGAATTCAAACACACAGCGGTGAGGCTAATGATTATTACTTAGAGACCATAACCACTCGGCCCCGGAGGCTTTCGTACCTGCAATGGTAAAAGTACGCCGTGTTTTAACTTTGTCGCATGAATACTTGATGTGACGGTTGATATCACACATGAACAGCATACATAGCCTACACAATATGTTATTACATGGCCTGATCAACTTCTTTCCCACAACATTGACCTGAATGATAACGTAAACACTCGCTGATAAATGCATATATCTGGTCAAGGCTATTCAAGCTATGTTTATAAAGTGCAAAAGGAATCTGATTATAGTTTTGGTGTTAAATTACATACTAGTATTGTAGTTTAGGATATGACAATGAATGTAAGTACAGTTCTGTGATGTACAATAACGGTACATTCTATTCCCTCTAAATGTGTTTACATGTAATAACGTTTGCTATTCTTACAACGTTATCAGTGGCGTAGCCGGCCTGTAAAGTTGACCGTATGGGGCTATTGAAATACCGAATATAATAAATATACAGTTGTGTATGATGTGAAAAGAAAGAGTGTTTCTTTTAATATTGAAAGTATATGACCCGACAGTACATCTTTTATCCGGGTTTTAACCTTTTCATATTTGATAGAATTGGCCGTAGACGCAATGTGTCGTGCTCAGTGTTCGAAAATGTTTATTACATGACTAATAAAAAATCTATATAAAAAGGCCAAGTAAATTATGATAACTATTTTTTGTTTACATCCATATTTTCCATTTTATTTCGAAGCTTCACTAAAATGCATAGCATTCATCATATCGGAAAAACTTTCTGTAGAAATAACATTTAAAAAGAGTTAATACATTAAGTTTATCTTTTAATTTTTGCTAATTTATATAGTCTATGCTCATGCAAATTCGGATCAATAACGTTTAAGCCCCTGTGAGCTTGTTTAACCTAGAAAAACTAGTCATACTTGCGGTTACTTGACCTGAAAATAGGGTAGGTGGATCAAAAAAACTATTTCGTCCTTTCTATTCTTTTCTAAATGTACTTTCCGTCCTTTGGATGTACGATTCGTCCCCAAATATGTTCGTACTATGTATTCTTTTTAATGTTATCGGACCGACAGATTTTTTGGACTTTGCTGTTAGAAACTTTTGTATAGGTGCCAAAAATGTGTCGGTCCGATAACCTTAAAAAGAATACATAGTCTACTACTTCTTGCTTTACCAGAGCTCTGTGATTCAAAAAGGATTAGAAAAACTTATATCAAACACACCTCTCTAGGTACTCCGACGTCCAATAGGTAAACACACGACATTAGGATTAACGAGATTGATCAAAGCACACAGAGTCATCCATACAACAGCTAGTGCGTGTTCAGCCACACAAGATGTCAAACCATTCTTCTACCAAGATATTCTTGCTCTAGAAAGACCACCAAACGTACAGTGGAGAAAACTGACAGGTTTCTAATTTAATCTTTATTGTTGTTGTCATGGGACATCGTCACTGCGAATTAACGCCGTTTTTTTAAAAACATTTTTTCAATCATATTCGGCAACCGGTTCACCTAACCAGTTTTCCTGGACTGTATACTAACCAGTTTTAACTTACCCTTCCACAAGGAGCAGGCAACTTCTCCACGTATGGAGGAAAATCGACATTTTTGACAAATTCTCATGGAACGGTATGACCTGCCGCGACCGGCATTCCAATCCAGACTTCCGGGTTACAGGTCTAATTTATTTCACCCACTCTTTTTTCAATGTATTTCATTCGTATGCCGTGTCTGAAGAGGATATGCTTAAGTGAATGTCTACTGTTTCCTGTCATTCCTCATGATTCATATTACATAGCTAAACAAAATCTTGCCTTAAATGAGATAGTATGGGTCAAACAATTCAGTTCTTGTGTAATTGAACAATATGCATCGAATGTATTCATTGCTGGACATGAAGTCTAATTTAAATGTCATCGTATTTATTGCTTATTAATTCTACTACTAAAACGATAAAGTCTTGAGTTTTGGACTATCACTTAATTAAAATGAATCAGTTTTTTTTAAAAAAAAAAACAGGGTTAAAACGTTTCTAATACATTATGTTGTCTTGCTTGTTTTCTGACTACGTTCTTATAATAATCTACTTGAACCTATGGCATATGCTCGGAGTTTCTTGCGTGCCAATATTTAGGCAACTGTTTTAGATTATATTGCAAAATACAGTCAAACCTGTGAACAAATGCCACCATTGGAAAAGACAAAATGTGGCCTATATTGACAATTGGCTTTTATTCGGAGTTCAGTTTGTTCTAAATAATCAGTGACGGTTTTTCAAAGATGGTCTGTATTCACAGGGTGGTCTTCATTCGGAGATGGCCGTAAACACAGGTTTCACTGTAATTGTTTCGACCATCTAGTGTCCTTTTTACGAGATGTTTTTATGCAGATTACGCTCAGAAGATAAAACAGATAAATAACAACCATTGAGTAATATCTCAATGATAAGATTGACCGTATTTTTTGCTTAAACTTACAACAACGGTAAATTATGACAGGTATACTTCTTGGCGGTTCGAGTTTGTTATCTTCAATCTTGTTTAACACTTGTAATATTTCAACACTGTGACGTGCTGAAGTTTTATAATCAAACACATGTAATAAAAATGATAATTACTAATGTTAATCAATACCAAAAAAAGGTCACGTAAAATGACCTTGAAATGTAAATCATATCAAGTGGTTTTTTTTTATTTTAGAAAAATATGTGAAACCTTCAAAATTAGGTAACTACGATTTTCTCCAAGTGGATCCTGCGGCACTCACATTATTAGCTCAGCAAGCAATGGTTGATATGGCACATCTGTTTAGAACCAGTCATTTAAAGGTAAATGTGTTCTCAATAACATGCTATGGAGGCATCGTGTTCTAGAGAAAGAGCGTCCGACCTCCGATCCGAAGATGAGTTCGACGGGTTTGGTTCATGAACTTCACAATTCCATTTTTCGGTCGTAGCACTGGTGCAGTGTCCAGAAAGCGGACTCGAGCGTGATTAATATATATAAAATTGCTTGTTTCACAATCGAACTAAAATAAATTAGTATAAACTATAATACCATGCAATAATTATTTAGCTCGGAAAGTTATTCATCATTATATTTATCGAATTTTCCTGTGTGACAAAGATTAATGCAATTTAAAAAGGATCACTTTACGGTGAATTGGATCATTTGCTTAAGCCAATGGTCTGGCCACTGACAATCATAATTAAAATCACTCAGATTGTTAAGTTGATTTCTCATTTCAAATAATTGTACACAGTGGGTTGAGCTTTTAGGCCGCGTCTGTGATCCAGAGGTTAGTGCGCAGGACTTTTAACCCGGTGATCCTGGTTCAAATCGCGATTGTGGCAGGTCATACCCTTCTATGAAAATTTGACAAAATGTCGATTTTCGTCCATATGTGTGGCTCCTTGTGGAAGGGTAAGTTAGTACTGGTTAGTCCAGGAAAACTGGTTTGGTGAACCGGTCGCCGTATGTAACAGAAAAAATGCTGAACAGCCAGTGAAAAAAAACGGATTGAGTGTAATAATGGTCACGTTATCAATTAAAATGAGCGAAATACTCCGTCAAGTTTGTTTTACAAAGGTTCGTGTAATTTTGTATGATTTTCAGCAACTGTCAAATATTTTAAGCGATCCGGAAGCATCGAGCAATGACAGGTACATTGCAACGGAAATGTTGAAGAACGCATGCGTGTCGGCTGGTATGGTACTTCCTGGGTGCCAGGACACAGGAACTGCTATATGCATTGGTATAAGCAGAATTTTCTCTGTGTGAATTATAATGAAATAGAAATTTGTAAATTCATTGATGTACGGAGTATCAAAGCAAAAAAATAAGAGCATTGATATCACTTCGAGCCAGAGTTTTTAAAAGGATACCAGACACGAGTAACGTTTCAAAATAACGAATGTCAACAGTTTATTTCACGAATATAAGTAACACCTGTATTGGTACTCAAAGAGTTCTAGAAATACTTAAAATTGTTCCAACTGACCGATATTTTTTTTCTTTTGCATTTTTATCAATGCAGTAAAACAGGGGTAACATATAGAGACTTGATAAACATTGGCAATTTGAAGAAAACTAAGTCATCCTATGCACCTAAAGGTTTTGTTGAAATGATATGAGTCCATTTATTTTAGGTACATTGTTGTTTTAAATGTTTGGTTTTCAGGGAAGAAGGGCCAGTACGTTCTGACTGACGGTAATGATGGTGAGTCTTTATCACGTGGTGTTTATAACACCTACACACAGAGAAACCTTCGTTATTCTC
This sequence comes from Lutraria rhynchaena, assembly GCA_008271625.1. NCBI lineage: Eukaryota > Metazoa > Mollusca > Bivalvia > Venerida > Mactridae > Lutraria > Lutraria rhynchaena. The sequence continues at coordinate 960,676 of VIBL01000153.1, forward strand.
AGGTACATATTGACATATTAATAAACAAACATTTTATTACATTATTTTTATCATACCAAAAAATGACATGATTTCAGTTCATTTTATAAATCAACTAACTTTTCGGCCCATCTTCGGCAAAATGGGTTTCACAGCCGACTCTTAATATAATGATAATACCCGAGATGTGCCAACTGTACTACGAAATTTACCAATACATGTTCATCAAAGTTAATTTAGAGAACGATCGCCCCTAAGAATAATTTTCAATATAGGGTATTAAGCTGTCCTCTTTTTCGTGTATTAGGTGTCACCATTAGATATGTATACGGAAGTGAACACTAGAACAAATCTACCAGCGCAGATCGAGATCTACGCAACCGGAAGTAGAACGTACGACTTCCTGTTTATGGCAAAAGGCGGAGGTTCAGCTAACAAATCTTTCCTTTATCAGCAAACCAAGGCATTACTGAATCCAAAAAAACTGCTAAAATTTGTTGACGAGAAAATTAAGGTAGGTCGAGATTTTGAATAACTAAAAATATGGGATTACAGCCCCTAGAAGTGTCTTGTATTGGAGCATTGAATTTGAAATTTTCAGTCTGTGACTCTATTAATTTAGATTTTGAGTGTAACAAAATATATTATCGTGTCTTTTAGAACACAACACTAGGCATAGTATTATATTATAATACATTTAAGCCAATCAAATGCTCCGAAACAAAATGAATGATACTTTTATTGTGGTTTATAATCAGACGTTAGGTACACAAGCATGCCCACCATATCATCTAGCATTGGTTGTTGGAGGTACATCAGCTGAATTCAACCTAAAGACGGTGAAACTGGCCACATGCAGATATCTTGACACATTACCAACAAGCGGTAATACAATTCTTCTAGAACGGCTTTCATCTCATTAAATATTTATACGTTATGATATAAGAACACACTTTGGGAGAAGCAAAATTATGTTGTTGAGAGGTTTTTGCTCTAGAGAGGTAAAATTAATTGATAAATCGTACAGTGGGAAAAATCAAGCTGTAGTTAAAGGGAAGTTGTTGCTCAAGAGAGGGCCAGTCTTGAGAGGTTGCACTGTTCTGTTACAGCCGAAAAAGTGTATTCTGATAGGTCATCTTTGGATTTTATGATACTCAGCAGGAGAAATTCCAAATGACTAAACGTAATTTTCTTGGCTCCATATATTTTACCCACCTAATATTGGAATATAATACAGATACATTTTTTTCTTTTTGTACTACATTAGGTACATTTGATAATGAATATAAACTAGAGCTAATATTTAATTGATCATCAGCATTCTTTTGCCTTTAGAATATAATTCGCCTGATATCTACCCTTAGATTATATATGAAAAATCACTAGTCTAAGTGCAGTAAGTAAAGAGCTAGATCTAGTTGTTAAATCAAGCGATGAACTTAATGCATCTCTTAATGTAACCAACCATATTAGTGAAATACTTTTTCTCACGACCCACTGGCGTGTATCAGATTCTCAAACCTTGAAACAATACATTAATTGTTTGTTTTTCGATTTCAGGAAACGAGCACGGCAGAGCGTTTAGAGACTTGGAGCTAGAACAAGAGATATTCAGATTATCTCAAAGAACAGGCATTGGAGCGCAATTTGGCGGGAAATATTTCTGTCATGACGTCAGAGTAATACGATTACCACGTCACGGAGCGTCTTGTCCAGTAGGATTAGGCGTGTCATGTTCCGCTGACAGGCAGGTGAATGTTCGATATGGAATCTTTTTTTCCTGTTATGAATGAATTTGACGTTAAAACTGTCAAACGTATGACATTTGACGTCATCCATATACAGATTATAGACAGACTCACAAATATATACAGATATGGTGGCATTGTTTTCATTCTCTTGAATCTTGATTCATCATGTGATTTTACGCATTTCCCTACTTTTTTATTTAACAGGATGTATGCACTATTATTGTTTCATCTCATATACCTAGGATTATGAATTCTGTATGCGCCGCCCCTCGTCTGCACTTTAACACTCATAAAAACTTTGAAGAACTTTTTATTTATCATCTATTTCAAATCAACATGAATTACATCCACTTGTACAAACCTTTCCAATGGTTATATTGACAGGTATTCTGTGTATAGAAAAGTAAAATAAGAAAGCTAGTTGCTGTTTAAATTGAACACACGTGATTCTTTGCTGCCTGTCGTTATTGGAGGGTAACCGCATGGGGTTTTCTTTCGCTGATTTTACAGTCATGTTCTGTGCCATTGTTTTGATTAAAATTGTGTCTTACGATCCTTCAGGAAAGGTCAATCATATTTTACTTCAAACAAGTTTTTTTTTATTTTTTTTGTCCTCACTTACTTATCCGAGATTTTATTTGGTTCATCATTTGTTCTTAAGAAATTTGAAAATCTGACATCTTGCAGCTGAAGCTTGCTTACAATTATATAAATGTCATTACTTGCTATATAGCTATGACTTTGTGCGCATGTTGTTTAGATTCTGGGACAGATCACAGAAGACGGGGTGTTCCTGGAACAACTAGAAACTAATCCCGCACAATTTCTGCCTGATATTGATGAAGACGCTCTGAGCAAAGACGTTATAAATGTGAGATATATTTTCTTCCATTGACTAATACCCTGATGATTCTTGTCAAATTGCGTCTTTGGTGGGAGCATTATACCGTCACAAAACAGACAAGAGAATGTGTATTGAAATAAGATCACTCGCTACAGCTAACCGAATTCAAATCATTGACTTCATTAAATTCGGGAAATATTCTCTTAAGCAAATTTTATCCGTGTAATTTAAGCTCCATTCAAATACCTGGTTAACTTTATGTAAAGCTTGGCCGGAGTTTACCTACATGTACCATACAACTATGATCTTGTTGGATTCATGGTACTAGAATCTAAAGTTTTATCTATAATGCAATATGAAATTACCGAAACTGTGGAAATGGCTGAGAATCAAGACGGAATGACCTGATTTTCAATATCATTATCCAGTGATATTCTGCAGTTCTCCCCATAACACACGGTGGACTTTGGCTGAATCAGTATTTCGTAGTTGCAAAGCATTTCACTCCGTTTATTTGCTAGCAGCTACCAACGACATCATCTGAAGTTAGAGTTAGGATTGGAAGATGGGTGATATTGGGTGTAATATAATATTCAGAAAAAAAATGTTCCCAACTCTAGAGAATTCTTTTTTCGAGATAGGATGTGTAATCTTTCAGGCGACTGCTTGTCTAAAAATACATTACATGTACAGTTAAACCCGTGTTTGAGACCACCTTTGAGTAAAGACCACCCAGTGAATAAAGACCATTCTTTGAAAAACTGTCACTAATTATTTAGAACAAACTGACCTCTGAATAAAGGTCATCTGTCAATAAAGGTCACATTTTGTCTTTCCCAAGGGTGACCTTTGTTCACAGGTTTGACTGTATGTGACCTAAGTTAACGTTCGGTTGTTGAATTTTCCAGATCAACTTGAATAAACCAATTGCTGACGTACTTACAGAGTTGAACCAACTTAGCGTGCAGACACGTGTTAATTTGACCGGAACTTTGATTGTAGCACGTGATATTGCCCACGCAAAACTGAAAGAAAGACTAGATGCTGGTGAAGAACTTCCGGACTATTTCAAAAGGCATCCTGTTATTTATGCTGGACCATCTAAAACACCAGAGGTTTGATATTGTGTTATCATCTTCTATAACGTTGCTGTCAGTCTTTAAATCTTTACAATTATGTGATTGGTTTACCGGTAAAACTTAATTGGGCAGAATCTGGGATTGTTTAGATGTGAACCGTCTGTATCATATAACACAATGTCTTACCTTCCTGTACAAGAGCATAACTCTAAGACACTAGTGTGAGTGAAACATTTGAAAATATGAGGCAAACACTACTCAGAAATTATGTGGCAAATTTTTAAAGCAGATTTTTTATTAATATTTTTATACAACAGGGGTTTACTACTGGTTCTATAGGACCCACATCTGGTGGTAGGATGGATCTGTACGTGGACGAGTTCCAGAAAGCTGGAGGTAGTATGATCATGATTGCTAAGGGTAACAGAGGTAGAATGGTATGTTGTTTTGACAGCGTCATTATTTCTATCTTCATTTTGTTTGTTTGTTGATTCTGTTATAATTCGATGAACATGCCATCTGATTGTTAGATAACAATGGCTTAGATAGATCTGGAAAGAAATCCACAAATTGCCCATCTTTTATTTGTTGGGCCATCATTTCTACGTCATCTCTGATCACTTTTCAAATAACGTACCTGATCAGACATTTCGATTCCTTTTCAAGCATGCATGTTTGTTTTCAATATTCTCACCGAGAGAATGATACGCTTGATTGTTGTGAATCATTTCTGTTGTATGCCGCTTGATTTATTTGTTGCGAATGTTTCAGGTTGTCGATGCCTGTAAAAGGAACGGTGGGTTCTATTTAGCTTCGATTGGGGGCATTGCTGGAACCATTGGTCAAGATTGTTTTAAATCGATCGAATTGTTGGAATATCCCGAACTAGGTTTGTTGAATGTCATCATTTATCGATTTGAAAGCTTGTTAAGTTAATAAGTTTCACCATTTTTCCTCATGTCGCTTTTTTGTTAAGAAAACTTGTTAATAAATGTGTTTTAAAACAATTTAGATATGATTTTCCTATCTAAATTCAAAACTACTTAACAAATTTAAAGAATTTTTGAAGGAGTTTCTGTAATTCCGTTATTAAAGAATATTTCTACGTATACGCATTGGTTTGAGTCAAACTCTTACCTGAATCTGTATTCAGTAAAATCTCTATAATGAGACCACCTTCGAGGTGGTCTCATAATCAAGTTGAATTATTGGAAGTTATTGAAAATCTGTCCGAAAATGAGTGATCGTAACAAGCTGACTGTGATATTGAGGTGGTCGCTACTTGAGGTTTTACTGTATCGTTTGTGTGTTAATATTAAATGTGTGCTAATACCAAATGTTTGATGTAACATAACATAATAATAAGGATGCCATAGACCGCTGTCGTGGTCCAGTGGTTAGTGCGCTGGACTTGAACCCGGAGATCTGGGCTCGAATCCTGGTCACGATAGGTCATACCCTTCTATGAAATTTTGACAAAAATGTCGATTTCCTCCATATGCGGAGAAGTTGTCGGCTCCTTGTGGAAGGGTAAGTTAGTACTAGTTAGTAAACAGTCGAGGAAAACTGGTTAGGTGAACTGGTCGCCGTATATAACTTAAAAATTATTAAAAACGGCGTTAAACCCCAGTGACAATAAGTCACATACAAACAAACAAACAAACAAACAAAAACAAATGATACCACAATCTCTTGTCGAGCGGATGATAGCCGCATGAAATGATTGGTTGTACTTTTCTCTCTGATTTTTAGGTATGGAAGCCATATATAAAGTTGATGTAGAAAACCTTCCAACATTCGTGGTAATCGATAATAAGGGAAATGACTTCTTCAAGCAATGGAGAATCGAATAGAGTAGACAGATTATTTTCACAAATTTGTTTATACAAATTTATTTCAGTAAATTTATCAACGTAGCACAGACTGTTTTGTTCATGATTGTTATCAAATTAGGAATTTTCCTGTTAATCTGTATTAAATCAGATATACATATACGGTAAGTTATTTAACCTTTATTGGCCAAATGGAAACCTATCCATTATTTTGTAATACTCTTTTGTGTGTAGTTGTGTGTGGAATGCTGTATTCAGCAACAAATCAAAGCACTGAGATGACTGCTGTTGGCTGTCTTTGCAGTATCGACAGTTCTTTTTATGCCCCTGTAGGTCCGCCCGCCCGTCCCATTTTCGTGTCTCAGTCATAACTTTATAATTTCTGCATGGATTTCGAAATAACGTGGCAAACATGTTCACCAATACAAGACGATTTGTCGCCTTTCAGACACAGACCCTAAGATTCATGGTCAAGGCAGTGTTCAACCTCACTCATTATGTATGGAATTTTCGTGTCTCAGCCTTTACTTTCTAATTTCTGGATCTATTTTGAAATAACTTGGTAAAAATCAATGGAAGTTTTCTTAAATAATTTGACAAATCCACTTGCTTAACTCAAAATCCTTCATTTCTGCCGCATTACATCAGGCTTATCAGTGAGTGTTTTGCCAAAGATGTACATGCCGTTAGTTAATATTATGAATGGTTATAAAAATAGTAACTTCGAAATGGATCTTTTAACTGACATCAGTTGAGTGAAGGAAAACAATCCAATAGTAAGTATTAAAATTTAGCTACTATAACATTGCCATATTGAAACGCAAATGTATTGTTCCAAAATGCGGCCTCTAAATTGCTTGACTATCTTTGAGCCAGCCAACGATTAAAAAAATGGAAATTTTCGGGGGGTTATTTGTCTGATTCAATAGAATTACAAATACAGTGTTAATTACCAGTCAATTAAATGAATGTGATTCAAGCGTAAAGTGCCGGAGTAGACAATGTGTTCTATATGCACGGGAACTCAATAAACAAAACAAAAAGAACAAATGATCCTTTAATCTACACTTTATTTACTGTAAGTGTAAATGAATTTGAATAGTTCATGGTCAATAGTTGAATTTCGGCGTAAGTATATCAGATTAATACCAGGGCCCGTACATGGGACAGCACAGAACACGCCTGCGGCCCCAACCCCCTCCACCAAAGTGTCTCCATGGACGTCGGCGACGACACGGTCCTGAGTATCTCTCACCACGGAAGCAATATCTAAAAATAGGATTAAAATGGACGACTATTAGACATGACATGTGACAAATTTGAGTCAATCATCAAAATTGTAATTGTACAATAAGACAAGGTTTTCATCGCCAACTGTGAAGAGCGACCAACTTTGAACAACGGTCACCCTTAAATACACATTAATTTTTTATAATAGACGAAATAATTTTATGAATGAATATCAGAAATACATAAAGGTCACATTCTTTCTCTTTCTTAGCTAATCTTTGTTCGGAGTGGGAAAAGTCATGAAAATACATATATTACGTTCTAAGTAGCAGACTTTGAATATTAATCCACACAACGACTTAAATTTGCACATTTTTTTCCTCGCAAAAACTTCAGCAGTATTTATTGAACTGAGCGAATAATAATTAGCTACGAGGGTTGATCAAAAAGTTCGTGTACTTGATCCATATATTTACTTTGCATGAACGTATGAATGATTTAAGACAGTAAGCATTGCGTTGATCTATATAATTAACCACTTACTAATTGTTTACTTCAGCTATATCATTCACGGATATCTAATTTGCATATAAATTTTAAAGTGTTCTTGTACCCACGTGTACCCACGCGCTTCGAGCGACGTCTCACCTAGTATAGTCATAATATAATCATTATAGTAACAATAATCGCGATGATAAATAGATATAAAACAAAAGAATTATTAATGACTCCACACAGAACCGCATCAAACCTACAGTACTAAAATTTACGTATTGTATTTATTTCAAAGCTGAATTTACCTGCGACATTGACAATATCGGCCCCCGCCTCCACCGTGATGGTCCGGATAACCCCCGATATGTTGGTCAGGATAAAACCCGAGTCCTTGTTGCCCTGTTGAATCAGAAACTATGAATTTAAAGATAGCAATGTTAATTCAGAGTAAAAAAGTATGTTTTATTTTAATAGTATCTACATTTTCGTCGGCTTATTTCTACAACCTAACTCAGTGTTTTGCAATATTGAGATTTTTGGAATTATTTTTTTCATCTCGATGAGCTTTTTACAATGATCATGTTTTCCTGCTTGTAAATCTATTATAAATAGGGTTAATCACAATCCCACAAACCCCTAACCGGCTTAAAGTTATTTCAGTTCAAAACTTCAAATGTGATTTTCTCAAAATGGGAAAAATGACACGGGTTCGTAGAATTAATCCGTTTTGGTCAGTGCCATGCGCGTCAGCTGGATTTTCAAACGACAACGTAAATTAAACAAAATACACTTTTTCAAATATGTATATATTTTTCATAATATATAACATTGTATATATATATATGGAATATGTACGTCTTGTGTTACCATGACATTAAATTGTCAGAATATAATCAACAAGAAGAGCGCTGTCCACTGATCTCTTGTTTATGTGCTCGAACCCCGGGGACTAGACGTGGCCTTTACGATGACTTGCTTGAGGGCATCATGTCGTAGACAATTTGTCCCCCAGTCGTAATTCGAGTGAATCATTTAGAGACATTGGCAGTCACTTGCGAAGAACAATGTTAGCACTAGCACAAAAAAACTGGAACACTTGTTAAGCAAACTGCCCTCCGGCATAAAGCTAAATACTGTTGAAAACAGACATGAAACACGAAATCTTATCTATTTGTTAATACTTAAACTGGGACGTATTTGTTTTGATGATGACAAGAGTCAGAAAATATATCTACTTCTGTCACAACGGTAACATTTTTAAATAAAAATAAGTATTAGTTGCCGCTTTACAAAATAAAGATTTTATCCGAACTAAATCGGACGTCAAAGACAACGTGATTAGACTAAATATTTAACAATGAGAAACATTGTAAGTCTGTAACAACAAATGTAGATTTTCTGAGACCTTTAACAAAAAATTCGACTACATTTTTGTATTTTTTTTGTCTTAGTTATTTACATGTAAGTTCAAGTCAAACATCTCTTTGTTGTTGTTTTCTTCGTATAGCGAAGTTGGGTATACTATTGCTTTAAATCTGAACTTAAAATGGAAGAGTCGACAAATTGTACAGTTTCATTTAAATTTATATTTTAATCATTTCAAATTAGTTATTGATAATTTGTCAGTTTATGCGTTTGATACTAAATAGTGATTTACTTATACAATGTATTTTTCATAGATTCAACTTACTGCATCAGTCTATACTTAAACATTAACATATAACAGAAATGATGACTCTCTAACATATTCAATAAAACTGTTTCAATAAAAGTATTATTATTATATCTTACCGGTAAACTATTTCATTAAAAATATTATTATTATATCTTACCGGTCACCAACAAGGCGCACCCAAGCACCAGAGCCAAGACTGTCAACAATAGCACTACCTTCTTATCCATTGTGATTCTGGAATAGATTTATCACAACATGCGAGCCAAGCATCTTATATAGAGATTCAACTAAACTTTGTTCACCTTTGACACTCGTAATAATTGATTCAAAATAACGAGAAAAATGTTTTCACTGATATAATTACTGTCTTACAAGCAAGTACGTGCATATGATAAAAAAAACTCGTACATTAACTAATAAGATAAACGCTTTGTCATTGCAGTTTCCTGTAACATGTTAGCTTGTTTTATTTAGGAATATCGTGTAATTCAATAATTCCTACAGGATATTATTGTAAAACTCGAGTTCAGATCATGTAAAACATGTCTTTTAAGATAAGTAAATACATCGTCGAGGATGACTGGTGAAATACTGACCAAAGTAGACAGCGAACCGATTGGTTTACCTAATTGTACTTGTTTTGTTTTGTTGTTTGTGAAGTAACGTCCATCGTACTACAGAAAATGTTTAATAGCTTATGACATGCTAACTTATTACTACATGTATTAACAAGTGTATTTTCATGGAAAGGGGCGTTGTATAAAATTGAAGGGTCGTGGTCATTTCATCTCGATTCAAAGTCGTTCGTAGGGTCATTAATTGGAGTCATAAATAGATTTGAACTCTTGGTGTGTGTCTACTGATGGAAATCGTCACGACTTTGGTATCGCCTTGAACATTCACTCAGCGACATCGTCAATACTAAGACCACCTGGTTATAACAACTGCTTACTTCCGAACCAGCTTTCAGTATGTCTTCTATTTCAGCTTGGTAATAAGTTAAGCCGCCTCAATAATGCGACCTTTTACCGTATGCTTCATGTAATATGGAGTCATTACTGTGTATTTCGGCTAGATAATAAATTAAGCCGCTTCAATACTGTAACCTTTTATCGTATTTTTCATGCATATGGAGTCATTACTGTGTCTTTTTGTCACATTATCATTAAAATCGTCATACGTGCTTAGTAGGAAGTGCAGAGGACAGTTGATATAGGAAGTGTGGGCTCGAGGCCCAAGCTTGGTTTATGTGCCTCTAAAATAATGTGTATTTATTGATTGTAAAGACTTCAGTGCTATTTATCACCATTTCTTTGTTAAGAAACAGTGGGAACTCGACCTGATCAGAGTTCCTGGATTGCCTGTAAGCAGGTTCTTCTAGTATGCGGGCCGCGAACGTGGTCCAGTGGTTAGTCCAGTGGACTTTGGGTTCAAATCCCACTTGCGGCAGCTCATACCCTTCTATGAAAAAATGGTAAAAAATATCAATCTCCATATCTGGAGGTTACCGGCTCCTTTTGGAACGGAAAATTAGTGCTGGTTAGTATACAGTCCAGGACACTGGTTTGATGAACCAGGGACTCTACATTACATTACATGTGATGTATAGTACCTGCTTGAACCGGTCGCCGTATGTAACTTAAAAACTTGTCGAAAAACGGCGTTAAACCCCAGTGACATTGTCACATAAAAACAAACAAGCTAAACATAGTGTTTGGTCAACAACTAAGCCATCTACAGTTGTTCCATTACGATTGACGTATTTGTCAAATAACGGTGGACGGGCCAACACTTATTAAGAATTTTCTAATATTAAACTCTTTACTACACATAGTCCAGGGTAAAGTAAATATAGTAAAATCCATGGTCCCCTAGCACCCAGGACCCCTAGCACTGCAGGTGGACACTCAATTTACCACTTCACTAAAGAGATAACAACAAGACTTTTGAACTTAAAGTAAGCCATATTCTTAAAAAAAAATGTTATCATAATCACCTGGGACCAATATACACATATAATTATTGGTCCCAGTAATCACATACGTATGACAGGTGATATGTGATCTAAACAAATTAAAATATGAATTTCGAGAGATATGCAAAAGTCATGTAAAACGCAGCGGCTTCTAGTTTTGTTCCAACAACGCGTGGACAGCATGCAGAAACAAAGAATTAACCGTTCAGATATCACTTGCCGTAAAATCTAGAACGGCTTAGTACTGGTGTTTATACTAATGACCGCGGGAAATTCTGAGCGCGATTTTCAACACCAGTCCGATAGCGGAACAAAGAATTTACCGTTTTGTGGTGTCTAACTGTTAAATTCATCATGTTAAGCGTGAAAGGCTTGTCATTAGGTAAGTGTGTTGTTTGCACAAGTTTCTCATGTACCGTTTAGATAATTTATTACGTCAGATTTGCAGTTATTTTATACCCACACGAAGTGTATATAATTTTGGATCAATAATAATTCGGACAGTTTTGGTTTTCCTTGGAGATAACTGCGCTTTTTGCTGGAGTTTGATTTTACTATCAGTATTAAAAGTAGCATACGAGGAGTTTTTAGACATGATCTGAAATAATGTTATCAAAATATGTTGTTTTAAATTAATCATTGTGTGAACATAATATTGTGCATTTCTCAGGACTGGGGTTGGGAAAAACTTAAGACTGTTTAAAATTTATCTCCGTGGCGCCTAATTTATCCGTCTGGTAGATATCATCTGAGATGTATATTATATTTGAATTTCTGAGTACCAATGTCATCTCATTTGTCATTTTATATAGATCTGCAAAATTAACCAAATCAATGGAAACAATTACAATATTTCTTGACAAAAAATACTATCCAATCTAACTTGTGTTTGCGGACACCTCTGAATAAATGCCACCATGTGAATAAAGGCCATTCTTAGAAAAACCATCATTGGTTATTTAGTACAAACTGACATCCAAATGAAGGCCTCCTGGCATTTTTTGTTCCCAAGGGTGGTCTTTGTTCACAGGTTTGACTGTATATATCCAAATATCAACTTTTCCATCTTATAATATGTATTAATATTGTAAATCTGTATCTACATTGTGCTGTATTTTGTTACAGGGAATGTTCAACCTACACAGAAGAGGCAGCCTCGAACAAAGAAACCTTTTACAGTAAGTTTAGTACTGTCATCTTAAATAGGTTCATTGGTTATTATTATATAAATGAACATGTCCTGCTCCCAGGATTTCAAAACTTAATATTTGATTCTTGATGCAGGATAGGATTTTTTACTGTGGATTTCAACAGATTGGATTACTATGAGGTCTTTTGGGGGCATAGAGGGTAAGCCCATTCTTTCCTAAGTGCTTGTTGAACATAAGTTGATGCATCATGATTGTCTGTAGAATTACTGTTACTTGTATTTACAATTATTCTATTTTAATACTGATCATTCCAGCTTTGAAAATGTCATTCTGTGTCGTAATAAAAGATATCTTTCTTTTTCATCAGGAACCAATTTTTTATGAGAATTTATAGCGGTATGGACAACATGATGTTAATAATAAAAGTGTTTGGTATTTGTTAAGCTTGAACATAAGTTATCAAATTATTAAACCATACCAGTATTGATGCCTATCATGGGGCTTCATTTTATAAATCATTATCAATGAAACATTGATATAATTATTGAAGATTACTTGTTTTTCAGGTGGCTGTTGAAGGAAACATTGGAAGTGGAAAATCAACTTGTCTGGAATATTTTAGGAAGCAAAAAGAAGTGGAGGTATTTTTTTCATTATTTTTGCTCTGTACTGTATAAAATGTTCAAAGTGTGATTGGTAATTAATTTAGTGTTTGATGTTAATTCGTGTTGTTTATATATATGATAGTTATTGAACTTAGCTAATAACACAAAAAAAGTTTTTAAAAAAATGAGATAACAGTTGCAACTACTTCATAGATTATAAAAGTGAAAATATTAAGTTATTATTTGTTTATTACATAATTACAGGTTGTACCTGAGCCAGTGTTTAAATGGAAGGATGTCAAAGGATACAATACTCTGGTATGTTTTATACATTTAACTCTTTCGCTGCCAAATTTCTGATAAGACATATTTCTCAGTGCCAAGTATTTCTTACTTGTCCTTAGCAAGTAACTGCAAACTTCTCTGTATGAATTATTTGAACTAATGGTGGATAATGCTATGTCTTCAACCAAGTCATCACAGAGATCATGTGTCACACCCATGATTTGAACACAGTAGCCTTAGATCTGTAGCTTTTTCCATAGTCCGTACCTGTACTGGTCGCCAGAAGGTGACATCAGCACTCAGCATCAAGTCGCCACATGTTGACATTGGCAGTGAAAGATTTTAACCAGCTTAAATGTGGTACTGTTTTGTATGATTTGATTTAGTATAACTTATTGCGTTTTATATAATAGATATGCCAAGTATTAATACTTCATGATGTATGGTTTGAGGGAGCTTTGTGATCAGGTGGTTGTGGTCTATGACTAGTAATCACTAGCCCCTCACTAATATGAGTTGGAATCCCACCTCGTACCAGGCTAATTTCACATGTGATTGTATGGAAGCTATCCAACTAGCTTACAGAACATCTGTGGTTCGACCTAGGTGTATGCCATGGGTCTTCCTCCTCTGTTAAAGCTGAAAATGTCACTAAATGACCCAGTGTGTTTGGGCAACGTTAAACCCCAGAGGGAATTTTTTGGAAGAATAGCTGTTCCTCTTAATATGTACTGTAATGTAGGTGTGGGTTTGTGATACATCACAAACTTGTTTTCCAGCATGACTATTTACTACTTCTAAAATTAATCAAGGATTTTTTTTTAATTTTCAAAACTACCTGTGGCTTCCTGAAGGGGAAAATACAGTGTGATAAATCAGAAAAAAGGGGAAATTTTAATAGCTATCACTTCTTTATATAGCATTTTACTTTTGGGGGAAGATATAAGTTTTTGGGCTTGGGGAAACAGCCGATATTTGGCTGTAAAATATACAAAAAAATCACCATAGTAATACAGTCAACTTTTTGAGTCTATGTGCTCATTGCAAATTACGTTTATATCCAATGAGTATGTTAGATTCAAGGGCTTTACAAATTCTTTTCAGGCTACACGTCCAGTAGGACTACCAGCTAAGAATTTTAACTAGTTCTACTGCAATTTTGACTCGTCCTGAATCAATATATACTCATAATTACTAGGGGATGTGTGGATTTGTTGAGCCCTGACATTGCTTGTACAATATGACAGTAGGATAAATGTATTTTGTTTTTGTAGGAGATGATGTACAAAGATGCTTCACGTTGGAGTCTTGCATTTCAATCTTATGTACAACTAACTATGGCTGAAGTACACAGAAAAGAGTCTGTAAGTTACAATTTTGAGATGAAATTTGTTGAATAAAAATTTTGGTTCTTTTTAATATACAGAAATTTACGTTTACTGTGATAAAATAGCAATATTTAAGTGTCAATATCGTACAATTTCAATAATGGTTTAGAAATACTTTTTTTACTGATGCACATAAATTTAGTAAGGATGTATAGTTTGTAACACTAATATGTTTTAAAGGCATATTGTTTGTTGAATGTTCAGAAGTTGTTGTATTAGCATGTTAATGATATGTGTAATTAATGAAAATATTTCAGGACTGCCCAATAAAGATGATAGAAAGGTCGCTGTACAGTGCTCGGTATTGTTTTGTTGAAAATTTGTTTAAAGGGTGAGTTTACTATATCATACTGTGACTAGTTATTAATTTTTTGATACTGTGAAATTTGACCTCAAATTTTCAAGATTTTCATGTATTTAACTGACAGGCAAAGATAATAGATGATAGTTACAGCAAATTTTTTCCTTCTTTGTTAGGATCTGGTAAACAGACCCTCCCCAATCGAAAATAAAGGTTAATGGCATGTATAAGTGCCTCTGATTTCTAAATTAGGTGATAATTATCACCTTCATAATGATAAATTATCACTTGGTACTAGCAAAATTTAATGTGGACGCTATAGGATTCCATACTCATCTCTCATCAAACTTGTTCCATCAGACACATCACAACACTTATGGGATGATTTCAACTTCGTCTTGTTGAAAACAACATAATATGTTTCTGACACCTAAGGAACTGTCTCACAATTCAATTGGTTTCTTAATAAGTGTGGTCTCTGGAACAAGTTGGACTGTGGTGAGACTTTGTTGGCAGTGTGTACAAGTTATTAATTATAAATGTCAATGTTGTTATTTTTTTGCAGAGGTTTAATGCCAGAAGTTGACTATGCTATTTTGTCTGAATGGTATAACTGGATACAAGAGAATGAAGATATGCATATAGATCTTATTGGTAAGATGATCTTTCCTACCTCCTTATATAGAAGAGTCATATAACTGACTTCTATTTTCAGCATGTAGTATTGTAAATTGATATTTTTCTTATTTACTGACTATGACTAGGGTGAATCCCTTACTAAATGAGTTTTTGATTTTATGAAAAAAATATAATGAAGAGGAAAAGCAAAGAAATCGATTCTGGGCTCAAACCCACGACCTGCTTTGAAGTCAGATGCTCAACTGAGCTAATGCGGCTGGTACTATCACAAACAATTTATTTTACATAAATACTATACACAGTACTGCTGCATAATTCTGATCGTTTTTCAGTTTATTTACAAGCTTCGCCTGAGACATGTCAGAACAGAATTAAGAAAAGGAACAGACACGAGGAACAATCAGTACCTATTGTAAGTACTGTGCCATGAATATCCTTATTTTCTCTGGATTTTATCCTGACTAAAAAAGGTTTCACTGTTCTAGACTGGCTTATAATACTACACATAATAAATCTGTCTATAAAAAAATGCAGTTGCTATGTTGAAATTGTGTTAGTTAAGCTGGTTAAATCAAGTTACTCAGTATTTGATTTGAAATTTAATACCCTAGCTTGAGCTATTTTATTGCAGCTTGTGCTTAGATAAGCCAATGAGTCCAGGCATTGTCCATTAAGATTTCCTTTCTAAGACTTTTCCCTTTTTGAATGGCCTTTTGAATGGATTTTCCGAAATTAGTTTGAAACAAGTTCTGATGATTGTATTTCAAAATTGTTCCAGTGATTGTTAATGATCTTAAGATCAATGTTAGAACACTTGTGGTTTGTCCTAGATTTCTTATAGAACAGTAAATTTTACAACATAAAAAACAAAATAATAGATTAAAACTTAATTTTGAAAAAATCATCTAGCAGAAGGATATTTGTGTTTTTCTGTTCTTTTTTTCCATTGTGACATGTGTTCATAATTAACTTTTTACACTAAAACATTTATTGACTATTTCTACAGGATTATTTGCAATCTTTGAACACCTTGCATGAAGATTGGTTGGTAAAACAAAAGAAGTTTAGAGCTCCCTGTCAAGTATTGGTATGTACTTTCATGATCACTGCATCTTTCTTCAGTAATCAATGCTTATTATATTGTACAGTTGTCAAACATTTTTTTGGTAGAAGTTGACTAGGTAGGCAAAAATCAAATTTTTGTTGCACATACATAAATGCCGTTCTATAGCAGTGTTTTTTTCACCTCTAGGGGAAAGTTGGCTGGGCCCTTTGAAAGGGAAAGTAGCATCTTTAGGGGAAATAAGCCTTAAAGATCCTTTAAGTCTATTTAATGATCCTTTCAACAAAAATGTCTTCAAGAAAAATAAAATTCAACTGAATGGGGATTTTTTATGAATTTTTGGGAAAAACTGAAAAAATTATGACAAGACTACAAATAAATTTCCCCTTTCTTTACAAATAAAATTCCTAGTCTTAAAGGCCCTGGTCCCATTCCTTTAAAACATAAAGAGAGCCCTGTAATCATAATTCTATTTTAACAGTAGATTTGACCCTTCGGTACAAATTCTCAAGAGTCGGAAGCTTATTTTGATAATTCCAAGAGTCAAATGCCATATTAAGGGTCAAATGTGAGCCATGTAGGTGGCTGTTACCTAAGGATCTACAAGATATTATATAAATACGACCATTTATTTTTTTTCAGGTAATCAACACAGATTGTGAATTGGATGAAATGTATAAAAAATTTGACTTGAATCGAGATAAAATTTTACAGATGAACAAAGAAAACTGAATCTCTAGTTTGCAGAATGTACGACTTTTGGATGGAAATGCAACATAAGTGATGATAAAAGTTCTACTAGTGCTTGGTGTTTTAGTCTGAAATGGTTTGTTTTGGTGAAGAAAGGAGTCAGTGTACAATTTAGTACATGTACATGTCTCGTGATTAGGCCAGAAAAAAAATAGTTGTGTTTCCAGTTTCTTGATCCCCCAAAAAGTGTAAAGGGGTTGCAAATCTTAGCTATTCTTCCTAAACATATCTTGAATACTTTATAGCATGATTCTTCCCCAAATTTTTATATTTTGGGTTTTGCTTTTAGAAACTTAAGGTTTGGGGCCAAAAAATAGTGTCAGGTAACCGAATATACACAACCTTTCTTTTTTCAATGGTTGATAATTTTGTGTCAGGATTTAAACTAAGCCAGTAAAGGGTTACATTTTACATGTTTAACATCCTAAAGCTAGGAAAGCCTTTCAAAGTGCAAATGTGATCCTTTCATCCATATGTGTAACCTAGTGTTCAACAGTGAACTTGTTGTAATTCATTGTGGTATAATATTTTTATTATATATAGGAGTCTGTAATGATATTTTGTTATTGAGGAACAATTTTATTGTAAATGTTTTTACTCATATATTTTTACATATAAATTGTTTCTTATGCAACAACTGTTGACTATTGCATTATTTTAATATTAATTTTAATTATGTGCGACTTCAACTAAATGGTTAGAAAGAGAATACTTTTTGTCAAGCCAGCTTGTTCACCATGATGAGACGCACACTTTAAGATCCATGTGTGTAGCTCAAAGTTCAAGGTCACACATTGAGATAATTAATTTGTCTAAAACAGCTTGCCCACTCCATTTGAACCCAACTTCATCTCTTGACAATAGCAGGCTTGACATGTTACTCTTGGGCTTCTAGTTTTGTTAGGTTGTCGTGTCCTTTGTTTACGGGGCTTCTCTTATGGTAGTGTACTTTCACAGAAATTTCTTACATATTGAAATTATATACCAGCTAGATTCACTCTGATCATTTTAAGTTTAGTTTTTTTTTTAATTATAGCATATCGTCGCTGTTATTCTAAAATGTCGTACGTCGATTTTGTCTGTTTTTTGGAAACATAAAAAAAATTAACCAGTAATTATACAACAAAAAGTCACATGACATAACTGTGTTAGCTGATTGGTTAGAGAATCAGAATCCTTCGCAAAAGACGTATAATGAGTTACTCTATAGGAAGAGCAAAAAAAACGATATACGTCATTTTAGAATAATGCCGACAATATGCCGGTACTTTTATTTGTTTGTGTCATGCTTGTAATAGATCAATAGATGATTGTGGTTGATACCTTGGGAATCCTTTTTTATAGTTCACTTTTAAGTTGCTGATTTTATATTGTATTTATATATCTTACAAATTCTTAGTAAATTTACATAAACCTGATTAATGTATTTTGTCCTTTTTTAAATATTTTTGCTATGTATGATTCAAGTATCTTGAATTGTTGATGCGAGCTATGAAATTATAAAACTTGCAAGCTTTAAATCAGCTATTAGTCTCCTTGTATTTTACAAGGGATAAAAAATGAGACAATGTTTAACAAAATAATACAAGAAAAAACAGAAACATAAAATTTGCTGTTAATTTAGAGTAGTAATTGGGACATTTCACTAAGAAATGTTTTGTTAAAGATTTATTTTTTTCGCTGGGTTTAATGCCATTTTTCAGCAATTTTTGCAGCAGCCAGTTCACCTAACCAGTTTTCCTGGACTGTATACTAACCAGAATTTACTTACCCTTCCACAAGGAGCTGGCAACTTCTGCACATACACACGAAAATCGACATTTTGACCTGCCATCACTGGGATTTAAACCCTGATGACTGGGTTTCAAGTTCAGCATACTAACCACTGGACTATGGTTGGGGCATTAAAATTTAGGTTGAACTGAACACTTCTGACCCCGAGGTTATAAACTGGGAACAGTCTTTAAGCTCAAAATTTAAATTCCATTCTCAAAGTATTAAGTTGGAAAAGATAGAGACAACCAATGTTTAAATACATATTCAGGACAAAATACATATTCAGGACAATTATGCTGACATAAGAATGTATAAACAATATTGTTATTGTCTGATCATAATTAATTGTAAAAATTAAAAGACACGGTACGAGATTAGAGCTCGGGAGACCAATCTCAAGTTTTACAACCTCTGGTTCTGATCTACGACTGCTAAGAATTATTTCCGTATACATTGTATTAAAATTAGACTTACTTTGATCATTAATCTTAACCTGTTTTTTGGATATGATTTAACAAGGAACAAAGAAGTAAATACATCGAGAAGTTCAATACTTTTATTAAAATAAAAACAATTGAATTACAAGCATTTTGAACGTCAAATATAACTGTAACATGAGTCAATGGTAAATGCTCACCACTGTCTGAAATAGAACTTATGGTAGTATTTTTTTAACGCTGGATAATTACAAAATCAGAGAACTTTCAAAAGGCCTTAACGGTTGAGTGGTTATGATCTCTGACTTGTAATCACTATCCCTTCAGCACTACGAGTTTGAATCCCACACAAGACCAAATTCCACATCAGGAAGTCGTCCAGCTAACTTAAGGAAGATCGGTGGTTCTACCCGGGTAAACCCCACGGAAATTCCGTTACCGTTAAAGCCAGAAAAGGTCACCTAATGATCCTGGCTGTCGGTGCGATGTTAAATACCAGGGACAACTTCCGGATCTGGTCTGGTATTTCCTAATTGATAACAAAACATTTCAAAACAAAACTTTTTAGTCCATTTAATAAATACTGACACCATAAAAGAGTGATAAAATGCCTAAAATATCACAAAAATAAAACAGTACTTTTATATACAGGTTTCATAAGTAACTGAATTGTCAGACAAGATTTCTAGAAAGGTTTGGAAACTGAAATTTTAAACAACTTTCTGTAAATATGCTAGGCATATGAATTTAATAATTTCAGTAGTATATGAATGAATGCAAAATTTTATTTTCTGAATACAGAAAACTCGAATAGCGACCACCTTTTTTTATTATGAAGATAAATATATTTTCATCAGGCTTTTAATAACCCCTTTACTTCAACTTGATAATGAGAGCAACTAATGCTTAAGACAGATTTTTCAGGCCCCAAAGCTGGTCACATTATCAATGTGTCACTGTACACATTTATTCATTGAAATCCCCACCTTATGATCCATGACAGCAATTGATCAAAGCAGCAATTTTTCAAAAGCTACCATTACGCAAATAAATACTAGACAACCATGCAGAAGCTTCATTAAATGTCTGCAATATCATTATGACAAATAATCAGGAATATTTACATGAACAAGTTGAAAGTTGTGTTTCCTTAAAATCTAGCTAAAAACCATTTTAGTGAGCAATTGAGGACATGTTATTATTAAAACACTGCAGAATAAAATTATAATACACAAATAATAATCACGAACACTTGGCTAGTGAAACAAACTAAAAACACTTAAGGAATTACATCCCCAATATTCAAAATTATTACCAGTATCCCAAAATGGAATAGACAGATTTTAGAAACATTTACAATTTTTATAGGCTTCCATGATTTACTGTGAGCTTATTCAAGAACAATGACAATCCTATGAGTTATTGTCCCTTTAAATTTGCATTAATAAAAAAGGCCCATTTCGATAAAAACTAATGGTAAAAAGATACAAAAACTGTCAATCCAAATGAAGAACTATAGGTCACTGAGCAATATCTACACAAATTATTTTTTCCATTTTTCAACAATAAATTGAAGTATCTAGGGTAACTAGCAGAGAAACAATGATAATTTGACTGTATTATTTTTGTCATATTAACATTTTTGTGAAACATTGAGCAAATACATCAGACAAGTACAGAATCAGAGATGTAATACCTTAATATAGTTCTATTGCTAAGTACATGTTTCATATATAACATAATGGCTGAAATTATAACTTTTCTTTGCATAGAACTGCAAACATCATATCACCATTAGATGGCATGGGTAAAGGTTTGATTCAACAGCAGCAACTGAATACAAATTTTAACTGAACATCCAGACTTCTGATATTTTAAACTAAATTTCATGACATTTTAAATATATGACAGTCAGTTAATGAACATATACTGGTAAATATAATGTGTGTCCAGCCGGACCCTTAACTAATTCAGCCATACTGTGACAGTGGACATTACTGAGATTCAAGACTCCCATCACAATCAGGCCTAAAGGGACTGGACTCAAACTTTTCCATTTACTTTTTAAACTATCTGCATGTGATAATATCTATAATAAAAAATAAATCAACATGTGCCAAGTACATTAATAGGCTGTGTTTATTCACTGCGTTGCTTGGTGAAGAAAAATGTCTGAAGATTTAGTCATGTAAAAATTCTTTAATTTAAAATTTAGCTGAAGTTTATTTCGCAACTAATATTCTCCAAACAAAATACATAACAGGGCTCCACAATTTGTTTTCAGGCTACTTGTCCTGCAGGATGACCAGCTAAGAATTTTAACTAGTTCTACAGCAATTTCAACTCATCCTGAGTAAATTTCTACTCGTAATTATGAGCAGATGAGTGGATTTGCTAAGCCCTGCAAAATTAACATTATGAATGATAAAAACTCGTAAAATGACAAGTTTGATGTATAAAGTTTTTGTGTATTTTCAATTCAGAGCTGAGCCCCTTTTTATTCAATTTATAAAACTCTAGAACTCCCCATTTCGAGGTAAAAAGCAAAGAGCTATACTTGAATGGCCAAGTCTCCAATCTCATTGCACGCCACTGGCATTCAAGTTCACAGATTAAGTGCAAACATTCAAAGACTAACGCATTAAGTGACACTGGTGTCTCAAGGCAATGGAAATACTTTATGTATTTGCTCTATGAAGACAGATATAACAGCATGAATTTACAAACTGCAATACAAAATAACCCTTCGTGATTCAAATATTAAAATCCAAAACTTGATGAGTTTACACAGTATCAATTCATACAATGCATTAAATGCAAATGTTTATACACAAGAACTTCAGTATCATGTGTCTTCTGGTTCAGGAATAAAGGGAGGTAACAGGTCTTCATCATATAAATGTCCTGAAAAGAGTTTGAAATAGAATTCAGTAAACCAGTAATAATGAAAGCTATAAGGACGGAGTTAAAGAATTTTTGTTTTATTTTCTCACTAGAGTCTAATGATGCAGCAACAGCCAGGGTCATTTGGTGACTTTTAGCTTTAACAATGGAGGAAGATGACAAGCATTCACTAGTGTAGAACCATAGACCTTTTGTAAGCTGGCTGGACAGCTTCCTCACAGTTGAAATTTGGGCTCGAGTGGGATTCTAATTTGCAGGCGCAAGGGGATAGTGATTACAAGTCAGGGACCATAACCACTTGACCACTGGCTGTTGGTGTAATGTAAAACCCTAAAACAACCACTGTTTATTTTTTGCCTGGTTTCAGTAACTCTTCTATAATTAAACTTGATAATGAGACCACTTCTTGATTATGTCTAATTTTTGGGGTCCCAAAGGTTGTCTGATTATCACGGTTTTTTACTTACTTTGTTGTGGAATCCGTATTTTCTCCATATCTTTAACTGTTGTATGATGCACACGATTCCTAAACCTATATCTGATATACAAACTTTTCTCCTCTCCGATACACGGGTCATAAAATCCAGGAATATCACACTGAAATTAAGTAATTTGTTCTTTTATTGTATACAGACATCAATTTCATTTATCAGTTTC
This sequence comes from Lutraria rhynchaena, assembly GCA_008271625.1. Taxonomy (NCBI): domain Eukaryota; kingdom Metazoa; phylum Mollusca; class Bivalvia; order Venerida; family Mactridae; genus Lutraria; species Lutraria rhynchaena. The sequence continues at coordinate 983,492 of VIBL01000153.1, forward strand.
TCACATTAATTTGCCATACATCGGTCATTACCACTTCAGGTAAAAAAGAAGACTAGTATATTTATTTGCAAAAAACTTTCCAATGCCTTGGATATATCAGACCAAGAAATCAGTTCAATTTTTATGATCTATTTAAGCTCTATTGTGAGTTTAAACTCCTTCTTTGAGCCACTCCCGAGTCCACTACAAAAAAACAAACCCAATGAAATTAAATTTTGAATCTTCTTTCACTCTTTGTCTCATAATACTGCATTTCCCTGCATCTAAAGCAGACGACTTTTGAAAACATTGTGGCAAAGGAAGCCATTGCTTCTAATGAGTTGTCACAATGTTTTCCACCCTGTCAGAAGGAACTGTCTTTAATAAATTAAAGTTTTTTGCGTATTTGCTTTGAATTTGGAAGAGTCCAAAATATACTAATGAGAAAAGCCAAATCAAGTGTTCACATAGATATGGACAGTGTCAATAATCAATTGAGCTTCACTAAATAAATAAGACGAATCGCAAAGAGTTTTTATGATTGTATCGGGAAAATGTCAAAAATGTAACATTTCAAAGAAGTCAATAATTTCATCATTTCTTAATTCATAAATGTAAACATTGTATATGTATTTTTACCTTAGTTGTTTTATCTGGGGTTATAAGGACAGAATCTTTTACCAAAGCCTGTAATGGCAATGTAACATCTGTACATTCTTCAGTCTGTAGGTTTCTGTTGATGAAAAAAAAATTGTGCAGGCTCAACATCAAACAGAGTAAGAACTTAAAACCAGTTATTATACTGACAAACATTTACTTTAAACCTTTTTTGAATTAATCAACATTTATAAGAGAACACAACATGTTAAGTCCACTATTTGTTTTATAATGAGATTGAAATTATAAAGCCCTTATTTAACCCTTTGCCTCATAATACCGCATTTCCCTGCATCTGAAACAGATGACTTTTGAAAACACTGTGGCAAAAGAAGCCATTGCATGTAATGAGCAATGGCTTCTTTTGCCACAATGATTTCAATGCTGTCAGAGAGAAATAATTTAATTTTCTTAAATAAATTGATGTTTTGTACATTTGCTTTGAATTTGGAAGATTCCGAATATGCTTAAGAGGCAAAGGGCTAAAGTTTCTTAAGCTAAGAAAAGTTTCTGGTTACCGTACCAACCCCATTATTCAGCAGTGACCCAGTTTCTAACAGAAAAAAATTGCAATCAATTACGATATAATAAACATATATGTGGGGATAAATTGAGCCTTAAACGTACAAAAAGTTGGCTAAGAAAATTTTTTAAAAAGTTTTGCAACCTGCCTACCATATTTCTTTGGTTGAGTATGGTGGCATATTCCTGCGTAAGACAATCAGAATATTTTTCACAAAAATCTACCAGATTTTCATGAAAAACAAAGACATTTTCACAAAAAATTCAATACCTTTTCTTGATAAGATTTCGTCACCAGATAGTAAATATACTAATTAAGTGGAAGATAAAATATTTTCGTGAAAATAAAAACATTTTTTCATGAAAACTTATAACGTTTTTGCAAAACTTAACTCCCAAAGTGTATGCAGAAATATGCCACCACAGTCAAGTAACAAGAAACCTAACCTTTTCTCTACCCCTATGGATAAAATTTAACAAAAAAATGGAAGGTCATAGACTTACTCTTGCTCTCCTGACGACAGTTTTCCGTACAAAGCTGTTATGATGATCAAACCATTCCTCCTCTCTTCGGTCTCGATAATTCTATCCACTGTTTCTTTCATAAGTTCTATCTACAATACCAAACCCAATAGACTGAACTAGTTAGCTTTGAAAACAAAGTAACACATGGTTCCCTTTAAAAAATTGATAATCCAATCAGAAAAAGAATGCCAAACTCCAACAAAATACACCTATCAAAATTGGATGGAAACTGTTCAGTTTAAAAAGTGGGTAAGATCTATTCCATCAAATTTTGCTGAATCAGGGACCATAATTATAGACTGCAAGGGTAGATTTTGCTAATATAACCATAATGATTTTGAACAAGTTTGGTAAAGACTGTAAAATAACTGTTCATCTTGACAGCAGACAACTACTGTGACCACTGCTACAATAGCTCAATTGGTAAAGTGGTAATGTTTGGAGGAATTGCTAGGTTCTGTTACATAGGCATGGTAAATGTGATTTCTCTAGGACTCGACAAATTTTTTTCAGGCCATTCATCCTGCAGCTAACCAGCTAAGGATTTTAACTAGCTCTACAGCAATTTCAACTTATTCCAAGTCCATTCTTATTCGTAATTACAAGCGACGAATGGATTTGTCGAGTCCTGGTAATCAGATCCGATAAAATCTATCACCATATATGACGATACACTGTAATATCGGAGAAAACACGCTAAAAACAAGACAGAAAACTTACCAAGGCCTGAGCCTCTTTCTTCCTTTGTGATATTTTCTCTCTCTGTTCTTGTTTCTTCCTTTCTAATTCCCTTAAAACGTAAAAACGAACATACATGTCACTAACACTGTAATGTTCTATTTCATGTACATTCATCATAATAGTACAGACCTGCAGCAAAATCATTTCAACACACAGTAATATTAAGTTCATGAATATAATTTTCAAAATTAACAAAAAATCAATAAATCAATTAAGAATATCCATGAGTTATTTCATGTATAGTCAGAAATTTTCAGTTTCCAATTTTCAGAGGGTTTCGGTATTCAGAAGTTACAGTATATTACAGGACTGAAATGTTTTCTATTTTAATTAAATTTTTCAATTTTTGATCCACAGTAATTATACAGCAGGCTTCGGTTTGGATCTAGAATTGCAGTGAAAACCCTTAACAACAACATTGATTTTCACCTACTTTTCTCTTTGTCCACTTATAAAGGGGTCTACAATGAGCTTCTTCACGACAAAATATGTCACCAGTGGTAAGACTGTACCGTACACAATAGAGCCTGGTATCAACTCCTCTGAGAGATTTATAGGCATCAGAAAAGAATGATTTCCTCGCTCACACCTGTAGATAAAAGTAGCATCTTTTATGTATAATCCTTTACTAACATCAAAATACAATCTGATTTTGAAAACCAAAAAAATAATCTAGGTGTCAATCAAAAAATCCAAAATTTGAACTATGAACAACAATTGTTCATTTTTCTAACTTGGGTCTAAAGTTAAACCAACAGCTAAGGTCATTTGTCAACTTTTCCAGCTTAAACAGTGAAGGAAGAACTTGGGGTAGAATCAGCAGCCTTTCAAACGCTAGCTAAACAGTCCCCTCACATGTGTCATTTTTCCTGTACCAGGTAGGATTGAAATCATTAGTGGTATGGGGCTAGTGATACCTGGTCAGGGCCACAACCATTCAACCACGGTGACCCAGACTCAGATATTTATTTGGTCGATTACATCAATAAATCTGAGCTAGTAGTCTTTATTCTTAGGTGACAGTTTTAACTCAATTTTGACTGATTCATCAATAAATTAAAAATGGGACTGTATACCCAATGTTAACAGATACTGCAAAATGAAATATATTCTATGCACAAATGAGCTTTGAATGAGTGGGTCAGTTTGACTAGCCATTTCAACAAATATTTTTTACATTTTAAAAAACTATTCAAAATATTATAACCAATACAAAAAAACATACTTGATTGAAAGTTTGACACCTGTGGGATAACCAACAGACATAGAAGCACCTAAATGACTGTAATCTGTAATCTTCTTCTCAACACCATAGTCTAAAACTGCTCCTAATGGTACATTACCAAACGTCCCTACCCTAAAGAACATAAATATGGTTAATGTAGTACGTAAATAAAATAAAACTATGTTGCTTATGGTACTACATCAATAAAACTGTACCTTTTCAATGTATCTGCTAAATGCTACTTAAAATCTTAACACTATAAAATTGTTATTGCCAAATTATCATGATTTTATTGACAAATTATCATGATTTCATTGAGAGTTGTCTAAGATACTTTATTTTTTGACACATTTTGGAAATTTAGAAAGTGCTGTTGGCCTTGTTGAAAAATAGAAAAATATTAATTTCTGAAGTTAATGCAAATATTTTTTTGATTTTACATCTTTTTACCATGAGTTTTCACAAATATGGATCTTGCTTTTTGTTTAATCTTTGAAAAAATTGGCTACTCCCATGTACCTCAATGCATCTTAAGGAGACAATAACTCATAGAAATATCATTGTTTTTTTTAAAAATCTCACAGCAAATCATTTTCTGTCATAGAAACCTATAAAATTTACACAGGTTTCAAAATCTGTCCAATCCATTTTGGGATAATAATTTTTAATTTTTGGGGTCTAAACCTTAATCAGTCACATATTTGAATTTTTGGACACATAATGTGATGTTTTCATTACTAAGCCTTGTTATTTCCAGAGATCAATTGTATAACATTGGTTAGGTTTAACCAAATGGTTAATTTAACCCAAGGTTAAGTTTAACCATTTTGGTTTACTAATCATTAAAAAAATCATATAAACATTTAAAAAGGGCTGCCATTTTGGTACTGGTTATCGTTTTTGTAAAGATTTAACCAGCATCTTAGACTTGGGTTAGATTTATTTGAGCTTTAACAAAAACAAAATTTGGTTAAACTTAAACAAAATTTTCTACAAAAGCTAACCGAACATTTAACCAAAATTTTAACCAAAACTCTGATTTAACCCAGTGGTTAACCAATGTTTATACAATTGGGCACAGACTGACAACACAAAAATCATAATAACGAATATACATATTACATACTTACATAGTCACATAAAAGGTCAAGGGTCAGATTTTCTATTCCATATAACAAAAAATTGGACAGATGCTAGTTCATTTATTTAAAATTTACCGGATGAAATCAAATAAATATAATTAAAACTTACTTTAAGCTTACTGTGGCTAAAATTTCTTGTTCTTTGAACTTTCTGGTATATGAAGAGACAATAAATCTATTGACTAGTCCCAACTGAAAAATAAAACATCAAAGTCAATGATTGGTACAGGGCATGGATACTTCTTAGTATAGACAGTTCAAATTTTGAAGTTAAAATATGATAGATTTCAAAATTTATGCCTCAGACAATTTTTGGATGAAGTAGTAAAAAAATACACAGAAAAATGACACAGATAATGTCTGCCTGCACTGAAGGAGAAAAATAATAGGCAAACAAGAGAAAAATAATTCAGTACTGTAATCACTGTTGTTTTTACATCCAAATATTAGTTACATCTTATACATAGCTGTAGAACTCGATCAATTTTTTCCAGGACACAAAAACAGACCAAATCAAGTCAAATTGATTTTTTTACAGGAGTCTATATGTATCTAATAAGTGTATTGAAAAAAAATGATTTTTTACAGGAGTCTATATGTATATAATAAGGGTAATGAAAAAATTGATTTTTTTACAGGAGTCTATACATATCTAATAAGAGTATTGAAAAAACTGAGGTCATTTCCTTCGCTAAAAATATGTTCCTGCTTTACCCAAGAAGAAGTTTTTGTCTTGAGTTCATGAGCCTCTTATACTCTTATAGGTGTGACAAATACTCAAGTGATAACAGCATGTGTTACAATGAAAAAACTTCATGTTGTACCAGTACTATCAAAAATATTAAATAAAGAATAAAAAGTGTTATTTTTTACTGAAGACTTTCAACAACTTACAGAAAACCTGAGGTTTGCATGCTGTGTTTCCGAGTTATAATCCACCATAGTGATCACTTTAGATGGGCTCATTAAATTCCACTGTACACTTCCTCGCCAATGTTTATCAAATTGATAGCTCAGACCTAGAGGGTAAAATAGAAGAAAGCTTTCATTTCCCTTTCTTGTCATTAGATTTACAACCCACATTTCATGAACACAGAAAGTCTACTTCCTGCATGATAAAAAGACATCATTACAATGTCCGACAAATCCAATGCACAGAGCCCTCGGGTTACTAGAAATTTCTGTCAGCCTACCAAAAAATATTGATGTAAGCTCATCGGGCTACCTGTTAATCCTGAGATCAGTAGCCTGGGCCAGGGTGTATCAAATGTATAGGGGTGTAACGATTAACCGATATACCAGTTAACATCGCAATACGAACTCTGACGATTTTTACCGTTTTTTTCTCTGAACCGGTTTTTGTAGTCATGGCAATGCCACTTATAATAAGATCTCAGAAATATATACAATATGTATGAAGTTTTTACTGTATTGTTACACCCCTAATGGTGTATATTGTAAACATACACATGCGACCAAACTGACATGCGTATTTCTACCATTCAATTATTACAGTAGCTCCTTCATTAATCTACATGTTAAGTTTTAAAAAAATTATTTCAGCTGTTTTTACTGCATGGAACGGGATTTATAGGGGCCTCTTTACAATTGCTCTGAGAATACTTAGGTTAAATTCAATCGTAAAAGCTAACGAAGAAAAACATGCAACAACAAAAAGACAATAACAGGCTGACCTCTCTAATTCAATAAGAATTAACAAAATTGCTAAATAACAGCTGAGACATTGATGTAAACCAAAACTATTACTGAACATCACATAGAGCAACATCTAAACTAGTGACTTTAAGAAGTTCATTATCAGAATTTCTATAAAGTTTTAGTTTGTCAAAATCAATATTGACAGGGCTTTCATTTGATTCCTGAACCAGCAGTTTGACTCCTGAAATCAGTAAATTAAAGCTTTTGACTCTTGAGAATTTGTACCAAAGGGTCAAATTTACATTAAAATTAGAAGGGAATTTGTTGACTTTTCATATTATCAGCAAAAGGTCATTTTTTGACCCTCAACTTTTGTCGTCTAGTGAAAATCCTGATTTATTAAAGAATTGATAAATCAAAAACAGTAAATTAAAACCAGCAGTATACCAAAAATTTAATGAGTACTTACCAGTACCAAGCATAGGAATAACAGAAGTTCCTCCACCCACCATCAGTAATTTTGAATTGAGATTAAATGACCTGTTACAGAAAAAATAGCCAAATTCTTTACGAATCTATTCACTGATTAAAAACATATAAAACATACAACCAACAAAAGTCTGATAATATGCAATATTTAGTAATTACACAGCAAATAGAGGTAATTAAGAATATTTCATTTTCTAGGTACAGTACAAATTATTACGAGCATCAATATCACAAGCACTCGACTTATCTCATAGAGGTTTTAAAGTACCATCAATTTTTGTTTTTAATCATGTATAATTTTCAACCAACAAACAAATGCCTCGTTTTTATAGCTAAGGGGCTATGGTCTCTGACTCATAATCACTAGCCCCTAATCTAATCCCACCCATGACCAAATTTCACATGTCATGAAGCTGTCCAGCTAGCTTACGGAAGGTCAGTGGTTCTACCCAGGTGTAAGCCTGGGGTCTTCCTCCACTGTTAAAACTGCCGAATGACCCTGGCTGTTAGTGTAATGTTAAACTCCAATGAAAAAAAATTACCACGACCCTGATTAAATAAATCTTTCATTACATAAAAGTAAGAGCTTATATGCTTCAAGATACTTACAAATTTCTAAATAATAGCTTTGAAAATTCAAAGGTTAGCCCTTTTTGACTTCCAAATTGTATGCCAGCCTAAAACAATAAGATAGTATTCTTTCAATATTCAAGTAAGTAAACAATGTCATTCAAGAAATAAACGCAATTTAAATTACCACTACATGTAATACCTCAAGTCCATATATTAAGAAAGTGATAATGTTTTCACTGATTTTTTACTGTATAATTGGAACTGGAAATGAATCAATTCGCAATTGGAAACAATCATTCACAATCTTGTTACAGGGTCCCTTTCATAATTGAACAAAATTTTCACAATTTGTATTAAACTTCACAATTTTATGGCACACTGACTTTATCTTTTTGAAATGAAGTATTTGAACAATCTTGACATCAAATTCATACCCAAATAACATTGATTCAATTGTCTATGTAATGTAGAATGAATGTATTATGCACAAAACAAAGTTTTAGTTGTTTCATACACAATTTGCTTCAAACATCACATTCGGTTAGGTGTACCGGTAAATCTCGGGACAAATTGATATCAATGAGGACGAAAAGTCAAGCGTCTTTGTTATTATGTAAGTTTTACAATCATGTCAAGGAATATGACACATTACAACAAAGCTTTAACGAAAGCGGCTGCAAAAGAATGTCAACAGATAGGTACCTTATTTACTAGTATGTATGTTAGTTTGGGCTTCCATTTTATCGAAATCATATGGTTTTGTATAGATGGAAATTAAAAAGCAACAATTTGTTGCATAACACCAAATTCCAGGGGAAGTAACATGTTTAAAAGTGGCTAAAATTAAATTTGATTATATGTTTTCTAATTCCACAGAGTATAAGGCTTTAATAATATACTACATTCTCAGCAAAATTAAGTCCATCAATCTATATAAAATTACTAAATATATTGTAAAGATGTTAGATAGTGTCAGCCTTTGATAGAATAAATCAATTATTTTCTTTGTTACTTTTCTCCTCAACTAGCTTGTAGCTTGATCGAACATTAACCAGTTCTACTGTAAGGAACAAAAAGCAAGAACCAAGACAGCTGTATATTCTAAATTGAAATAAACACTAAATTCAATAAGAATTATAAAGTGAAATGAGAGCTATACTGAACTGTGAATGAGCTCTGGTTATGTAATAATCTTTTCCATGATGCTTTCAGAAAGTTGGTACCATTACCATAGGACGATGTTACTGTGCTAGCCAGAATTAATGTATTTTGAGTGGTTAAAGGGCACTCAACTGAGTGATGTAGAGTCATGCTTTTGGTTTCAATAGTAGGTATTCTCAGGGTGCTGAAATAAAACAAAATCATTTTAAATGTGTCACTTAATATAATATAGAAAAACCTTAATTCTGAGACCACCTTTGGGACCTGAAAAATTGGTCTTATTATTGAGGTGGTCTCATTATCAAGTTGAATTCTATTGGAGTTACAGAAAGCCAGTCAGAAAATAAGTTGTCATTATAACAAGGTGGTTGTTATATTGAGGTGGCTGCCAATTGAGGTTTTACTGTATATTCAAACAGCTAAAATACGGAGAAAATAAGTAAATTTGACTCAAGGTAATGTAAACTGACTCATACAGTTGTGTATTTTAGGAAGAACAGTATTAAAGGAAAGACAGATAAGCCATGCGTCTGAATGAACTGATAATGATACCAGTGCCATATACCCCTTATCATCTGATTCCTCACCAGGCTGCACATAAGGTTCAAATATATCAGTTCCATCTATAACCACTTGTGCATGTGTCTGAAATATATAGCAACTAGTAAGCAATATTTTCAAGCAAAACAACACTTGTCTCACTTGTATTATTCAGTCAGAAAAATCTAAAAAAATTTTTTTTTCAACCTTGATACAAGGCAAAGGATAGAGTCACAACAATTAAAATAATGAGTCACAACAATAATAATAATAAAAATAGTCCCAATAACAGTTAAACGGCTGATGTATGAGGTTGGTTGAAATCTGTCAAAGAACAAAACATCACCAAATCCATTATAGAAGGAAAAAAGGTCGTGTAGGCCTCTGTGCTCGACTGGGTATGGCCTCTGACAATAGTAATCACTAGCCCCTCACTGCTGCGAGTTCAGATCCCACCCAGGACCAAATTTTACAAGAAAGGAAGCTGTCCAGCTAGAATTTAAAAGGTGGATTGCTCTACCAAGGTATACACCCAGGGTCTTCCTCCACCATTAAAGCTAGAGAAGTCACACATTGACACTGTCGGCTGGCACAACATTAATCCAAGCAAAAAATAGATAAAACAATGAGACAACTCAGATACCAACCTTAGGATTTGTGGATCGTTGTAGAAGTCTTTCTTCCTGTTCTTCTTGAAATCTCTTATAATCAGCAATTATTTCTGCGGGAGTTTTTGTACGAGAAACAACCTAACAGCAAAACAAGCAGACTTCACCAGTTAAAACGGTAAACACATACCAGGTATATGATACTACAGGAGAATATGACTATGTATTTACTTTTAAACAATATGATCTCATTGAGTGCTTCTATCTATAACTAAGAGACATCCTACACAGAGAATATATTTTTAACTTTGAAAATATATGTTTTAGCAGTGGTAATATGGCTGAATTTGGGTATCAAGAAAATAAGAGAGGCTATAAAACTTGAGAACAGTCTCCGAGCTCAAATCTCAATTCCATTCTCAAAGAATTATAGTTGAAAACATGAAGATGATTAATGTTTAAATACATATTCGGGTTGATTATGCTGTCAAAATAATGTATCAATAATATCATTATTGTCTGATCATAATCATCTTTGAAAAATTAAGAGACAATATATGACATTTGAGCTCAGAGACCAATCTCAAGTTTTATAATCTCGGATAGTGATCACTAAAATTAAAGGTTAAAAGGTCACCTCCATTTTATAAGTTTCCATTCCTTTTTCACCATACAAGTCATACACCACTCTCTTGTGCTCATCGGACAACACTATAAAACCAATGACACAAACAAAATAAAATCTATAAAATTGGTGCTAACATGAAAATGCATGTACATGCTAAAGTCATTATTAGATTTTCCATCCATTTCACTCTGACAATTTTTTCCATCATGAAATAATTAAAAAATAGGCTTAAAATCATTTCAGAATAGTCATACAATCCCTTATATTTCAGGGATTTTTACCATATATAATAGGTGCTGGTAAACAGACTCATTCAAAAACCAAATAGGGACATTTTCTCTCAATTCCAGACAAAAAAACTAAAGAAGTATTTTTTACTGAAATATTAGAATATTACACAGGCAATTTCACTCAAACAACATAGATGTTACAGTGAATGAGGGAAGCTGTCCCTTCAAATCAAATCAAATGTACCCATTTCAATTACATGATCTCAACCTTATATAAAATGAGAAATTGTTCTATAAACAATGTTCAATGACTGATTTTTATTCATTGTTTGCACCTTTGAGAATATTATGTCATAAAGGGTCACACAAAACTGTATCAGTACACAGAATACCCTATTTCAGTGCAAAATAATGTGATTTTTTTCCTAATTCGGTGGGTCCTTGTACCATTCCCAAAATGAGGAAAAATAAACAAACAAATAAAAACACCCACCCTCATGTGCCCGTTTTAGCTTGCTGAACAACAATTCAGCATTCTTTTTCTTCACTTGATCTTGATGCTTATCAGGATGATATATCTTACATAACTGTTTGTATGCTTGGTCAATTTGTGTCTTTGAAGCCTAAAATGAAGACAATATATGAATACAATCATTATCCACAATTAACTTTCATACATCAATAAAGTAATAAATTAGAATGGCAAACAAGTTTTTTTGAGTGACTTCTAACATTAAACTCATGAAAAAAGGCTATGGGGTTAAGCATTTTTTTCATCAGATACATGACCACAGAAGTTCTCTTCACTAGCCATACAGAAATTGTTAATTATGTCATAAATGGGTGATTGAAAAAAATGAATTCAAACAATTAATGTAAAATAAAGATCATAATACAAGTCTGATTGATTAAGTTTCCATACCACATTTTGTGTTTCCATATGTTTATCATTCCCACTAAATTTCAGAAATATATATAAAGAATCAGACTTATATATAATTTTCATTAGGATCTGACTATGATATTCTTTTATATGCCCAAGGTTTCAATTTTCATGCATACTTCTGGCATATCAGTAAATTGTGAACATTTATTCTTACATTGACTGTCCTAACGTGAGTTTCATTGCTTACAACTGCATGTAAATTATGCTTAATAAGATGTTACGTTGTTGGAATACACAAGTTCTATTTTCTGGATTACAACCTATCTTACAATGAATTAATTTGAATTTGATTTGTTACCACACGAATTGTACCTGTCCGAAAACCAATACACTTAGACAATGTCGGCGCCGGTAACATAAATTCAGTCATTAAAAGTAAATAAGCTATAAGAGCAACGAATCTAAGGTGAAATATGCAATTATTGGAAACGAAACAAAATACATACATCTCTTGAAACATTCAACAGAGAATAATAATCGTCCTTCAAAATTTCATCATCGTCTTGCTCCAAGGGCGCTGCCATTTTTTTCCTTTTTTTAGGGTATGACTAAACAGCGGATATGGGCCATATCCGCGGATATGTGCGGATATGACTTTTCTTTACACTATATACGCAATTATAGTAATTTCTGTTAATCATTATTGTATTTAACAGATTTAGTTTTATAATTAGATACATTTTACTTAATTTCGTGAGAAAGTAATCAGATTTATGAGAGATTTTGCCCATATTCGCACGCAGCATGAAAATACTAGAATACGAGTTATCCCGGGTTTACCGATGATGATGATGATTTATTTCAATATACAATGGTCATGGCATGGCAAACATCTAATAAAACATACATTATAATAAAAAACAAGCATGTATGCATTAATAAACGGCCATGACACACAACATTATATATCAAGGATGACACAAAAATGAGTTTGAAACAAACTCTTATTTCCATTGTGGTCCTTGAGACATAGTATTGAGTGACATAGATACATGAACCTGACAATTAACATACATTTAAGAATGACATGGACATGAAACATTTTACAGAATAAATAATAATAAATAATTCTCTATTATGATAGACAAATTATCACAGTTAACCATTATTGTGGAAGACTTAGTAGATTAAATATATTGCATAATAATTATACATTAATAAAACAGCAATTAATACATTTTCATAATTATTGAAGCGATTAATATTTGTTAATACTGATACAATAATACAAGAGTGACCAAGGGTATAGCCAGTCTACACGCCTGTGGCCACCCTGTGGATAAAATAAAATTTAGTATAAATAATAATTCAATATGAACAGACAAAACTAAAATGTCGAAGAAACACACATGTACAAATATATTAAGTAAAAACCTAAAAAATGAGACAAAGCCTGCATGACCAAAGATACCAAAAATTTAAAGACTATAAAATGATTAAATGAAACTACTTAAGACTGAACTGAGCTTAATAAGTGTTCCTTGGCCCTAATTTTAAAACTCTGAATGGATTTGGCACTTCTAAGACATTGAGGGAGATCATTCCACAAGCTACAACCTATGTAAGCAAATGACTTTTTGCCAAATCCTTTGACCTTCGGTAGACTGTACCGACCACTGTCTGAGAAGGACATAATTGAAGCATTACCAGGATTTTGAGCAGTGACCCTAAATCTAGTACTATAACTATGAACAGAGCTAGCTGGAGTAAACATATCTTGCATATACAAAGGAGACTCCCCAGAATGAATCTTAAAAACATGACAGAGGGTTTTGAACTTAACTCTGTGCTCAACCGGTAACCATTTGACAAATGAGAACTCATCTTTGCCAATATGAGATCTAGCATCCAGATTCATGACAAATCTTACCATTTTATTTTGGGTGACCTGTAACTTATTTCTGAGAGACTGAGTGAGAGAATAGTACCAAACAGGAGAGGCATAATCCAAGTGACACTGAATGATGGCCATGATCAACATTTTCTTAGTATGAAATGACAGATACTCCCTCTTTCTATACAGGAACTTAAGCCTCCCGTTGACCTTCTGAATTATGGACATAACCATTGATTCGAAACTAAGGGTTTGATCTATTGTGGCTCCCAGGTATTTGACGGAGTCCTTAGACACTATGGATTGACCATTACAAGTGACGTTAAGGGAATAATGGTTCCTGAGCCTAGTCTTTGACCCGAACAGAATTGATTCCGTTTTACCAAGATGTAGAGATAACTTATTACATATTAACCATTCACTAACAGCTTCAAGTTCAGTGCTAAGGACATTTTCAATTTCAGACTTACATTTACCTGACACAAGAATACCAGAGTCATCAGCATAAAGGTTTAACCTGTGTTTCACAACTGCTGACATGTCATTGACATAAATTAAAAACAAAAGAGGCCCTAAAATTGACCCTTGCGGTACACCGCAATTGATATTGGCCCTTGAAGACAATGTACCTGAAACATCAACAAGTTGGTGTCTGTCAGACAGGTATGATGAGAACCAACTTACAGAGGACTCAGCAAGACCAATGGCGCGCAATTTCATTAGCAAAATACCATGATCGACCGTGTCGAAGGCCTTTTGGAGATCGAGTAGGACCATACCAACCATATTGCCTTTGTCCATCTCAGATCTTAAGTAATCTGTTAAATTAATGAGACAAGTTTCAGTAGAAAATCCTTGTCTAAAGCCAGACTGATGTTGATAAAGGAGGTCATGATTAGAAAGGTAACTGTAGACTTGGTCATAGACCACTCTTTCTAATACTTTAGACACAATACTTAAAATGGAAACAGGCCTGTAGTTTCCAACCTCTGTCTTATCATTTTTTTTGTATAGCGGAACGACTCTGGCCAATTTTAAGTCATCCGGCACGGAACCTTGAATGATGGACAAATTTATAATATGAGACAGAGGACTTGCAATTATAGATGCTGAGTCCAAGACAAATCTAGCAGGAATACCATCAAGCCCAGTCGCCTTATTAAGTCCTAAAAGATTAATGTACTTAAGAACCTGAATCTCTGTGACAATAGACAAGTTATAAAAGTTAGGTTTAACACCTTTAGATGAATAATAATTAAAAACAAAACTGGAACCAAATTTATTTAGACACTTTGGTAACTTTTCAACAAGTTTACTTGCAACAGACGTGTAAAAAGAGTTAAATTTCTCTGCAACAGACAATCGGTCAAAACATATTTCATCATTGATAGCAAGACCAATATTGCCAGAGGAACTGCTTTTCTTTGTGGGCATACCTAAGATTTTCAAGTTCTTCCAAATATTTTTAGAGTCATGTTTATTCTCCTCAATTGTGGTTTTAAAATAATTCTTCTTAGCCTTTGAAATTAAAATTTGAGTTTTAGTCCTAATCTCCCTAAGAGCTTTCAAATTTTCCTCAGATTTATGCTGCTTAAAAATATTATAAGCTTTGTCTCTGTTAACAATATGTTGAAGAATTTCAGAGCTAATCCATGGTTCTGTTCGTTGTTTAATACGAACTTGCTTGAGAGGTGCAACAGATTCAATAGCTGAAGTAAAAATATGTTTAAAAGAGTTCCATGCATTATGAACATTTTCACATAATAAAACACTGCTCCAATCAGTACCTACTAAATGCTGTTGAAATGCTTCCTTGTTATAATTCTTTAAAGAACGTAAAAATACAGTGTTATGATTACCACTTTTTGAACGACACAATTTTCTAGTACAAAATATCAATTGATGATCACTCAAAGAACAATCAATTACCCCACTTTGAGAAATATTTTGAGGATCTGATGCAAGAATAAGATCAATAATAGAACTCGACTCAGAAAATATTCTAGTTGGAGCATGAATGAGTAACTCGTTCGGAACCAGCTTGAATTTCCTATTTATAAACACATGCAGCCGTTTCTCTTCACAAACAATTTATTTAAATTATTCATTAAAATGATTTGAAACAATGTGCACAATCGGAAGAGACAAAAGTAGAATTTGTGAGTGAAAAATAAGAAAACAACAGCGAATATGGATCCATATCCGCGGATATGATTGAACATGACTTTTCTAGGTAACAGTATTTGATCGTTTCTTGACATATGAAAGTACTTTGAAATGTTCTACACAGTCCAGTATTATTTGTTTAAGAGATTGGTGGAGATAGATTAACAGAAATGACGCAATTTGGTCACTGTAGACACGAAAAGAGGACAGAGCTATATGACTCCTCATATCCGCGGATATGATTGAATATGACTTTTCTGTACATCAATATTTTATCATTTCTTTTCGTTAGTAGTGTGTTTAGATGATACATGGAAATACATAGAAGTGATGTTCACAATAAAGCGTGGTTGTTTACCAGAATGGTGTACCTATTTTGACAGAAATAATACAATTTGGCCAAATACTTAAACATAATTAAATGAGGGAACGGTATGGCTCATATCCGCGGATATGAACGGATATAAGTTATAGGTATAAAACTATTTGATCGCTTATTGCTTGCATTTACAGGGATTGAGTAACATCTGTACAACATGTAGTTGAATTATTTATTCAGTTTGTAACTAATTGGGAATTATCATGTTAAAAACTACAGTTTGAGTGTTTACGACAGATAACGAAATAAGTACATTTGAATATTGTACGATGAGAAAATGTCACATTGGTAATGCGTCTCTATATTTCAAGTCAGGACCTGCAGACATACGTGGAAGGAAGAAACTGAGCAAAATAGTATTAAATAGTGTTCAGCTGTAAATTACTGATATGATAATATACCCTGCTGTAAATCCTATCTTGACGAAATGAAACACAAGACAGTGACGAGGCAGCACTGTCGTCGTACAAGAGTATTGCATAATTATAAATCAAATGATATAAGCAAAAATAATCAAGCACGCACATTATCAAACAGACAGATAACTTTTGATGAGGTTCGGTATGATAATTTTCGAGAAAAATGCCGGTTTTAAGTGATTGCCAGTTCAGTTTGAGCCCCAGGGACCGGGCATGCCTGTGTAATTTATGTTCATGTCAGGACAGGTCCTGGCCATCTATTAGGACCCCTTTCGATAAACTAGCAAACACTCAAAGATAGCAGCATGTCCTAGAACATCATTCTGTCTGGTTTTGGCACAGATATTTCACTATTTTAGCCTGTTTTTTCGGACCAGTTCGAACACCAACACACAGACACACTCCCATATGATACAGTATTGTGTATTTAAGGCAATTTTTGAAGAGCTAGGGCCTCTTTGTGGGTCACGATATGCCTTACAAATTCTTAACATCCGGTTTTTATATAGAAAATAGAACAAATATCAGCGTATGTCAAAGGTTTTCGAACCGGTCCGAGCCCCAAAGACCTGGTGCACTAAGATGCACTAGATTCCACCAAGTTCAGGGGAGCTAAACCTCTTACACACTCCCCTTTGCCACTGATGGAAGCTCAAATTAAGATTTGCAATATGCCTTCAAAAATTCCCAGTTGCGGCAGGTCATACCTCTCTCTGAAAATTGGACAAAAATGTTGATTTTCCTCCATATGTAGAGAAGTCGCCGGCTCTTTGTAGAAGGGAAAATTAGTACTGGTTAGTATATAGTCCAGGAAAAGTGTGAAGGTTGGGTGAGCCAGTGGCTGTATATAATATTATAACAGAAAAATTGTTGAAAACGGTGTTAAACCTCAGTGATAATAAGTCACATAAAAACAAACAATAAAAAATTCCTGGCCAGAACACTGGAATTCCAGAAAATCAAAATGGTATCTTCGCTAATTGCCATGAAGATTGGTGCTTGTGAATATGTCCAAGAGAGGAACATATATAAGTTGGTATGATCCAGTGATATGTTTGTTTGATGATCATCAGTTGAGCCAAAAATGAACAATTAATTTGGAGAAATTTCACTTAGATTATATGTGTTTGCTTTGTTTGCTATCTCCTGAACATGCCAATTGTTTTAAGGTGATTTTTAAATGCACAAATTGAAAAATACATGACACATTAATACGCATGGACAGTCTAGAAAATATGATATCAGATACATAAAATATTACATGCAATTAAAATCAGAGTATAAAAATTACCATCCCACAGAAAGAGGTCATTTCTATATACATAGTTCATAATTACTGCCCAATATATATGAAAAATACTTAATATAATACTTGCCTTTATCCCTTAAACATTTTAGAATGAATAATTACTATCTTAGTGTATCCAACACAATTATACAGTATGAGTCATAGCTGGCTAATGCCTTATTCACGCAAAAGAAGTTTAGAAAAAAAAATAGAAAAGAATTTTTTTGACCTACCTACCCTAATTTTTTTGGACAAGTAACCCTCGACACAACTATTTTTTTCTAGCCTTAGCTATAAGAAAGTACAAACATTCTTAGTCTCAGTTGAGATCAGGTATTTCACATGTAGAAGGAATACAAGCAAAAAAGTTGTACTTCTGTGTGTTTTCTCTGTAAATCAAATTGAAGATGAACCTCATTTTCTACTAATTTGTCCAGTTTATAGTGATATCTGCTCATTGTATATACCAAAAAATACTATCTCAATATAAATATTCATAAACTCTACATCTTGCTATCTAAGACAAATGAAACTATTATTAAAAATTTGGGCCAAAATTAAGATAGATGAAAGTAAACGTGAATATTTTTCTTACTATATGCACAAGATATCATGCTAATTATGTAGGTTAAGTTTTATTGAAATCCAACAAGCCATTTAGAAGAACGGCGCACAATATTTTGCAGACATACAAATAAATAAGGGGCATAACTCAGTGAAAATAAATTACAATATGTGCAAGTAGACCTAATGCATAACATGTTAATAAAGTTTTATGAAAATCCAACCAGCTGTTTACGAGAAAAAACGCACACAAGATTCAGCCTGGATGGACAGACATATGTCCGGACAGGAGGACGGATAACCTGATTCCAGTATACCTCCCCCCTTACAATTTTGTTATTCAGGAGTATAATAAATCTGATAAGTACAGTAAAACCTTGATAATGAGACCACCTTCAGGACCAAACAAATGGTTGTAATAATGAGGTGGTCTCATTATCGAATTGAATCATAAGGGTTATTAAAAGCCGGTCCAAAAATAAATGGTTGTTATAACAAGGTGGTTGTAACATTGAGGTGGTCACTACTTTGAGGTTTTATAATAGTGTTATTACAATTACTTTATAAGTTTGATTATTGTCTTTTTTGTAGACTTACAGAAGAAGTTTACACCCATGTCATTAAGAATTTAAATGATGTTGGAAAGATGGCTGCATAAAAAATACATCCATGGGTTCTAAATACCCTCAATGAGGACTTAATTATGACTAATTAAACAGTTAGCTATATGTATTTGTACTATGCACTGACCCCTAGAAATGAACAACTTGCCTTATAAAATTTATGATGTTTGCACACAGAAAAAAAATAAGTAAACCTTATTCTTGCTGAACTTTAATTATACGATTATGAACAAAATATAATGTATTAATCAGTAATAAAGTACTATAGAGTGTTTTAAGAATTGTTTACATGTGCTCATATTAATTGATTATCATTGAATATTGTACTAAAATGTGTTATGGGCTGGTTGCCCTGAAACAATGAACTATTTATCAATGTCAATTAGCAAAACCTGTCATGTTGCTGAATTCTAGGATACAAACATAGTCAGCAAATGTGTTTTTTTTCTGATGTGTGAGCTCATGAGATGCTGATTTTTTCTAAATCAACAGGTAAAACACTATCACAACTTAGGTGTCCAAATAGTTGAACTTGGGGATAAAGTGTGAATTAAGAATATGGGTTAGCTGATCATGATATAAAACATGCTGAATGTTAAGCTATTGAGTAAAATGTGACCCTTTTGGGGTGCAATGGGGACAAATTTAGCCACATTTTATTACATAACTTCTCTCAGATTGATGTATCCAGTTGAAACTTCACATACTTAATTAGATGATTGATCATTATATTAACTTTTATAAAGGACTCATTTAAACTCTACATAAATGAAGACATCAGCAGAAAAAGAATTATTCTTTGAAAACCAACCAGTAGTAAAAATACATAAAAAAAATCTGCTATTCCTCCTGAGTATTTTGATAATGTATCTGAGAAACAAATCATTATCTTTTTAACCTTAACAATATAAATATATCGTTTTTTCAACACAATGTTCATATTTCCAGGTAATGACTGTACCAGTGCTAACCAAAGTCCTATCCTGCCACAAACTTCAAGAAGGCCCAGAAGTTTCGAACCGAAGTAAGCGGAGTGCGAAGGTGTACTGTGGACAACCAGGCACAATAATAGCTGACAAGCTATCCAAAGGTGATGTCCAGGTCTTGGAAGCAACAGGAAAAGAAAACATTTGAAGAAGATTGTACAGTGGCAGAAGAGAGGGAACAACCCTGTAGACCCATTAACCATCAGTGACATTCCCTACCCACTCCACTAGAAGAGTACACCAAGCTCGGAAAACAGGCATTTTTGTTATATTACAGTGAGTCAGAGTGTAACAGAGTGATTGCATTCGCTAGTGACATTTGATTCAGTGACACAAATATATGGTTTACGGATGGTACAAACTTCACAGTTCCTAAACAATTTTCCCAACTGTTTGTCAAACTGGGTAATACCCATGTGACAGCACTGTATGCACTCTTACCATCCAAGCTAGAGAATGTCTGACTTCCATCCTAGACGTGTGTCTCCAATGGAACCTACCACCAGATCCATGAACTGAGGTTGCAGATTATGAAATGGCCATCCACAATGCCGTGCGCTCCACCATCAGACATGTGGATCCAGGGATGTTTCTACCACACAGAGTACATGGAGAAAAGTCCAGGCAGTAGGACTACATGTGCAATACAGGGAGGATGACAAAATCAGGCCCTTCTGTGAAAAGCTGGACAGACTGGCTTTTCTTGGACAGTGTCAATGAGGGGATGGCCAGAAAGAGGTGCCAGAGTCTCTGACAGAGGTACTCTCATATTTTTGTTCCTTATATGTGACAAGCCCCGACTGCAGTGTGAGGGATCCAGGAGACATGCTGTGGTAGAAGAGAATACCTAGATTTCACCACCAACATGGATCATCCGTGAGTGACAGACACAGAACGAATAATGTTTGTGAATCTTGGAACAATGGGATCAAACACATAGCTGGACATAAACACTTTTCAATCTACACTGTCATTGAATGTATGAAGGAGGACAGTGCCATTGTTGAGAGCATCTCCAATACCACCATGGGATTCAGCCAGCCAAGAGACAAGGTAAGGTGGATGTAAACCACCAATAGCACCACAAATCAGTGGACCAGTTTCTATGTGCTGCCAGGGAATGTATTTGACTACAGTGAGGGACAAAAAAACAATAATATGTCATTGTGCTTAACTTAGTGCTATTTTTGTGCTTGTCTATGTATAAAAATGCATGTAAATGTATGTTCATGCCATGCATTTGTATATGGGTGTAATTATTGTTGCATTGCTTAAGACAAGAATTATGTTTAATGAAAAGTTTGAATAGAGAGAGATATTGAGAGCATGTTCACGCCAATATTAAATGTTCTACTACAATGTGTTTATCATTCAGTGCTATTTTCTTTAGTGCATATTGAACGCACATGCTATATACATTTGGCTACTTTCTTCTGGCATTTATCATTCTAGTACGTGTTTATTGGATCATTTATAACAATATTTGATCATTAATTAGTATTGCATGTCCTTAATACAACTGAACATATGGCAATCATGGACTTGTGCTGTTCATCATTACAATATTTCATCAAATGATAGTTGTTATTTATAATTTGATACCTACATTTGATTGAATTAAATTCATGACTGTGGAAATAAAGTTTGAAAATGCTACAAGGTGTTTACAACAAAACTGTCAACTGTTAAAGGCTAGGACTAACAGTTTGGTGTATACATTTTATCTCATACAATGCAAAATAATGTATAAACAATCTACTATAATTAGTCTAATTAATTCAAATAATCTTCAATAATAGTAGTGTTTGCCTTTCTTGATAATTGGGGCTCTTGAAAGAGCTTTTGTCCAGGCAGACAAATAAACATGGGATCATTTTGTCCAGGATGAAAAAAATAGCATGGGATCTTATGTCCATCCTGTAGAATTATATGGGATCTTTTGCCCACTCAGTAAAAACTAACATGGGATCTTTTGTTTGTGGGATTTTTGTCCTAGAATCCTTAAAATTTCATAGTGGTTTGTTAAAATGAAAAAAAAATACTTAATTTTCACCCCAATAATATGAGCTGAGGGTGACAAGCTTACAAGCAAATTAACAGATATTTTGCTCAGATTAGCTTCAATGTTTTGACTAACCTTATAAGTTTGATTTAATACATGTTCATATATTTTACTAAAAAGGTGAAATATACATTGATTTATCTGGTTTGCATTAATAAACAGGTTTTAATCAGACCTTGATGTACTATTTTTGTCTTGTAATGTATAAGTTTTCAACATATTAATAAGTATGAAGTAACTACTTACAACATTATAAATGTAAAATTCACTGAAGGGGGTTTTATCCACTTTGTTACATTCCTGAAGGGAGTTATATCAATCTAACAAATTTTAGTGAATGGGGTTTTGTCCATATCCTTGGCTGGCACAATTTAAGGATCTTTTTTATGAAGTATAGTTGATATAGTGACATGGTTGATGCAGTAATATGGTTGTGGTATTAATGTGATTGATGTAGCTGTATGGTTGATGTAGTGGTATGGTTGATGTAGTGGTATGGTTGATGTAGTAATATGGTTGTGGTATTAATGTGATTGATGTAGCTGTATGGTTGACGTAGTAATATGGTTGATGTAGTAATGTGTTTGAAGTAGTAATATGGTTATGTAGTAATATGGTTATGTAGTAATATGGTTGATGTAGTAGTATGGTTGATGTAGTAGTATGGTTGGTGTAGTAGTATAATTGATGTAGTAGTATAATTGATGTAGTAGTATGGTTGATGTAGTAGTATGGTTGATGTAGTAGTATGGTTGATGTAGTAGTATAATTGATGTAGTAGTATGGTTGATGTAGTAGTATAATTGATGTAGTAGTATGGTTGATGTAGTAGTATAATTGATGTAGTAGTATGGTTGATGTAGTAGTATGGTTGATGTAGTAGTATAATTGATGTAGTAGTATGGTTGATGTAGTAGTATGGTTGATGTAGTAGTACAATTGATGTAGTAGTATGGTTGATGTAGTAGTATGGTTGATGTAGTAGTATAATTGATGTAGTAGTATGGTTGATGTAGTAGTACAATTGATGTAGTAGTATAATTGATGTAGTAGTATGGTTGATGTAGTAGTACAATTGATGTAGTAGTATAATTGATGTAGTAGTATGGTTGATGTAGTAGTACAATTGATGTAGCAGTATGGTTGATGTAGTAGTATGGTTGATGTAGTAGTATAATTGATGTAGTAGTACAGTTGTGGTATTAATGTGATTGATGTAATAAGATGGATGGTAGTAATATGGTTCATGTAGTTATAAGGTTCATGTAATGTGGATGATGTAGTAATATGGTTGATCTTAAAATACACCACTGTTGAGCTATTTTGGAAGACACAGTTGGGGATTTGGTTTTATTTTTATATCGTTCTTGATACAGAATTGTCATTAGACCATGGCCTGAGAAACGCAAGTTGTGAAATAAATATCAAATAAATTACTTCAACATACGTCAATGACAACACTAATGTATGTGATTCCGGAGAAAATGCTTCAAGTTCTGACATCTCTTCTTTAGCTTTTAACACCAGTTCTAATGTAGGAAATAATGACCTAGTAGCTGATGCTGACAAATCGTTAACTTACAATGAAGAGAATTATCGTCTTGAAGCTGGAGGCAACATATGTGATAAAAACAATAACAATGATAATGAACCTGACGTTCAAGAGTCGGTCCATACTGACTCTGAAAAGATGCCAAGAGGACGGTAGAGGTCGAGAAATCAATCATTGTGGGCTAAAGAAGTTAGAAAACTAGTGTGTCAAGCTGGCCAAGAATAAGCAAGGAATACAAAAGCAATCCACTCAAGTTGAGTATGTACAGGAACATCTTTAACTAAGAATACAACCTAGCCTTTCACAGACCTAAAAAAGATAGATGTGATCTCTGTGAAGAGATTAGATTGAATGATTGCTTAGATGTAGATGAACATTAAAACAAAAATATGAACACCACATACTCAATAAAGATCACTCCAAGGTTGAGCGTGACTCTGACAGAGATAACACAGACTTCTTCGTGATTTGTTTTGATCAAGAAAACGTATTGTCTTCGCCCAAAGCGAATGTATCTAATTTCTTTTACAAACGCAAATTGAATACATACAATTTGACAGTGCATTGTTCACTTGACAAAACAGCTTATAACGCAATTTGGACTGAAGCTATGGCTGGTACAGGTTGTAACGAAATAGCAAGTGCTCTGGTTTGCATACTTCATCAAGTGAAACAGAACATCCTTCCCACAAATCATATATACTGTGGTCTGACTCTTGCATCCCACAAATCATATATACTGTGGTCTGACTCTTGCATCCCACAAATCATATATACTGTGGTCTGACTCTAGCGTTCCACAAAATAGGATCTCAATTGTGACAATAGCATTGAAAAGGTTTATAGCAGACAACAACATAGATGAGATCATTAAAAAATTCTGTTGTCCTGGTCACTCATCCATACAGGAGGTGGACAATATTCATAGTCACATCGAGAGGACACTGTTACCACATGAACTGTTTAGTCCAGTATCATTGATAAGGACATTAAAATCTGCACGTCGAAAACAGCCATTTCGAATTGTTCAGTTACAAAAGCACAATTTCATGGATTTTCAGAAAGCAGCTTTAGGATTAAAACTACATGGTGTTCCTTATACTAAGGTTAAGAGCTTTAAATACAGCATCGACCAGCCTCTTATATACTACAAGTGCTCATTCAATGAAGAATTTCGCAGAGCTGTAATAGTTAAGAGATTGATGCGCGCCCAGGTCCTGCCATAAAACTACCCGTACCTAAACAAATCACAAAAGTGCCTAAAATTTCTACTGAAAATTTTGACAAGCATGTTACGATACGTGTCTGATGTTGATAGACAGTATTACAAGGCATCAAAATTAGTTAAAACTGATGACAGCTTCAGAAAATAAGTACAAGTATTTTAAGTGAACAATTCTACGTAAAATTAACAAGACATTCAGTTTTTACCACCCTTTTGTTATTTCATTGAGTTTTGATTAATATTTTACAATGGTAAGGAGTTAATATGCAGCCTGACATCTCAACATTATTTTGACGTTAAGAGTTTCACTATAAAAGAGATTACCTGGTGATAAAATTGTTAAGTTTATATCATGTTAAAAGGATGGAAGTTCATTTTGTTATCATCTCTGACTGACATTTGTTTGTGTTTTAGTTTTTTACATGACAAGTTGACGTAATTTACTGAATTGCATATGCTCAAGATGTTAGTCTCTTGTTCATTGTATTCATTAATTCATAAAATTGTCGCTAAAACCGATTACTACCGATCATGGTAGTAATTGCATGTATATGGTCAAGTTTATGAATATATAATCTTCGTTTGTATTTTGTTAATGGAAATAGTTTTAAAGTTCTACTGTTTTTTGTTTCTGAAATTAAGATTGAATGCTTGAATCTATTCTTCTTTATTTTGTCTTATTATTTTGATAAAAATGTGTTAGTTTCAATGCCATATTTAGTTCTACAAGGAATTATATGTTCAAAAGCAAACAATGTTGCTTTCCACAATGACCTAACTCAATATTACTTTGTGGAAATGACTCAACATGAAGTAATTCTCAATATAGAGATGTAAAAATAATTTTGTTTTTGTAATTATTTTTTTCTAATGAAGATTATGTTAATGAGATTTCAGTATGTTATTGAACATGTTCCGAAACTGCTGTCCAAATTTCGTTGAAAATTATCAAAACACAAAAGAAATATAGTACCTCAAAACTTAAATCGTGATTTCCCGAAAATGCAAAAAATGCACTTGGGTCAGTGTAGAAATAAGGCGACGATATGGTTGATGTAGTTATATGGTTGATGTAGTAATATGTTTAAGGTTGTAATATGGTTGATGTAGTAACATGGTTGATGTAGTAACATGGTTAATGTAGTTTATGGGTGATGTAGTAACATGGTTAATGTAGTTTATGGGTGATGTAGTAACATGGTTAATGTAGTTTATGGGTGATGTAGTAAAATGGGTGATGTAGTAACATGGTTGATGTAGTTATATGGGTGATGTAGTAATATTGGTGATGTAGTAACATGGTTGATGTAGTAACATGGGTGATGTAGTAACATGGGTGATGTAGTAACATGATTGATGTAGTAATATGGGTGATGTAGTAACATGGGTGATGTAGTAACATGGGTGATGTAGTAACATGATTGATGTAGTAATATGGGTGATGTAGTAATATTGGTGATGTAGTAACATGGTTGATGTAGTTATATGGTTGACATAGTAATATGGTTCATGTTGTAATATGGATGATGTAGTAACATAGTTTATGTAGTTACAGGGTTGGTGTAGAAATCTTGTTATGTAGTTGTTAGAATAGTCTTGGGTAAGCCTTCAAATTATCAATTATTATCTTCATCCATATCATTGCAATCTTATCATCATTATTTGTCAATTCATTTATTTAAAATTATTATATTTAAAAATTCATACGTCTTTTAAGTCATTTTAATTTTTTGATGTATATATAAAAATATATTTGACTGACATAATAGAAAGTTGTGAAATTTTTTCAATAAAGAATGGATTGTTCATTAGTTTAGTAAAATCATCCTTCCTGATGGAGTTTCTTTAATTTGAACTTTATAATTAAGGAGTCCCTTCACTCACAATTACAATCCTAACTGTATTTTTCAATTCCTTTACGAAGTTAGATTAACAAAGAAAACACATCTTAATACTATAACATTACTTTTTCTTATACATTTTGTCTAAATGATAAAACAACATGACAACAATAAGACATCAGACTAACTTGTGTTGTTACACACTAAGTACAAGTCATTTTCCATCCATATCCTGTGTTTCTTCAATCATTTAGAAATGGATAACAAATATTAGTTGTTCCTATGTATAATTAGAACCAATCAAACTTTATTCTATTAAAACACATTGATTGTTGTTACACTTATCTCTTTCACTCATGGCATACCCACCTGATTTTTAACAAAGCCTGTATTGTGGTAAACAGATATGAACAACTTCACAGTGTGAAAGAAAGCACGTTATGAAGGTATAGGAAATATAGAAATTTTACAGGCCTTCTATCACTGAAGATGTACAGCATTAGCATAAATGAAGTGATATTTGCCATAAAATCATTAAAGTCTTCAAAAAAATGTGTCAGAAATGCAGTCCATTCCAATTAAAAATGAACACTTCAATCGAATAGGCACTGACCTTATTGGACTACTTCCAGAAACCAACCATTACTATGGTTCAGAGCCTCAACAAGAGAAGGGTGCAAAAGAAGTAATGGATTTCTTATTTTCTTATTGCATACCCTATGCAGACATGGGTGCTTCACAATCCAAATTTCAGATCAAGGGAGATAATATGAATATCAGCTGAACTACACAAAATGACTGAAAATGACTGGTGTTAATCACAGAATAACTACAGCATACCATCAGCAGTGTAATGGACTAGCAGAAAAGCACAATTACACCACACAGACTATTTTGATTAAGCACTTACAGGACCAGAAAACTGGGCAGATGTTCTGCCAAGTGTTTTGCATACTGTACTTCAAGGCATGCCTCTACAGATTACAGCTGCTTCTTCCCATTCTTCCATCAGCCATGACCCCCAGTAGAGGTCATGATGGAAAAGACTGACCCCAATCCATGAAGGTTTACAAGATAAAGCTTTCACAGAGGCTTAGATTGAGGTAATAAAGAAAATTTGTCAAGCATCTTCAGGGACTGCTATGTTAAACATACAGAAAGCACATGAATTACATCAGAAAATTTCAATAAAAGAAATATGTTACAGGGGATGAAGTGTTACTAAAGGGATTGAAAAAACACTAACATATGTGGGGGCAACAGATGCACAGGTTTCTGAGTGATTCCCTTAGAACCAGACTGAACTTTTCCCAGAATCTAAAGAAGTACAGCCTTGGCTTTCAAGAAATAGCATTGACAGGAAGGATGGACTGACTGTTAGACTTAGCACATACAGATAAATTGATCGGTTAATTAAATATGCCGTATCAATAATTTGTACATCCTACATACTGCTTGAGATTTTTGTATCTTAAAGCCAAACGAAACATCAATTGGAGCAACTGCTTGTTCATATAAACTAAAAATATGCAGACGTCTGATGCAAATTAAATGAGAAGTTCCTTCATCTGTGACCATACTAATTAGTAAAACTCCTAAATCTCATAATTTAATTATATAAATACACATCTATGAACGCCCGAATATATAAAATAACAAGCAAATTCATTGAATTTATATCCGATATATAGCATGTATATATAGCATGAGATAGAGTGTGAAAAGAGATAAAACTATTGGATTGTTTGGTCATGTGCGGAAATGGATTTTACTTTACATACATAGTACAATAGTAATCATGGGTCATAACTCAGTGTTAAATTGCTGGACCGCGACACGACGACGACATGCACATCTCCACTTGGCACTGAAGGTTCTCACCAAGTTTTGTTGAAATCCAATCAGTAGCCGGCGATAATTATCATAGGCATTTGACTGCCTACAAATTTTAGTTGTGATGTTACTGAATACTCCAACTTTTATACAATTGTAATTTCTACTCCAGTTGTATACCAGATGTTTAAATATATATAGTACATACCTCAAGTTTAAAATTATGTTACAGATATGTTCATTTATGTTTTACTATTAAATTCATTTAGATAAAACCAATGAAAGCAAGTTGAATTTTTGAAGAAGCATATTCAGAATTGTCAGACATTTACATCATAAACTCTTCTTAATGATACAATATTTGACACAAACATACTTATCAAATGTAAGGTGATTCCAATTTTGATTTAATGTGACACCAGCCTGAAGTATCGAAAAGTTATTGTTTATTGATGTTTTATGGTGCATCAACATCTAATGGTCATTCAGCGTGCATCAAAATGAAAATGATATGTCCTTTAATATGATAAAGTAAACTTAAACTGTGAATGTAAAAATGAGACAGGAGTGTAAAATTTATGTTTTGTTCACTCATAAAAATTAAAGAATGTTTATTCATTGTTTGTATGTGACTTATTGTCCATGGGGTTTATTGCCATTTTCAACCATTTTTCGGTTATATATGGCCATCGGTTCACCTAACCATTTACCTGGACTGTATACAACATCAATATTAATTTTTTACACTAATAAGAAAATTCAAGAATGTCAAGGCAATTATTTTAGACATTAGCTACAGTCATGGATATTTTCAAGTAGGTATTTACTGTTACACCAGTGTTTGGTAATATTGATGAGGCTCTGGAAGGTATTCAAGAGCACACCAAAGATAGTTCTTGACTTCCTTGTAACAAAAATGAATTTCACAAGAGAGATAATGAAAGAATTAAAAATCAAACATGTTCACAGAATGGGTGAAATGAGATTGAGTAAAGTTGACCCATAATGGCTGAATGTAAGACAAGGAAATGGTCAGTAAATTTGCCAGTGCTGATAGGTTCAGAATATTATTTACAAGATAAATTTCCTAAAGAGGTATCAGACAAATGAAGAAAGCTAGTTCCTTTGATGAAAGAGATGCATAGGAAAGGGTCAAAGACTTGGATTTCATATGACACCTTATTTATTGAAGGCCACCCATCAATGATAATGTTGGCTAAGATGTGCATAGAGTGATCTAAAAGTCTTATCATGAAATATTAATGGTTTGAGTGAAGATATGAGGGGTAGTGATAACTTTCTAAATATTATTACAAAATATGATACAGTTTTTTTTGTATGAAACTTGGACAACTAAACATACTATTATCAATTAGAAAGGTTATAAGTTATTGAACTTTTATAGAAGATTTCAGCACTGCAATGCTAGGCAAACTAGTGACTGAATAGCGCTATATTATGAACAAAAAGGTATTCAAGTACTGCAGAATCATTCAAATATCATCATTTGGATTAAATGAATTTTTAAATTCAGCACAAGACATGTTTATGTAAGGTTCCTATATATGGCACCTTATATGGCACCAAGATTCTCCTGTATACGATGTTGCCAACCTGAACTTATCTGAAATCTTAAAAAAAGGTAACTATATATGAACTATTATATCCAGGATAGAACACTATACTGGGCTTCATTTGATGTTTAAGTTAAATATGGTTTTATGGCCCATCAACAACTAGCGACCATGTAGCATGCATTTAAATAAATTCATGTTATACAAGGTTAATAATGTAGACAATTAGTCTGAGAATATGATGAAATGACTGCAATTTGATTCTTCAGCAAGATCAAGGGCAAGATCAATGGCCTTCATCTTGGCTAAAAAAACAGAGGACCTCTCTGAAAGATGGCATTTTAGAATTTTAATTCTAGGTACTACTGCAGCTGCAACAGTATTCCCTTGTAGAGCCATCAGCATAAAATGATTAGTGTGTATGATAATTTTCTTAATGTTCATTGTATTTGGTTTGGAATGTGCAACTGTCTGTCTCTGATTTTTTGTCACAGGTGAGGTGGAAGCTAAGCTCTGGCAATTCAAGGGTCAGACAAGGTGGGGTATCTGGAACTTTGTAGTCTGTGATCTCAAAGAATTGAGACAGGTATTATATTAGGCCTCCAATCAAAGAGATTTTTTAAACAAGAGGGCCACGATGGCCATGCATGGCCAGAATAAATGTTAATAAACCTGTAACTAAAAAGGTAATAAAGGTACACTTGTTGGCAAACATAGGGAACATTAATAAACTTGATAAGGACCATCAAAGGATACTACAAAGGAGTATTCGTGATAACTGAAGGATGCCACAGACCAAATTTGGCAATGATCAAACCACTGGTTCACGAAAACAAGTCATTTTAAGGTATTTCTATTCTTAGCTCTAGTAGGCCCTAATTGTGGCCAACCATTTTTAGCAAATCTGATAGAACAATATCTAAAGATGTTAAAATCCAAGTTTGGTAACAATCCATCCATAGAATCATGAGAAAAAGTTGTTTTAAGGTATTTCTATTTTTAGCTCTAGTGGCCCCTAAAAGGGGCCAATCAAATTTATTAAGGCAAACTTGAAGATGCTAATAACAAAGTTTGGTGATGATCCATCCATTGGCTCATGAGAAGAAGACATTTAAAGGTATTTCTATTTTTAGCTCTAGTGGCCCCTAATAAGCGCCAACCACTTTCATTTTGGCAAATCTGATAGAACACTATCTAAAGATGCTAAAAACCAAGATTGGAAATAATCCATCCATAGAATCACGTCGTTTTAAGGTATTTCTATTTTTAGCTCTAGTGGCCCCTAAAAGGGGCCAATCAAATTTATTAAGGCAAACTTGAAGATGCTAATAACAAAGTTTGGTGATGATCCATCCATTGGCTCATGAGAAGAAGACATTTAAAGGTATTTCTATTTTTAGCTCTAGTGGCCCCTAATAAGCGCCAACCACTTTCATTTTGGCAAATCTGATAGAACACTATCTAAAGATGCTAAAAACCAAGATTGGAAATAATCCATCCATAGAATCACGTCGTTTTAAGGTATTTCTGTTTTTAGCTCTAGTGGCCCCTAAAAGGGGTCAACCAAATTTTTTTCAGCAAACTTGAGAAAAAAACAATCTAAGGATGCTACAGACCAAGTTTGGTCGTGATCAATCAATTGGTTCATGAGAAGATGATTAAAGTTTTTTTTTATTTTTAGCTCTAGTGGCCCCTAAAATGGGCCAACCATTTTTATTTCAGCAAATCTGATAAGTCTATCTAAGGATGATACAGACCAAGTTTGGTTTTTTCTATTTTTAGTTCTAGTGACCCCTAAAAGAGGCCAACTGGTATAATATAAGCAAATTACAGTTAGAATGTCAAAAGGCTTCTACACATCAAATTGGAAGTAAATCCGACTGGTAGTTTCTCAGGAGACGATCATTGTTGACGCCAGATGCCGGACGCCAGACACAGGAGCATTCGCCTACCCATCCTAATAGCTCACCCTGAATCTTTGGTTCTGGTGAGCTAATAAAAGGTCAAAAACAATTTTGTGCAGTATTAAAGGGATTTGATTTCAGTTATAAAATGTACTTAGCTACAAGTATTTGCCATCTAAAATGAAGACACGGTTCATTGGCCGTCTATGTATAATGGTTTGTTTATTTGTTTTGTTTATATGTGACATATTGTCACTGGGGTTTAACGCCATTTTTCAACAATTTTTCAGTTATATATGGCTACCGGTTCACCTAAACAGTTTTTCTGGACTGTATACCAACCAGTACTAACTTACCCTTCCACAAGGTAGCTTCTCCACATATGGAGGAAAATCCATATCCACTGGACCACGGCCATGGCCTGTAGGCTTTGATAATTGAACTCGAAAGTTCTAGAATTTTTCCCTAGATTTATTAGATTTTTGTGGTGAGGTGGTTTTACAGTTTTCCAAAAAAATTGCTTAATTTTTATATTTATATTTTTCAGTTTATAGTCATTGATTGTTGAATTTAATGTACAGTAAAACCTTAATAGTGAGACCACTTTTAGGACTCAGTTGTAATAATGAGGTGGTCACATTATTAAGTTAAATTATTGGGGTTATAGAACATCGGTCTGAAAATAAGAGGTCGTTTCAACAAGGTGGTTGTAATACTGATGTGGTTACTATTTGTGGTGATACTGTACTTAGTTAATGAAGTCATTTGGACACAATTTTGTTACTGCTATTTTTAGATGGTAAAAAAATATTTGTTATGCTTAATTAATTTATCTCACTTTTATTTGAGTGTTCAGATTTTAATCAGGTCTCAATTTTATTAACAGTGTGAAGTATTGGCAGACATACATGGTAGTCATTTTTTATACTTCAATTTGCAGTAACATACAGAGACTGATCATACTGTGTCTATATTACTGCATGTATTTGTTTAATGAACAATTATTATACATGTATCATGTTCATACATGTTTTTTGTTAAAATGGAGTTGCAATCAAATTGACTGCTGAAGGATCACTTTCATTAATAAAGTAATACTTACAAGTACCTGGATTTTGTTGTTTACAGAAATACTGAGAGATGAAACAAAATCAGGCATAAATCAACTGCATAACAGTTGGATTACCTTCCCATGTCCTGTCATCAACAAAACCAAGAATGAGAATTATCCACAGAATGTCATAGTATACAACACATGCCCCTGACACTGCATCATTGGGTCAGGCATAGACAGAAAATAGCAGTGCCCAGAGGTAAGTATTTTTCATGGATAATCTGTAAATTTAGACCTGACTAATGTAAATCAGGGGAAAAGTGTGCCCTGTACGGGACTCAAACCAACAACTAGCACGACACTCTACTGACTGAGCTAACTGTAAGCTGATTCTTACTCATGCACATATCACTCCTTTTTTACATTTTTTGCCAACCTTGGACAAACAAGCCTGTATAAACCAGAAAAGTGCACCCTGTATGAGACTTGAACTCATGACTACAAGAACACTAGCACAGTGCTCTACCAACTGAGCACAGCAGGCAGTTGATTTGTACCTGGTTATGTCTATGGAATAATAAAAAGAATATTTTTCAGAAGTGATAAACAACAGTTATATTAGTAGTAAAAGTGAAGAAAGGTGATCATCCATATTTTGGCCTGAGGGACCACACCTACATAATTGACCCCCCCAAAAGACCTACCAGTATAACAGAACAAGAGGCAACCAACTGGCAAGATGCCTCAGCAGCCAGTAGAAAGTGCTAAAGTTGTACATGTAAGTGTAATTCATTTATAAAAGCTGTGCTTAAATTAAATGTTTTACCAAATGCGTTTAAACTATGCTGTTTTTGTGAGTTTAATATAAGTATATTGGAAAATAGAAAAATAAAAATTAATTGGTAAAGAATATTTTGTATAACAAGGACAGTAATTGAAATGAAAGAATATTTAATTAAATAGTCAGTTTAAGAAAAGTCCTCTCAGGCCCCATGGTCAGAAGAGGAAGATTTTTTCGTGTACTGTATATGAAAAATACATCAAGGGAAAACCAGACCTTAGTGTCCTATTGGAAACAAGATGCTGAGTTCAATAAACACATATGCCCCTGATGGTATGCTTGACAACAGAATTTTAATCTAAATGAGGTCAATGTGTAAAAGTAGGAGCAAAGTTTCAAATATACATAATTGTCCTACATATTCCATGTAGGAAAAATAACAAAGTCCCATAACAGTACCAAAAATATGTGATAACAACCACAATCAGTACAGGTAAGCAGTGTTGAGGCTAGACAGTAAAATGTAGTTAATAAAAATGGCTATTGATGCTAGATGAAAGGGCATAATCTTGTTAAAAAAGAGATAACTCATTTAAAATTTTGTACATCCAATTAAGGTCGAGGTCAAGGTTGGATTTTATGGGTTGAATAATTTGGGATTGGTCCAAGACAACAACTGAATTGTATCTATACATTCTAGTAAGCAGTGTTGGTGGTAAACGAAATGGTAAAATCTACTTAACAAAGAAACAGCCCATTTAAAACATTTTAAGTCAAATCCTGTCAAAGTCATGTATTTTATGGCGCATAGACATCTGATGTTCATGTAGTGTGCATTTAAATAAAAAGGAGGCAACAAGTATAACCTGTGTAGGCTAACACATTAATAAGAATGAAGAATAACTAATACAAATTGGTTAAAATTGATATGTCGTAATAAAACAAATGCAGGAGAGGCTTATCTCATTTACATTGTATTATATATAGTGTACAAACATATATATATTTATCTGCGGTCTGATTTTGTATTGATAGCTGAAGTTATTTGTAGCAAGGGTTTGTTTTGTTGTGCATTTCAATACAATTGAAGGATTGCGTCATTCAACAGCCCAACAAGGCAAGAGACACATCATTCTCAATCTAATGCTCACCCAACCTCATATTGAATATTTTATTCAAGTATTTGTATCATGACGATAACTCTATGTTTTATGTTAACAGAACAGGTAATGTTTTGTTACCGTAGGATTGCATATATGAGTAATTCCAATGTCATCATTTTCCCTACAAAAATCGATAACCCTTCTGTGTAACCAGTTCAATTAATCAGCTGCTCCTTCACTCATGATTAAAATGCTAAAAATGAAAAGAATTTCTGATTTCTTTGCACCTGAAGTGGCTAAAAAGTTGAAATCAAACACAAACAAGACAGAAACTATTAAGGCAGTGTCGCCCCAAGCTTCATCAAGTGAAAGGTGACTGTTTTTAAGAAATGCGAGTTCCAGCGTAAATGGCTTTCTGACAACCGTTACAAGACTTGGTTAGTTTTTGATTAGGAAAAATCAACCATGAAATGTTCCTTGTGTTTTTCTACATCAAAATCAAACCCTTTCATGTTTGGATGTACCATTTATCACACGTCTACTCTTGAAAGGCACATGTCATCAGCAGATCACATCAATTCATTAACTGATAAAAAAGAACAATCAAACATAAAAATGTTGTACAGTGACCATGTTTGACAAAAAAAAGAACTCGGTTATTTTTGCAATGACAGCTGTATTATGGTTATATACAGAACAGATTGCAACAGTTAAATATAGTTCCCTTCTTAATCTTTTAAGACTACAGGGTGTTGAAGATTTAGAATCATTATATTCGGGTGGTAATGCCACTTATCAATCTGAGAGAGCTGCTGAGGATTTTCAAGATGCAAAATCTGTCATGTACTTGAGAATGATTTAAAACAGAAATTAGCCTCTTCAAGTGTGATGACTCTCTAATGTGTGATGAAAGTGATGACATCTCAATTCACAAGAAGTTGGTCATATATGTAAGATTTATCAACAAAGACAACTTTGAACCAGAAACTAATTTTTAGACAATGTAACAAATGAAAAAGGTGATGCTGAGACAGTTTACAGCAATTTGAAATATTAAGCTACTGAAAAGTGAATAGAAATGAGCCAGGTATTTTTCTTCGGTTTTGATGGTGCATCGGTAATGACAGGGCGTAAATCTGGAGTGGCCGCCAGACACACTGAAGATCAACCTCTTGTAGTAAATATCCATTGCATGGCACACAAACTTGTATTCTGCACCAGCCAAGCAGCAGACAATGTTACTTACTTGAAGAAGTACAAAGACATTTTGACCAATCTTTTTTACTATTTTAAGCATTCTTTGTCAATTTGTCAAAAATTGCTATGTTCTTGAAGACAAAAAGATGAAAATAAAAGAGGTGCATTCTGTCAGATGATTTGCATTTTACAGTGCATTGGTAACAGTTTTTCACAGGTGGGGCTCATCTGTAATTTATTTCGAGCAAGAGAGACAGGCTGAAAGTGGTGGTACTGCAAAAGCAATCTAGTATGAATTTTTGGCAGTCACATACCTTTTAATGGACATTATGCCAGTACTTACTAAACTTAAAAACATTGACACTGCAGTGGTCCAGCCCTTGGTTCAGTCTACAATTACTCAGCTAGAGTATCTGTCAGAAAACGATGGTCACCACATGGAAATATTTGAATCTGCTACTTCTTCAAGTCATAATCTTGGGTCACAAAATTTCAATGACAAAAAAATAAATGACACTTCAACAATATCAGAGCAGAATTTATTCAACAGGTCACTGCTCAACTACAGCGTAGGATTCCACGGCAGAACACAAATGTAATCAATGCTCTTGATTCAACAGAAATACCCAACAGACAATATCTTCAACCTGTGGAAAATCATTTACATACAAGGATTTAATTCCTAATATAGCGGAGTTAGCTCTTATAGCTCCATTACAGACCTCAGACTGTGAGAGGGTTCTCAACACAGAATGATATTAAAACATCTGATATGAACAGATGTCTGCTGATAGAATAAATAAACTAATGAGAATTTGTTTGAGCAGAGCAAGTGTTGAAGACCTTAACTATGAAAGGGCTGTTCAAGTTTGGAAAATGTCCAAGAGCAGGAAAGCATTTACTAGCAACAAGTGACTCTAAAATCATGAGGGGAAGGGCTTTGCAAGCAGTAAATTAAAAGGTAAAGTGTTTTCTGTGCTAAATTGTTTAACCCCCTTTTTTCAAGTAGGGTCCTGTGTCCTTAACCACATGGGCCCGAATGGCCCCCTTTGGACAAAAGCTAGATTGAACACTGAATCAGTGACAATTTGTCGAAGAATGGCCTTTATTCACAGAGTGGTCTTTATTTGGAGGTGCCTGCAAACACACGTTTGATATATGTAAGCTTGAATAATTGATTGACCTTGCCTTGTTGAATCACTCCTAAAGACAGTCTGTTATTTATTGACAAATATAAGTTAGAAGATAAATATTATGTTTATGCTTACAATACTTTACAATTAAAAGTAAATTTGTTTGTTATTACATGACTTATTGTCACTGGGGTTTAATGCCATTTT
This sequence comes from Lutraria rhynchaena, assembly GCA_008271625.1. Classification (NCBI taxonomy): domain Eukaryota; kingdom Metazoa; phylum Mollusca; class Bivalvia; order Venerida; family Mactridae; genus Lutraria; species Lutraria rhynchaena. The sequence goes on from VIBL01000153.1 coordinate 1,020,842, forward strand.
TCAGTTATAAACTTCAACCAGTTCATCTGACCAGTTTTCCTGGACTGTATACTAACCAGTACTAACTTACCCTTCCAGAAGGAGCCAGGAACTTCTCCACATTTGGAGGAAAATCGACATTCTTGTTAATTTTCATATAAGGGTATAACCTGCTGCAACCGGGATTCGAACCCATATCTTCAGGTTATTGAGTTTGTTTATCCTCGCCTCTGGGTTATTCCCATATGGGCGAGCATTCACTATCTTTAACAATGAACTATAGTATAATGTATAGCCTATATTTGTAAAAACAATCTTTAAAACAATCTAGTAGGGGTAGGCTATTTTAGTGAACGTTTGTATGTGTGTCTATTTTATTGACTTATGTTGTTGAAACTATTTTAATATTCTTCTTTATTATATTACTATTTTTTAAAGACAAAAAGTGGGAAGAATCTATATTGTTGCAGTATAGCTGTGTTATTTTATTTACTTGCTGTTTTATTCTTATTTTAGTAAAACTATCCTGTTTCATTTTTTAATTAATATGACTAGTGATTAACTGTTTTATTTTATTACTTAATTGATAAAAAAGGAAAGGGGGGAAAAAAGGAAGGTGTTATTTTATTTGATCTTTTCTAATTTAAATTCTGAGATTTCTAACTTAGCTATTTTTTGGATTGTGTTAGGTGATAACTTGCTTTTATTGTTACTATTGGACATAGACTACCATCCTGATATTCACATATCTTGGATTTATTATTATTAAGAGATAAAAAGGTTTTGCCCAACTGGATACCATAGTAAATAAGTACTTTCCGATATGTGGTTTGCATTCTCTTTTACAACATATATAAGAGGATGCAAACTCTCAAGTGATTCTGATATAGCGTGTGCTTCATCTAAGGATCAGAATCACTTGTTTTTTGCGGCCAGCCGCATTTATATAAGTTTGATGAAGCCTTTGATACATATCGTAAAGTATGATGGTTTCAAACATAACCCACAGGACCTAAATTATAATTAATTGATTAAATTTATCTTAAAAAAAAAATCATGAACAATTCAGGACTGGTAGTCATCAAAAAATATGTTCATCCTCTGTGTAGTAATTAAAACAATAATTAAAATAGTAAGGGATAAAAAATAATGTCTTCTGGGGGAGCAAACAAAAAACGGCTAACTTTTTAGGGCCATAAAAATAACTAAGTAAAAGGGGACAAAAAGTGATAACTGTTAAAATTATATTGCATATACATATTTACAACTAAAATACTTTCTACACAGAGGGGTGAAACTTTATTAAAAATAAAGTAGTCCTTTTTTTCCCTCTTTTTTCCTTTCTTTTTGTTCAGAAATGCTGGTGGATCAGGTAAAGGCAACTCGTAACAAATATGCCCCAGTTTTTATACATATTTAAGGAAAAAATTCTGTGTTGATAGTGCATGCTATGATTCCAAAGACTGTGAGTGTTATAGTCTACACAGTACTTTGGTGGCATGCACTATTTGTATAGTGATATATTATTGGTATTTACTGGGTTTGAAGTTTTTATAGGGGTATTAAAATGTACTGATAGTCTGATAGTGACCTTAGCACTTTGATCAGTCCGATCAGTTTTTGGGGATTTTAATAAAAAGGGCCAGCCATTGAATATTGGGATCCAGAGTGCGGCCAAGAAGCTCAATCTGGGCTCAGTCATGTTTATTGTCCCATGACTGTTAATTGAGCTATCTGGTCACACCCAGACCCCAATTACAACTGTTATTAACTGGTAGGGTTTTTACTGGGGCTATTTGTTTTACATTTCAGTACTCCTGTAATGGGTGGGCCAGAATTCACTCCCTTTCCCAGTCCAGACATAAATGTGCTAGATTGTTGGAAAAAAAGTATTCATTTTCTTTTACAGTAATTTGAAGTTATTATCATTGAATTTATTCTTTTATTTTGTATACGTTTACAAAAGAAGAGTGAAAAATAGGAAAGAAAGAAAAATTAGACTTTATTCCACAAAGGTCTACACCTTTATATATATTAAATAATATAAGACTAAACATAGATATTAACTACTGAGAGGCATAATTTTGCCTCTGTATTAAACATGTTTATTCTTATTTAAAAATAATATGTATTTATAGTGCAAGATTTGTATCTATATTTATTATTGCTGTTGAGGTAATGTTTGAAATAATTTAAGTTTATTATTAAGAGAGTTGTTTTGCTGCCCAACTGATTGTGCAGTATATGATTAATTAGTAGGATATGTACTTCATGTAACAATAAGGTTATCATGATATTAAAAAAGGATTATTTATTTAATTATAAATGTATTTTTTCTTACTAATACAAGTGATACCATGTTTTATAGACAATCCATATTGTAATGAAGGTATCATGAAGTTAAAAGAGAAAAATTCCTTAAAATATTTTATGTTTATATTAAAATAAATGGGATAATGTTTAAGATAATTCATGTGTCAATGAAAGTCACAGCCTTAGATTTTATTTGTCATCTGACAAGATTTTATGTATTTTTCTAAGGCTTGGAAGACTGAGCTTTTTATTGCCCCGCTTGCCAAACTAGAGTAATATACAGACCGGCTTATCGGATGGTATAATTAAGGATGATAATTTGTTCTAAAAGGTCTAGTCTAGATTTACTGTGACAATTTTGAATTGATTGCAGCGCCGAAAGTGAGTCTGAGTAAATAACTGATTTTTGGGGTTTATGATGAAAAACCCAGCTTATTGAATTTATTAGGGCTATCATTTCTGCTGAATAAATTGAAAGATTATCAGAGAGTCTATCAACAGAGGAAAACTTTTTTGAAGGTATATAAAAAGCTGCTGCAACTTTGCCAGAATTTGGCCATTTAGAGCCATCCGTATAAATACTTCGATAATTATTGTGAAATTGATCAATATGTAAGGTGACATGAATTTTACTTAGGTGTGGAACGTCTGTTTTTGAGTTTTTTAAAGAGAGTGATAAATCTATATGAGGTGGGGACATTAACCATGGATGTTCAATTACTGGCCTGAAATCTGCTACCTGTATGTTTTTGAGACTGAATCCCCCCCACTAAGAGTTGAGTAAGGGCCCCAATTGGGGGGGGGCATTTTTTTGAGATTGCTCTTTGTGAAGTGACCAGTCCCAAAGATGGAGTTCATGGGGTTATTTCCCCTTGATTGTACTCTGGCCCAGTATTTGACAGTCCCAGATCTTCAGGTTACAGGTCCAGCACACTAACCACTGGACCGCAGCAGCCACAGGGCCTAAATGAAAGTAAACATAAAAATAGTCAAAGGGAAGTGTATAAAAAAGTATTACAATTCATTGTTTAGTCAAATTTCTTTTATGTAATCAATAATTGTTTCAGGCCTGACATTTTCAAAAACCAAAATGGATTTGAGTAATTTGTATATTTCAGGTAGCAATGCAGCCCTACAAATTGTCCCAAGGTGGGTACCATCCAGGAGAGGAGTTTTATCCTGCTTTTTTGTGTTCATGTATTGGGTGGGTTTCCATCTGTGAGACCTTGAGGAAGGTGATATATTGGGGAAGGTGGGATGTTCTGTTATGATGGTTATGTGCACAAATTGTATGTGGCTATTAAGTTAACACAATCAATTATTTATGTATAGTTCTGTCTTTTAGACTGATATGTTCCAAAGAAAAGTGCCGATATTGTCTATATGAATATAGAGTGTCATTACTCTAAGAGTGATAAAACAGTTATAGGATTGTACAGAGATTTGTATCTTATGTACCTTGTTTAGTGTACTTGGGTGGTTTGTTTGGTCTTTTGACATCTTGATCAAGAAGAAAATAACAGCCACTGTGAGAAGTCATTACAGTCACTGTTTTATTCATGTTACCCTTGAGCAGCAGTTTATCAGGAAAGGTAACTGTGGCAACTGGTTCTCATTCCATGCCACCGAAGTACAGACAGAGACAATAGGAAACAGATTATAGCAATATTGACATCTTTCCAACTGTCTACTTTTATTACAGTGTTGATGATCTATCCTTTAAACATGTTTTCAGACTTATGAAGATCCATTGACATTTGAAAATTTATAAACTGTTTAGGGTTACTTGACTAATGCTTGAAAAAAGAAGCCATGTTTTGGGTTATGTGGATAAGGCTTGAAAAGAGTAGCCATGTTAAGGATTACCTGATCAAACACATTTGGGTATAGGTAGGTAAAACTAGACTCTTAACATACTTATGAGAATACTAAGGTACAATTCATCCCAAACATTTGTGTACTTCGGATATTGTAGTTAGAAACTTCAGGGTAAGCTCCAAAAATCAATTAACCTTTACCTTTAGGCATAAGTAAGCCAGTAATTTATGTCAATGATGATGTTTTACATCTGTCTAACTCTCAGCTAAAACATGGTGTTAGTGTGAATTTTTAAGTGTTTTTTTCATGTTGTATCAATGGCACAGTAAAAATATACAAAATAATAACCAATTTTAAAGATTGACTAACCTGGCAGTTACCTATCTTACTTTTCTGAAAATTTTAAGAGGCTAGCACTGCCTCTTCTTGAGATATGGATTGAAACATGCTCCCAAAATGGCCATTTTAGTGTTATGCAATCTCACTTGAAAAAATACTACATAAAATACGAAATGCTCCTAATTTCAGTAAGAAATGATACATAAATTACAGGTACAGATACAGTTTTATACAGACTTCTGTCCTGTATGTTTTGCTGCTTGAATTAATGAATCAGTCAGAAATTAAGGATTTTATAAGTAAAATACTATCAGCAGTGGTTTTGTTTAAACACAAAAAAACACACTTGTTATATTCTAAAAATTGATATGAAATAACAATCAATTGAATTTAAATAAACATTAACCATTCTGTTATATGGTAAGTAAACAAAAGACGTTCATGTTTCAGGACTAGCCCAGGTTTTCACATGAATGATTATTCTTTCATAGGGCCTAAAAACAGGTTTGTTTCCGTTTACATGGCCAAAAAGATGTGGGTTGGTAGGTAGGAATTTTTTTATGTTTTTTGTTGTTTTTTTTTACATACTGGTATATAGGCAACACTGTATGGGAATATGTGTGCAATGAATTAACATCACTGAAAATTACTAAACTTTTAGATATTAAACGTAAAGGTATACAGATGGAAGAAAAATATCTTTTGCAATACTATAGGATGGAAATGGTGGATACAAAATTATGCATGCATGTTCATAAAAACTAAACTTGATTTGTGTAGAGGATACCTGCTTCTGATCCTTATGGCAGTTCTGTACCACCTTCCTGGCTTCATAAAAGATACATTTTCATGGTATTTCTATGACAGAATGTCTTTTTCACTCTTCCAGACTGAACAGTCTTTGGATAATGAGGGATGAGAGGTTTTGCAATTGGAACTGAGTGGTGTATCAGTGCTTCATTTTGAATCCAAAATGTATGGGTCCCAGGGACGCACATTTTTAAAAACAATGCGTCCCAACCTGAAACCAATGAGCCCAGTGCTTCATTTTGAATCCAAAATGTATGGGTCCCAGGGACGCACATTTTCAAAATCTTTGCGTCCCGAGCGAAATCTATACGTCCGGGACGCGGGACGCACGGCAAAATGAAACACTGGGTGTATTATTACATGTTTTGGAATCATGGTATGGACCCTGATGAGAACATTTAGCACAGATTGGACTGTTTTTACATTTGGTTCCATGATGTCTGTACTGCTGGCATCTAAAACAGGGCAGCAGGTTAGGCACGTACAGATCAACCATGACAGAATGGAATCTTTTTTGATTGTGGATGAAAGGTTTGGAGTTGAAATGCGCCATTTCTGCTTATACTGATGCATTTTACATCAGAAACAGCCTGTACCTTCAGATTATGTTGAGAGATTCACAGTAGAATTACTCCCATACAGGTGTGAAGTGTTTCATAAGCAAATACTTCAACCCTTCCTCTGAAGAAGTGTTCAACTGAAAGAAGATTTTTTTATTGTTGCTTTGAGAAACACCTCACAAACAACATTTTTCTTTTAGTTTTTAACTGACTTGGACATGCTGAAAATGGAGTTAATATGCTTTTCATTGACAATGGGAGAAAGCTTTATAATAGGTCAGGGTTTTTTATTAAGAAAAAGATGCTGATAATCAGTGTCTTCCCCTTGACATTTTTCCCCAAAGAAGCATTTTTCCCCTTGCTAAGATACATTATTCCTCTTTGAAGCTATTCAAAAATAGCAAAAGTTTACAATTTCAGTTTTAGTAGATTTAATTCTGCCAAAATGAGAATAAATCCTTGGCCAGAAAATCTAACTGATCAAGACTAACTGATCAATAGCACTAACTGATCAAGACAAGCCTGGTAGACCTGTTCAAATGTAGAAAAGGCAAAGATAATAACCCGTAGATTGTTGTTTTGAATGCTGTTGTCATAATCATTGATTCATGAAAAGATTGGTTTTTGTTATGCGACAGTGTATTGAAATTTGATAATTTCCCCAAATTTCTCCTTTTCTCATGATTTTCCCCTTTTGACCAGCATCCAGTGTCTTCCCCAATCCCTAAAAAAAAACCTGTAGGTTTATCATGAACCACTGCCAAAATGACAATGAATCTCAGAAAATTCTGCGTAGTAAATGCTGAAGATGTTTTGGGGATTGATTTGGAGACTGAGTCCAAAAAAGTGTACACTTGGTTTTTTTTTGGGGGGGATGCCATGATAGTTTAGTGATTTTCTTCAATGATGCTCCCACCAACCATGGAGTTAAACAAGGAGACATGACCGACACAGGTCATGACAGGGATACATCAGTGATATACTCTGAGCGAAAGGTTTAGATTGGACAAAAATATTCCTGCAGAATGTTTTCCAAGCTAAAACTGTCTATAGGAGATTATAAGTGTCAATCAAAGACCAAACATTTCACCAGATTAGCCCATGAGCCACCAACTTCTATGTCATTTTTAAATAAAAGTGAAGTTTACTCAACAGAGAAAAGACATAGCAATGGTCCTATGGTCTGGTATTTATGAAATGGAGAAGAGGAAATGAAAAATGATCTAGGGCAAAGCATAACCTACATTAGTGTTAGAACAGTGTATAAATGTGTAGTTCAAAGTTCCTTGGTCACTGTCATAATGGTATGGTCATACTGAAAGTAAACCTAATGTAAACTAGTTCGACCTAGTTAATGAATACTTTTGAATTTCTTATTTTTACATGGTGTGAAAGCTTAATTAGTGGAAATATCTTCAGTTACAGGACAATGAAATTAAAATAGTCAAAGTTAGAGCACAAGATGCACAAATAAAGATGATCATGACAGAGGATCATGCAGAAAAAGCAAAAATTACCTTGTGGAGAGAACTGGCCAGTGTTGAGCCAAGGCCTGGAGATTACATTACAGTAACTGATGTGGTTGTTAGTATATACAAGTATTAGCATTTCCAAAAATGCTTGGAATTGCCGTTCAACCAAGTATAAGAGATAAGATTAGAATATTGATTAAAGATTTCATAAATAAAGAATTAATTTCTGGTTTCATTTCTTATTGAGGGTTTGCAACACATTCTATAGTTACGATGATATTCAACTGGTTCCTGTTGACTTTGGTTGACGACATTCCTTTGGTGCGCTGCAACATGGAACAGGGACCAGTTAACGACAATATGAAGTGCCCTGAAAGAGCATATGTAAAATACATAATTAAAATATCAAATTATCACATTCAGAGGAAACAAAGGATATCATGATGAATTAAACTAGCATTCATATCTAGAAATTCATAAAATAAAATCCTACTTTTTGTAGAAATAGACTCATTTCTGTACAATAAAAGCTACTGTTTTCTAGTGAAATATTCGAAATGTTGTTTACCCCGAAAGGAGCCTACAAACTGGTTTCAAGCTTCATACATTAACAAGAGGGCCAAGATGGCCCTTTTTCGCTCACCTGAGTAAAGATTGCAACTTCTATGGTTTTCTTGTGATTTGACATGGTGACCTAGTTTTTGACTTGAGTTGTTCACAAAATTTCCATCCTATTTGACCTGGCGACCTAGTTTTTGACCCCAGATGACCCATGTTCGACCTTGTCCAAGATATTATTGGGACAAACATTCTGACTAGCTCTGATGAACATTCGCTTGAATGTGTAACCACTGGAGCATTAACAACCCCCAGGTGTGGTCGCTGGACGCCAGACGCCAGAGTAGACTGACTGATGTCTAGATTGTTCTCCTTTCTGATTGGCTTAGAGCAGTGTAAGGGAAGAAATGGTCAAATCACATAAGTCACCATCCGTGAACGGCAACAATAATTACTAGACATCACTTTAAACAACAGCAAAATCCACAGTAACAGTGAGTACCATTTTTATCAATTTTCCCAAAGATGAATTTATCATATCCTAACATTTGAATGAGATAAAGTCATTTGAATTTATAGCATTTCATATGTAACAGAGATAATTAGTTTCCTGAGAATGTTGTTTCATACAACAAAATGGTTCACTTGGAACTAAACTTATATTTTTTAAGACATGGTCTTTTTTTCAGAAAAGATCTTATCTAGTAGTAAAAAGAACTGTTGTTATAGAAGTGACATGTGTAGAGGACAATATAACAGAACTTCCCTTGAAGATAAAACCTCTGTTCTGACATGTTATTGGCTGCCATGGAAAGATTCTTTTGACAATTTGATGGAAAATGGATTGTTTCCCCTTGAAGGTGTCTACACAGAAAGTTTTTAAGTGTAGAAAGAAGTGTTTAAATTTCTTAAGTCATATCAATGGAAATCCCTATTAACTGAAATTAAATCTTTCACTGCCAATTGCACCATGTGGCAACTTGATGCAGAGTACCAGTGTCACCTTTTGGACTTTCAAAAAAAAGATCTCAGGTTTCTGTATTCAAACTATGGGTTTGACACATGATCACTGTGACAATTTAGTTCAAGACATAGCATTATCCACCACTAATTCAAGCAATCCATGTGGAGAAATTTGCAGTTACTTACAGAGGACAGGGTGAGCACAAGTAAGAAATATTTCGAACTGAAAATTGTGTCTTATCAGAAATTTTGCATTGAAAGAATTAACTGCAATTTATGTATCATCATTTTTATTGTTGAGAACCAAAAGAAATCTTCAAAATTTTCACCATTATTTGTTTCTGTACTTAATTCTAGTTATTGGTAATATTTTAAATAGTCATACCAACACCAACCTAACCTGTTGATGTTATTTTTATAATCTGCCTGTTTCTCGGAATTGTAAGGTTTCTGCCATAATTATGTTACTCTTACAAATGTTCTCACATTATCAGCAAATATAATTGTGCTAAATCTCTACTTGAACCTATCAATATGTAAACTTTGCCAAATTTTTACAATTATAGGTTAGATTCTTGGACCTAAGAGTGAATAAGCACTAATATTTAAAGCATATGGAGTATATTTTTATGTACATATTTTGCAAATGCCTTCCATTTTGATTTTTCAGTTTTTCATTTGACTAGTTTTTGATAAGCTTAAGCTTGGCTGGTCATTTTTATCTTAGTACTATTAAGATACAATGGTGTAAATCATTTGACCAATATATTGTTACCTGAGATGAGGATTTCATTATTTTTTACTACATCCCACTAAAAAGTAAAGCCAATACATCCTACGACATCCTATTTAAAAGGTTAGGTCAAATTTTAAGTCAAAGAGACACTAGGAATTATTAATATGTCATCACCAAACGAGGTTGCACTCTATCTTTTGTGTGCTCAAATTAATTTGTTTACGCTTGTAAGTTCATCAGGCACTTTTGTTTTGTACCCATAAATTTAAAGTATAAGTTGATATTATATAGAGAATATTATTATTTTGAATCATACATGGAGTGTTTATTTCATATTATGTAAGGAATATGAATAACCCTGTGTATTGGAAATTTGAAATGCTAAGCATGCTTTGGGCATTTTCAGGCCAGTTATTGAGTTTCTTTACCCTCACCACAATCCCATGTGAGCAAGCATTCACCATCTTTAACATAAACTTTGATGGGATTATAGCATGTTTATAAAAGACAATTTTAAAATAACATTACAAGGGCAGACGATTTTAATGAATGTTTGTATGTGTGTCTATTTTTTAACTTATGATGTTAAGACTATCACAATAATATTAAAGAAGGGTTTCTTTATTGTTTTTTTATAACTATTATCCTTCAATCTAACAGGAAGGGGTTAATAGCTATATTGTGTTCATAGCTATTTTAGTTTATAAAATTTATATTTTTCTATTACGGTTGCTCTTATTTAGGAATACATCATATAGTTGGTATAATAAGATCAACAACCAGCCTGTTATTCGCTTAACTTGGGGGTAATGTAATTAAAGAAATAAGTTTTTGCCCATTTGGATACCATAATAAATAAGTACTTTCCAATATGTGGTTTGCATTCTCTTTCACAACATATATAAGATGTAACTTCTTGAGTGAATCTGATGTAATGTTTGCTTCATCTGATAATCAGATTAACTAGCTTTTTGCATAATTTTTTTTAACCATTTTGGGAACCCAACTCCCAGAATTGGGAATTTAGCAACTTTGAGCAAAACTGGGAAATAGTCACATTGACTTTAAAATAATGAAATAAAACTAAAAATAAATATTATCTCTATTTTTGTTTTTAGATATTGATAACTTCGTTATTTAAATGATTCAGAAATTAAATAAACATTTGAACTGCTGTAAATGACTGCTGGTTTTTTTATTTGAGTGGGAAGTTTTGCCTTGCACTTAGGAAAAAAACATATTTTTGCTAGTGGGAACACAACCGAATATTGGTCGTCAAAACGCCCCAAAATAAACCCTGCAGTAGCATTTGTACAGGTTTGATGAAGACTTTGACACATACTGGAAAGTATGATGGGTTAAAAAATAACTCCCAGGGCCTAAATTGTAATTTATCAACAACATGTTTTCAAAGATATGAATTATACAGGACTGATAGTTATAAAACTAATAATCACCCTCTGTGTAGTAATAAAACATTGGTCAAAATAAATAGGACATAAAAAATAATATCACTCGGGTGAACTAGCATGAAACTACTTACTGTCTAGGACCATAAAACAAGAGGGCCATGATGGCCCTGCATCGCTCACCAGAATAAATGTCAATTAACTTGCTACTAAAAAGGTAATAAAGGTACACTTGTGGGCAAATAATGGGGAACAATAATAAACTTGATAAAGGACCATCAAAGGATACTACAAAGGAATATTCATGATGACTGAAGGATGCCACAGACCAAATTTGGTGATGATCCAACCATTGGTTCATGAAAACAAGTCATTTTTAGCTCTAGCAGCCCCCCAATCGGGGCCAACCATTTTTATTTCAGCAAATCTGATAGAACACTATCTAAACATGCTAAAAACCAAGGTATTTCTAATTTTAGCTCTAGTGGCCCCTAAAAGGGGCCGACCAAATTTATTTGAGCAAACTAGAGAGAGGACCATCTAAGGATGCTACAGACCAAGTTTGGTGATCATCCATCCATCCATTCGTTCATGAGGAGAAAACGTTTAAAGGTATTTCTATTTTTAAATTTATCAAAATACACATAATGTACTGCTGTTTTAGTCGTCGGCGTTAATCTAAGATGACGTATATCATTTTTGACGAAATATTTTTAGTAATGCTTCAGAGAGAGTAAGGCATTATACGTCATTTGCGAATGGTTCTGTTCCTCAAGCCAATAACACAGCTATGAATGAAAACACAGCTATGAATAGTGATTTTTTGTCCTATAATTATGGGTCAATTTTTTTGTCATTCTAAAATGTCGTATATGTTCGGCTGCAGCAGTCCGAGAATTTCGTATCAAGGAAATCGGCTAAATGATATATAAAGCCACTAATAAAGGTACTTATTATATTTTCTTAAAATATTTTGGTTCCTGCTACATTTTGAGAGCTCCAGATGCTATAATATAGAACTTAACATGTCACAAGTTATATGATGTTTTAGAATTACACAAACTTAATTTGTTTAGTTTTATAAGAAAGTTGCGCACATTTGTGGAATTACCAACATAAATTATATCCTTCGTTACTTCTCTCTAGATGTACTTACGTTGTCCTGAGTATCAAGTGTCAGATAATAACAACGAGAATTAGACAGTTTATGTATAATATACTAATGAATAAAACAAAAACAAGTATTTAATTTTTACATATCTTGTAGAATGGTGCAGTGTAGTTTTTTTCTTCAGAAAAAATCAAACAAGCTTGATGTGGCATTTTGCTAGTTTGTTTTAATCGTTTTCAGATGTCATTTTAAAGACTGTGCCAGATAAATCCATTTGAACTGCCTTCATAATGGTTTTCCTGATGAAAGCCTTAATTTCATACACTTAAGACGATTTGCGAGAAAACAGAATACATTGTCATATATGTGAGCCTGGAAAAGAACAACTGAATTGTTAAAATGGCAATATCAAGTATGTTTTTGTTTTGTTTTTATGTGACATTTAGTGCAATTTTTCAACAATTTTTCTGTTATTTACAGTGCCCGGTTCACCAAACCAGTTTTCCTGGACTGTATTCTAATCAGTACCAACTTACTCTCCCATAAGGAGTTGGCAACTTCTCCACATATGGAGGAAAAATTGACATTTTTGTCAAATTTTCATTGAAGAGTATGACCTGTCATGATCGTTATTTAAACCTGGACCTCCGAATTACAAATCCAGCACAGAAACCACTGGACCATGGTCGCGGCTTGGCAATATCAAGAGGTACACTCCTGGTACAAATGTCACTACAAAAACTGTTAAAGACGAACAGAGCTGTAGACGATAATAATAATCATGACAATTTGATAACACAAGTACACAATGTAAAAGAATTAACTAGAACTAGAGACTTCAGATGAAAATAGTAATGAAAACTTGAAGATATTTGTTGAAAATTTGAAAGAATCATCCAGTTCTAGAGACTTAAACTAAAATTCAAAACGGAAAATAATTCTCAGAGATGCGACAGGCTTACAATGTCAGTGTACCAGATGTAAGTAATCCTGATCTAACCCAAGTAAATGACCCAGAAGAAACGGCATTGACTGATGGTGAAGACAATACAGACAACAGAACGTATTGGTGAATTTCATGCACAAGAAAAAGTTGGATTTCAGTTGAATGACAGAATAACTTGAACAGGGACAAAAAAGAATATTATATAAAGGGATTAACACAGATACTACAGCCACAAACATTAATTTCTGAAGGAAGTACAGTGATTTTTTTACCTCTGCGTCCTGCGTCCAGAACGCAAACATATTGCCGTGGACGCAGATTTTCATTTTATGTGCATCCGCGGGACGAAAATAATTTCCGAGTAAAGAGTCTCATCTTGTTTCCACCCAGCATATTTATGATATTAAGCATTTTTCGGTCAAAAATTGTCCGTCGCGCCTCGGAGGGTAATATTTACAGTCGCACCGGTTGGTGTATTTTGTTACGGCGTACCTCATTCGCTAATCCTTCTGCTTTTAACCAATGGAATTTGTCGTAACAAGGTGAAGGTAAAAATTTCATTGTCATAACATTCGTCTGCAAAATGGGTCCCAAGAGGCAACGGACAAATGACGAAACGCAAAAAACATTGCACTGATTTTTTCATATGCCCACAGATAGTACCTCTTCCCGATCATGTAGTGAAATTAATCCCGATTCAAGCTCGATGGATAATCGTCCAAAAAAAATACGCAAGTGTAATAAAGTTTGGGAAAAACTCTTCAGTTTGCAAAAATGTATACAATGAGTATTTGAATACCTATCACGTACTTAAAAGTGTATAATTGTTATTTTTTGTTTTTGCTCTTACAATCATTTGAATATCTCAAAGTTTGGGACTCTCATTTTCAATATTGGGACTCATAGATTTTTAGTCCAGCGAGTCCTAGGACCCGAGCTTGTGAAACTGTAAAAAAATCACTGGAAGTAGAAGAAAACGTACGTAGCAGTATTTTCATTATATTTGTAATGCACGAATAGCTGTTATTAGCAACACATGGAATTGAAGTGAAAATGATAAAGTACTTCCTAAATGTGGTATAACATTTCAACAAGAAAACCAAACATCTTTGACATAAACTAAACATTTGGTTAATTATAAAACCATGATACAGTGGTCTTAGCTATTTTTCAACAAGTAAGCTTAAAACTAAGGAAAATAATCCTTTTTTTATGTTTTCCAAAAACGGGCAAAATCAACGTACAACGTTTTAGAATAACGATGATGTGATGAATGTATATATTTTCCAATTACCTGTATATCTGACTATTGAGTGTTTTGTGTAGCTATTTTTATGTGCAGTCACTGGTAATGGTTTGTGTAATATGATCATAATTTGCTATTTTTTGCTAATTTTTTTTAAATTCAGTGCCAATTAAGGACTTACAAAATCTTAACTTATAATACCAATATATATTAATAGAACAGAACTTGAACACTTCAGATTTTGATTTTGTGAGTCAATATATCGCAGACTAGAATACTAAACAACAATTTAAGACTTAAAAAAGATCACAATTTAAGATAAGTCTCCTTAAACATGATTTGCAAACTATAGCCATTAATCTTGGAAGTAGAATCTTAGAATTCAACCAAATAATTGTAAACTTGATAAAATAGTGGTTTTTGGCTGACAGAGCTAAAAATTTAGGCACACGCAGGCAATTAACAAAATGGCCTAATTGCAGCCAGAAGAGGCAATACGAAGTAAATATAGACTAAGCTGTATTGTTAAATTTCAAAAAAAGTCACGATGCTCAATGTTGTAGTGTTTTTATATTGTTCATATGTTTTTCATGTTCTCTTATTTTTAACATACTAAATATATACCTAAAAACCATTTCAAGTTATACTTCTCTTTTAACATCATCTTATGAGTTAAACCATTGGCAAAAATAGTTTGTGCAAGGACTTTTGGAGGGTACTGTTTATAAATCATTTTAAATATATTTCATCTTTAATTGATTTATTAAAGTTTTCTTAACTAAATATATTTTAAAGCTACAGGACATTTTTTTCACGAAATACATTTTTTACTGGAATGACTCTATAAAAATACCTACCTAAAGAAATTGTACTTATTTTATAAAAGAACAATAATAAATACAAAATCCATGAATGAAAGTATCAGCATTTTCAGTACTATTCCTTATGTAGGATTTTTTTCTCGGGAGAGCTTTGAAATATACCTATTTCTTTGCTAAAGAAAAGAAAACAATTGAAATAAAATTTTCTTTCATAGAAGTAGAATATTAATTGATTTGTGTAAAAATATTTTTAATACTACAAAATTAAAAACAAATTCCTACAGCTTTAATAAATATTTTGAAGTAGTAGTTGATGTTTCTTCATTGCATGGCAGATGCCATTTTCAAAAGGATAGTGCTACCCAAGTCAGTGAAATGGTCAAACGGGATTGTTGTACATAGATGGCCAAGAGAAAGGCTGGATGAACCAAGCTCTTGTATTCGACTAGGTCAAGAAAGTGCGAGGAGAACACCAGGCAGAACAACAAATGTCTTTACTGATCATAGATGCATTCCATACTCATCAGACACAGGAGTGAAGATGATTGTAAGATGACACTTGCTGTCATCGCGGGTGGAATGACTTCATTTCTACATCTCTGTGCTTGAGATACTGATATAACGATGTTCGTAATAAGCATGGAAAATTACATGACTAAGAACAAAAATAGACAGATGATCATTTCAGGGCATTTCAGGACTACATACATTTACATACATAAGTATTATCAGTACTTCAAATTGACACACACACAAAACGAATTCAAATTCAAAATTCCCTTAATAAATTGATTCGCTTTTGGAACCATGTAATAACAATTTTGTTGCCTTATACCACAAGTAAATCTCACACTTTAGTAGCGATTATGAAGACACAATTTTTTTTTCATCAGCTTTGATCATTTTCTTTGCCCAAAAAATATGTTACTTTCATACATAATTTTTTCCCAATATTTTATCTGACATTGCATCTGCATCTTATACACAGGTGACACCTATATATAGGTGTTTATGGCAATAAAAACACAGACAATATTATTTCAAATAAATCTGGACCAACAAGAAAAAACTTTACAATTTAGTAAAAATCCATAACATTTTGAACCAAAAATTGAAAAAATAGACAACTTAGAATAAAAAATATCCATATCCCCATACAAAGATAAAACTCCATTACTGTGAAGGCTGATTATTAGGTCTGAATATTACAGAGTATATAGTACAGAACTATTGTTTTAAGGTAGTGACCATACATATTGTATGGGATGGTGTTTTAAACCATGGTCACCACATGGGATTTAGCAAATCACTTGGTGGGTGAGGTCTTCATACAGGGATATAGCAGGAACCATGGAACAAGCCAAAATTGAAAAGCGAGTCACAATGGTATGGCCTGATGGCATAGAGTGCCATGCGGCTGTTGGCAACCCTGGAAGATCTGGATTCCTTCTAATAGTTTCAGCCAGCATTAGCAGGCAACCAATGTGCCTACATGTATTATGCTTTTATATGTACAGGATGCTGATACCAAACTTCTGCAGTTGAGAGGCCAAATTAGAGACTAACAAACTAGATTACATTGATAATACGTAAACTGTCATATACATGTATACTATTTAGGTATTTGACATTGGTAGACATTACAATTACAATTCTTAGAAATAACAGATATAGACAACTACACATGATATATGTGCAACAGTACCCCAAGATACACACCAGGGACTGAGGCCGGGGTAAAAACCCGGATTCCTCTCCTAGTGATTTTATAAAATAAAAACATCTAATTATAATTATTATCAAAATATTATATATTATTATTAAAATGTCGGAAAGTCAATGCTTCAAAGTAATTTTATAAAATAAAAGAATCTGATTAATATCATTATTGAAATATTACATATTATTAATAAAAATGTTGGAAAGTCAATGTTTCAAAGTGATTTTATAAAATAAAAACACCTAATTATAATCATTATTAAAATATTATATATTATTATTAAAATGTCAGAAGGTTAATGCTTCACAGTGATTTTATGAAATAAAAACATCTAATTATAAATATTATCAAAATATTATATATCATTATTAAAAATGTTAGAAAGTCAATGCTTCAAAGTGATTTTATAAGATAAAAACATCTGACTACAATTATTATTAAAATATAATATATTATTATTAAAATGTCAGAAGGCCAATGCTTCAAAGTGATTTTATGAAAAAAAATCTAATTATAATTGTTATTAAAATATTATATATTATTATTAAAAATGTTAATGCTTCAAAGTGATTTTAAAGATAAAAACAACTGATTATAATTGTGATTAAAATATTATATATTATTATCAAAAATGTTGGAAGGTCAATGTTTCAAAGTGATTTTATGAAATAAAAACATCTAATCATAATTATTATTAAAATATTATGTTATTATTAAAAATGTTGGAAAGTCAATGCTTCAAAGTGTTTTTATGAAATAAAAACATCTGATTACAATTATTATTGAAATATTAGATATTATTCAAAAAATTGGAAGGTCAATGCTTCAAAATAAAATAAAAGCATCTGAAAAGTTCCACAGCGAACAGGTGGCTAAGTATACACTGATGATCGTAATCATCATTTATTGCACATCATAGCCAAAAAAATCATACTCCACCATTCGGGCTCTGAACATTGCCAGTACCCAAATACTTGGATGTCTTTAGGCCTAGTGCTTTGTTGATATATATAGTCATTGATATATAAATATATGGTCATTGCTACTTGTACTATTAGACAACCATCACAGATAATTCTAATAGAACAAATACTAACCACTCAGCATTATAAATAGCATTCTAATAAGACATAGACACATGTTTTTTGTGGATCCTTTCAGATGCACAGGGCCTGGCTGATTTTATTCTGTAGTGTACATAATTTATAAAATAAGAAGGCATATGATGAATGTCTACAACAAAAAGTTATGTAAATTTAAAAATGAGAAGGCATATGATGAATGTCTACAACAAAAAGTTATGTAAATTTATAAAATGAGAAGGCATATGATGAATATCTACAACAAAAAGATATGTAAATTGCTCATGATAGAGCAAAAAAAATCAAGAAATTTGCTTGTCCCTCTGTAGGGTCAAATATCTAAAAAGTAGAATAGGTAAAACATACACAGCCAAAAAAACTGGTTAATTTCTTAAAAGTGACAGAAATGATAGCTTTACTTCTACATTCAAATCCAATGTTTCATTTCCAAATAACAAAAATGTGTGTGTCCCCAGGGTACAAAACACATAAAATGCTGATTTCAAAAAATACTGATATATGTACCATTGTCAGCATAAACTTACTCATGAGGGACTGTATTTGAATAAATAGGTTTTCAGAAAATTGCCAGTAAACCATATTGTCAACCATGAGACCTTCGAGTAACAAGCCTTCTGATTGTTGTTATCTGGTTTTCCATTCACCAGTAGGGGAGGGGGCCTTTTCCTTAAATTTGGGTAAAAAATAACATGGTATTTTTGCAAAAAGTTTGGGGAAAAACTGCAAGATTTTAAAGATATTTTCCAGTGGAGAAGACACCTATATGGCCCATGCCATGGAAGGAGAAAAAAACCTGTTTTATCAATATTTATAATTGACTGCAGAAGTTGTTTCCCCTGATTAGTCTGGCTCCTGCATTTGAACATTAATCAATAGTCTATTTCTATTTGTATAAACAAAACCAGAACATTGGTAAAGTTCAAAACTGAAAATGAATGCTGAACAAGAAAATGCCACAATCTGTTGATGTTTAGGCCAAGCTGGCGCAGGGAAATCTTTTCTTTTGAAGGAGATACAATGGAAACTGGCTGAAAACTTTAAAGTAACTAAAACTGCATGCTTCATACATGAAAAGAATTTGCATTTCAAAGATGTTGATGAAAACCTAAGAAACACTAATTGCCAAATTAAAGGTGAGTGTTCAGTGATAAATTAAAAGAAATTAGAATCAGTTGTAACAGATGAAGATCAGATAAAATTTTTTTTTCAAATTTCCATGAGAGGGTATGACCTACAGCAACCAGGATTTGAATCCGGATCTCCGGGTTACAAGTGTAACGCACTAACCACTGAACCATGGCTGCGGCCTAATTATTATTATCATAGGACACAACCTTTGGAACTTTTGTAGCTATTTATTCCAAATATACAAAAGGAATTTTGACTTTTATTTTGATTTTTGCGAGACAATTTGAAGTACTAGTAATACAGTAAAACTTCATTATTACGAGCATCAATATCATGAGCACCCATCTTATCTGAAGGCATTATTAAAGTCCGGTCAATTTTTTGGTTATTAGTTGTGCATAATTTATAACAATTAAGTACCACGTTAATCACCAGCATTTAGTCTGTTCTGATGACTCCTCGAAATAACCAGGTTTTACTGTACTTATGAAATGCTGTTACCAGCCATAAAAAGGACCATTTCCACATATTAAAAGGTGGTTGCCAAAACCGTCAAACTCTTCAACACATGGGTGCAGACCTTTTGTTGAAAATTTGAAGAAAAACGGAAGTTAGTGGTTAGTGACTATTGTGGGACCTCCCACTAACAAAGCTGATGCTGCTGGACAAGTCCACAATTACAGACCTGGATTATTCAAAGTTGGAAAAGGATTGTTTAATTGAGAGTCTGATATATATTTTGGCAGAATTAAATCCGCTAAAACTTAAATTGTAAACTTTTGCTACTTTTGAATAGCTTCAAAGAGGAATTATGCATCTTAGCGAGGGAAAAAATGCTTCTTTGGGGAAAAAATGTCGAGGGGAAGACACCGACTATCGGCATCACTTTCTTAGTAAAAAATCCCTGGATGGACATTCCCTAAGGGTTGTAAAATTGAGGTCATTCCACCTGAGATGATACTTTTGATAGCAAGGGTCACCTTACAACCCTCCGTCAACATCATCTTCACAACCAGGGTCCAATGAGCACAGAATGTTAAAGACCAGCAGAGACTTGGTCATCCTGCCAGGTCTTCTCACCCACACTTTCTTGACCCAGTTGAATACAATAACCTGGTCCATCCCACTTTCTCAAGGCCATGTACAATGATCTTCATTAGCCATTTCACTGTTTCGGGCAGCGTTATCCTTTTGAAAATGACATTATGATTGTCATCTCTGAGGAATAAGGTTGTATCTGACATTTTTTTGTTGAAAAAGATTTAATATACTTAAATATACATACATGTATATGATATAACAATATTGAACTTTTATTACAAAATTGAACTTGTCAAAACAATATTTGCCAAAAGGTAGAATCTCAAAATTGTTTGGTACCACAGGGTTGTATCTAAAATTGTATCACAAAAATATAAACAGAATTTTATTCTATATTCTAATAAAGATTGAGAGTTATGAAGATTTATAAGAAATGTAATAATACCTCATATTTGACAACATCATAATGTATATATATTTGATCAGTGATTCAATTTGTATGTTTTATATTTTTTCAACAATTCATTAACATTTTTCAATGTAGATCTGACAAGTAAATCAATGCACTTAAAATACATCTGTGAATGAAATAAACAATAAAATGATAATATATAATTTGAGTGAATCTTATTACTGTGAAAAACTGAAGTGTTTTAACAGAGAAAAATTTGAAGTCATTAGTTTGTAGATCTACTTCAGAAATGCATTTTCATGTTAAAACCACATTAGACATAATGTTTAATACTTACTATATCATTTTATCTTGGTATGATAAATATATTATAGCAGTAGTTCACCAAATTATACTAAATATATACAAATACCACCTTGATATGATGGTATAGTAAGAGATATAACCAATTAACAAGTCATTGTTTTTTTCTATAGGTATATAAACTGGAACACATGGCTTTTATATTGACTTACTGAAGATGAATATCTTGAATTTCATATAGAACATAAAAGGATTTGTAGAAAAAATAATAAAAATCATTTAAAGTAATCCAAAACAGTGTTTATCAAAAAAAAAAAAACTATTAGCAAGTCATTAAGAAACAAATACATTTAGGTTACAGGTTGCCTTCTTTATATTTTCTGACAAAAATTGAAACAGCCCAACTTCCTTGAAAATTTATGATATTTGTATTAATCTCAAGTAAAAGTGATCAAACTAAAGAGATAGTTTTGTTTTCTCAGACCATTTGAATCTTATTTTGTATAATGCAATTATCATGTTGAACATTATTTCACTTCGTTAAACAAGATCAAACCTTGTTGCACCAAATAAATGGAAAGAAAATGACTTTTATTAAGCAATGCAAAACCTGCTAGGTGGCGCTACCTGACTACTTTTTGCGGATTTTTTTTCCCGACCCTCATTACAGGTACCAAATTATACAGTCTATTTCGAGTCTAAAACGTTTAAAAATCATGGAACCAGAAATTCCAATGAAGGAAATGAAGGCAGTCCTAATGGGAGGAGCTGTTTTTTATGAATAAACATTAAAAATCGTAAAGAAAATGCATTCCGAAATTTTCGGACACAGAGCTTTTTAGTAATAAGGTAGCTTACGCTGGTTTTCATACCTTGTAATCACAGATTTGTTATTGTTTTAGTTAAATATCAATCATTATTAATCGAAAAATCATGTAATGCAGTAGAAATTTGCAGTTATCCCTATGAAAGCGCCACTGTTTATGTTCAAAACAATTCAGATTTTCCACCTCTTGTTTCACATAAACACTTACGCTGTGTCTTTCTTTTGTTGTCATTGTACTAAATCAGGTAAATATGTATAATGTAATCTCTACTCAACTGCAGATGAAACTTGTCTGGAGTTAATGACTCAAAATGAAGCCTTCAATTGAATTGATTTCACACCTAAAATTTTTGTAATGGACTCTTGACTGACCTGTATTAAGTTAAACACTGCTTTACTATTACAAAATTTATGAAGAAAATTATACTTTCATTTGTTCATTGGTCACATTATATCATGCTAGATCTCCTCGGTATAAAAATGTTATTTGTATGTAATACACACATTTATGTATTTAACAGTAACATCAATATTTCAAATCCAATCAAATTTTCAACTTTCATGAAATCATGAATTTTGTGCTACTGCTAGTCACTCATTCAACGAAGGTATTTCTTATTGGTTTCGTTTTCTTGGTTAGTATACAGTCCAGGAAAACTGGTTAGGTGAACCACAGTCACAGTATATAACTGAAAAATTGTTGAAAAATGGCATTAAACCCCAGTGACAATAAATTAAGTCATTAAAGACATGTTGTTCTGTATATTGTTACATGTTATGTTTGAAGTTTAGTTACTGTTACTGTTTACAGTTGAAACATTGAAATTCATCAGCTAAGAAAAGAAAAAAGAAAGTCATAGCTAAATTAATAATGAGTTCAATCAAGTTTTTGACAACTTAAAATTCAGGTAGCTTTCAAATGTTAATAGCATTTTAACATTTCTTTAAAAATTACCATGTTTTATACATAAAGCAAAGACATTTAAGTCTACTCTTTCTTAACTTTTTGATTTTAATTATTTGAATGCTAGCAAAAAGATTAAAAGATAATTCATTTCTTTTTACACATTTCTTTGAAAAATGTGACAATTGGACTATCAGACTTTGAAAACTATCTGAACTATCTGAACATAAAATATCAAGAATGACTTTGGTATGAGGAATTTTCTGTTTATTTTCATCTTCTGAAAGTGTCTTCATGAAAACAGAACATATTCATACAAATTTAAATGATGTCAAAGCATTTTTGTTTACCAGGTTGTTTTTTTTTTGGCTTATATATTGAGAAAATGGCAGTCCGAGCATAAAATATGAATATTCACTTCAGTAATACTTGTTTATGCATCAATATTCTCAAATGCAGTTGTTTAAAGTTATTAATACTGATAAGAGGTTTACAGAGATGTGACTTTTTAAGAACAAATCCAGTTTTAAAAAAATGCCTGTGCATTGCTATTTTAATATTTCATGCAGATACATTGTTGCGCTGAGATGACAATACAGGTCAGCAGCAAGAATCTAATTCCAGTGATAGTGACTAATGTAAATAAGTGTCTAATGATGATTCAAGTAAGAACAATAACAACAACTTACCTGGAATTATCCGTCAGTTTGTTGATTTAACTCCCAACCTCAGCAGGGCAAATCACAAGGGTACCGCATCACAAAAACAGAATCTCCTACAATACCCAATAAAACGTTCAGTTTCGTTAAATAAATACCACCACACCTTTCGTCCGTTACCTCAAGTCCATCCACATTTAGAATGTGTCTCAATCATCCAAATTACGACTGTTTAAACGCGTTTAAGATTTTCTAGACACAGAAAATGCAGGTCAATATTCAAATCGCACGCTTTTTCAGGCCCACATGAGCGGGATTGTAGGTTTCCCGTCCTGTATAAATTCTGCGGAAACACGTAGAAAGCGCTTTAGAACGGGAACCATTAGGTTACCTGGATTGTCTCGGGCCTGAACTGGCCCCCGTTCCAAGTACCGGTATAACTCGAGTCAACGAGAACCAGTTCGTCTCGGGCCTAATAATCGAGTATTTCGTTCCCTAGTTTTTCGACCCATGGTTATTTAGCTGAAAGTTACTTTAATCCTTTCCATTCAATAGTTGTAATTTTTGATATAGTGATTGTCCAAATCAGGAACTACAATGAGTGTCCTGTTATTATACGATACTCAATTTTTCCTGACACCAGAGACATATAATAACAATAATACTAAACACACCTTATAACAACAGGTAGAGGAATGACAACGCGTGCTAACCATAAATATATCTGAAATACACTGATCCGGCACAAAAGAATTATCCAGGAATGGTCTACTCACGTAAAATTAACAAAATCGTCGACTCCGTCATAGATTTCCACCTCGCTACGCCATTATGATTCAGCCAATGAAACGTCCGCTTACAAACAAATTACGGGGCAAAGGTCACTGTATCATGATATTTGAAGTTTCAATCATGCGACGATTTTTGTGAATTGAACGTGAGTAGAACGTTCCTGGATTACATTTTGGCGCTGAATCAGTGTATTTTAGTAATATTTATAGTAATCATGCGTTGTCATTACTGTGCCTGTTGTTTTAAAGTGTATTTAGTATGGTTATTCTGATCAATTTGGTGTTGCGAGGTCGCGTTCGACTTAACGAAATTGACGATTTTTCAGAGGAAAAAGATGAAATACCTGCTTCATCAATTTAAATTGAACCAACTGTTTATTGGTTATGTGTAGTATAATGTATTAGCTATCCGTAGACGCCAGGTATTAGAAATTTGAGCGATTTTTGAAAAGTTACGTAGTGTTAAACAAACTTGGTACAGAAACTGTCATTGCGGAAGTTGTAACCCTTGTATATGTATATAAGTAATATAGGTGTTTTTGGTCCGTGTCGCCATTTTAAACCCAATCCAACGTGCTAGCCCCCTTTGAGCTGAAATTTGAAACATTTGAACAGTTTATGCCGAAATATTAGTCACAAAATGAAATGCAGCACTTCTAGATGTCAGTATAAAGAAACGTTCATTCCATACGCATTTAACGTCATACATATTATAGTTCATTTAGAATATATGTCAACTATTTTGACGAGCCTTATAATTTGATTGTATATGTGTGCCACATTTTGTTTTTGGGACGTAAAGTACATGTACCTGATATTGCTATTATAGTTAACACTCAGCTTTGTTGACTAAATCTACGCTTTTCATTACTATGTTGGTTTAATCGTTTTACAGAATTTTCTATTCTCAATATTCATATTTCTGCATATAACCTGTGACAAGTTTTCATTATGGATTACAATAACTGTAACAAAAATTGGTGTAATGACGTTGAAGAAATATTTTCAAAACTCGATCTGGATAATTGATACCAGAAGTGTTATTAGTCTTAATCTGATAAAACTGTTGTACAACATTTTCATACTGAGATATTTAAAGAAAATGTTACTAAAGTGCTCCTTACCACATATCAAACTTGAAAATCACTAAAATGTCATGAAAATATGTAAAATAAAATACTCTAATAAATTTGTTTAATACTGCATGGGCACATTGTTAATATAGGAATTTTCATGTGTTATTATACATTGCCATATCCCTTGTATACCATTTATCACTGTCATTGTTTGCAGTCTCTATGTACTCATAACTAAAATGCGTATTCAAATGCACCAATGTTATTGTCAGATAATTTATTGTCATGTATGTAACATTGTTACATTCCCTAAAGCCCTTTAGTCTATTGAACTTAAAATAAATAAACTGTATGTATTGCAAGCTGATGGGTAATACACTCCATGTATGATGGTATGCATACAAACTTCTTAACACATGCATACTTAAAAATGATGAAATAATGCACAAATACGAAAAACATGAATGCATACTTTGAAATATATTGATATGCACAAACTTTGTAAAACAAGAATGCATGCTCTGAAATATATGCAAGTATACTTCGAAATACATGCAAGAATACTTTGAAACACACGAATACATACTATAAAGTACATTGGCACATACTACGGAATGCATGGATACATACTTTGGAATACAGGGATACATACTATGAAATAGTATACATAGATACTTACATTTTATAATATTACTACATGATATGAATGAAAAACAAGAGCAATATTCAATACATATTTTAAGAGTATAATCACTGAAGTAAATCTTTGAAGTCTGAAGTTTGAATTCCAAGATTTAATAATGTAATCAATGTTTTTTATTCAAGAGTTGTTTTGCGTAAAAAATGTCATTAGTGTCACAAGAAAACCCTCACAATTCTATGGCATTTTTGTTAAATTTATGACAATTGGTTTGTGCCAGACTTCAGGTCATTTTGTCCAACAATTAAGTGCCTTGATGATTGGAGATTTTAAATATGTTTGAAATTTAATATTTGCCCTTTTTATCTATGATAGCAGTATGCATAGAATTGTGATGACTTGAAGAAAAGTTAGTGCTGTGTTTTAAGTAAATGCAATCTCTTTCTTCTGTTGCTGCGTATACAGCCTGCTTAAAATTATCCAGCATTTAAAATTATTGCAAAGCATTGAGTTCAAGTAAATATCTCAATAGAAAATGGTAAATCTTATTTGAGTCCAATACACAGGTAAAAGTTCTGATTTTTGCTACAGTCTTAAAGTAACTGATGGGTAGCCTCTGACAAATATCAACTGAATGTAGTTGTATACTTTAGCAATCTTAGAGTGTGCCACTTAATTATATATAACATACTTAATCTGCTACAAAATGCCTTTTTAGTGATGAAATCTGCAATTTTGATTTCTAGACTCCTTATTCTTAGTCAAATCTTATTTTATAGTATTTGGTTACCAGTAAATGACTGATATGCTAAAGTTTTCCAAGATACATAGATAGCTCTCACAGTAAGGTAAATTGCCCATTCAAAGAATACATAGTATATGGATGTAGTACAACCATTTAAGTTTATATAGTATAACTGAGCACCCAACCTGATGGGGCCGTAAGTCACATGTTATTTTGTGTCATTTGCTATGTAGGTATTATAATATGTTCCTGATATAAGGGTTTAAATAACTATTTAGAAAATTTGTGTCAGTGTTGGCAAAGTTATATGACAATCAATGACATGAGACATCTCACATAAATAGTAAAATTTCCATTATGTGATATCTATTTCCCTTTAGACATTTGTTATTCAATAGAAATGTGGTAGAAACGTGTACTCCCAGATATTTGAAAGGGACTCCCAGAAATTATATAAAAAAAGCCTGTCTCCCCAAAACCAGAATGCTTGTATCTATATCTTATCATCTCATTCTTTTATCAAGCATCATGAGTGTACTAAAGAAAAAAAAACGTGTTTTGACTGAGAGTATTATAGATTTATCAGGTATAATGAAAACATAGTACATGTATGTATCTACATTTTACTGGTGTTCAAGTCTACAAAATCTGTGTATAATGGTCTAAGATAAAATACAGTATTGGCATTTCATATTCGTTGAAAGGTGTGAATTTAATGTGTTTACCGCAAACACAGCATATCCATTTTTCTAGATCGATGACAAAATGGATGACGGATATTTCTTTGTTTCTCTTTATATACTATAGTATATACATGCGGTTAGTTCCTAATTAGTATTTGATACACTCCGTTTAGTATTGATAACGGTTCGTATTCACAGAACATCAGCAGACATTATTTTACAAAAAAAATAAGCTAGCAAATCCCATTGTATTACTAGTCAGGTGTTGATAAAATATTGCCGTCATATTATTATGTTAATAACGGACACTATTTGGAGACTGTTAATCTAAACCAGACGAATCCAGAAAGACCAATTCCTGAAAGCGGTGTTTCCATCGTTGTTTATGTTTATAATTGACGAGTCATTTCTGTCGAGAATTTGGCCATTTAATGATTGCCGTGAAGTACGAATAGGCTTCATAAGTCTATACAATTAACCCTGAGTTAACGACAATCTATGATAAAGGTCACTTTATTGCACATAATTCTTGATGAAAAAAATTTTCTTCTGAAAAAAAGCACTAACTGCATACAGGTCAATTTATTTCGGCGTAGCCGTTTAAGATCGAATGATCTTTGACATTGTGATTTAACCATTGAAAACATCTATTAACGAAATAGCATTTTCCAGAGAGTTTCTCCCTTTGATAAAATTAATTGTGATTAGATAATATTGCCTCAAATTGATCGAACATATTTATTGGTTCCAAGTTATTACGTCTGTGTACTGCCTTTCGAAATGCACAAACGATTAGCGGTTATTACAAGTTCAATTAATCAAAATGCATAGCATTCCTATAATGTGGATGTGCAAGCGTTCCATGCTTCGCAAACAGTAATAATTTCATACAAAAAGAGAAATAATATAGGTACATTGAACAAGGAAAATTAGGATGTCCTATTTTGCATGCGGCATTCGCCAGTCTGTTACCTTAAGTCTGGTCATCTGGCCTCAATTGAAATGTTAAGATTGAAATCGTTTACTCAACATAAGGTATTTTCGCAAGTCGGAGTGTGTCGGTATTAGTTGAGAAAATAGACATTTCATAGTTTTTTTCAGGCCCCATTGTGGGTAACCCCATTTATTTGTCCCGGTCATAGATGTGTGTCAGTGGAGGACACATCCGACACACACCTTACAATGTTAGCAAGATATTTATACATATTTCTGTGTAAACAGTGAACAAAAGAAAAGAGAAAACAAATAAACAAAATAAACAAAATAGTGATGAAGAAAGGAGGGAGTGTGTGTTTTATGCATTAATAATCTTTTGCCATTTTTTTTATTGATTTTGACTAAATTATCATTTCTTAAGGCAACCATTTTTTCTAAATTGATATTGTGTATCAAATTTAATTTAAAAATATTGAAATATGGGATTGTTGTCAAAAATTTACATTTGTAAATGTATTGCTTAGCAAACATTAAAATAAAGATATTTGGTTATCATTTGTTTCGCAGAAAAATGCTGTTTCTTTGTTCATACTAATTCTATATTGTTTCTGATTTAGAAAATGTTATATCTGATTCCAAAAAAATGAATATGATGGCAATCCCAGAAAAGGTGGTCTAGGTTCTCTATGGGGCTGCTACAAAATGAACACATATTTGATTCTTTTAACCTTCATTTAGATAAGTAAGAATTTGTTGCAATCAACCTATGTATGAAGTTAAATTGAGAAGTTGTAATTTAATCTTTATCTGGTTTATTTCCCCATACGAATTCAAAAGATTTTTTCTTCAGTATTTTTAGTAAGTTGAGTGGTGGATTAGGTAATACAGTGAAGAGATAAGTTAATTGTGATAAAATTAACGTTTTGAAGACAGTGATGTTTGCCATCATATTTAATTTTCTGTTTTTCCATTTTTTCATTAATGCATCTATGTGTTGCATTTTATTCTCAAAATTTAAGTTAATCATCGTTTTTGAATTATTATGAAAAATGATTCCTAGCGATTTTGCCTGGTTCGAATTCCATTGTATTTGCTTTTTCTGGATTATATTAAATCATGTTGATTTCGTAGAGAACCTATTTTAAGAACAATGCACTTTGCATAATTTAATTTAAGTCCAGATATATTACCAAACTGTTCAAAGATGTGTATTGTATTATTAAAACTTTGTTTGCTTCCATCCAGAAGCATTGTAACAATTTGTCTGTAAACATTAACATTTTTAAACACAGTACCATGCATATTGATACCTTGGACTTTGGTGTTGCTTAGAATTTGGTGTGATAATATTTCTATACATAAAATAAAAATGTATGGGGATGTCTAACTCCTCACTCTACTGTAAAAACTTTGACATATACCCATTATCTGTTACACAACTATCAGGTTTATTGTAAAATAGTTATAGAAATATATTTCTACATGTACATTACATATATTTCTACATGTACATTACATATATTTCTACATATATATTACATATATTTCTACATATACAATACATATATTTCTACATATGTAGTACATATATTTCTACATATACATTACATATATTTCTACATATACATTACATATATTTCTACATATACATTACATATATTTCTACATATACATTACATATATATCCACATATACATTACATATATTTCTACATATACATTACATATATATTACATATATTTCTACATGTACATTACATATATTTCTACATATATATTACATGTATTTCTACATGTACATTACATATATTCCTACATGTACATTACATATATTTCTACATATACATTACATATATTCCTACACATATATTACATATATTTCTACATGTACATTACATGTATATCTACATGTACATTACATATATTTCTACATGTACAATATATATATTTGTTTACATATATATATATGTTTATTACTAATCTTACTATCTATTTCTAGATGAACATTTTATACATCGTATCTTTGAACTTAATCAGATCACCTACCATATTATAACAAGCATTTAGTTCTGTATAATATCATAGATTCATGTTCATTGATAATTTTCTCATAATCACTTTTCAAGAAATTTTTATGCTCAGATGTCTAATTATTCTCATAAATCATTTATTAATTATGCTTAAATCATAATAATCATGTTAGCTGGGAATATGCTTAATTCATTGATGTTAGTTTATGTTGTATATTTATCACAGAATTAGTTTTGTGGTAGTTGTTGTAAATACTTTCATTCTATATATTTTGATTTGTTTTGCATGGTTTTGTTTCTAGCAGAATGTCCTAAAAATTTCACAAAATAAGAAATGGCCCTTTCTGTACCCATGAGTTTGTTTACTAATCAATGATAATACTTGAATGAAGTTGACTCTTCATAGATATTATGCCCTAGGTTGGACCATGTCAACTTAATTAATGATTGTAATATAATTTAAGGGAATTCTAGAATTAAAGTCCAATTTATCCACCAAATTGAATGTAAGGGACTGTTAAGGTTTTCTAAGAAGATAACTTTGGTGCTGGAGATAAAAAACTTCTTGCAGTACATGTAAATTCACTTGCAATAACAACAAAATGAAGTCTATTTGTAATATACTGGTAAAATATGCTTCTGAGAATATGTGTAAAACCAAAGATATTTACACAAAAGGATATTTATTTAATGAGGTCCATTGGTATAAATCTTGAATGAATAAATTGATGTGTCCATGATTACCAACCAATTGAATGTAAATTTAGGGGGAGGGTATTCTTCCAATTATGGTCACCTTTCCATACAATATACAATTAGATAATATTTGTAGCATGTAATACTGTACAGTTAATAATTTTTATCAAACGCATAAAACTTCACAATTATTTAAAAGAAATACAATTTTTTGTATTCAGTTTTAGTGTTTTTACATGACTATTTCATGTATTGTTTCAGTAAGATTTTAAACAATTTGATAACTCTACTATTAATTATTATTAGAACATTTTTATTACTTTTATATGAAGTCTGTTGTAGGTGATGAAACTATAGGCACCTATAATTATGACTTATCACCTTTAAGTTTTCATTTATTGAATGTTTTAGATCTTGTTTCGCATTTTTTTCACATATTTAGTTCACTTGTTTGTTAGAGGTAACTGAAAACTGGTGCTATTTTTTAGATGTTATATCAATGTTTTAGTACTTAGGAAACATTTTGCTTTATGATTGTGTAAAATGTTGTAGTTAGTATCAAATTAAAACAAAGATCTTTTTACAGTCTACCCTGACTTTGCAAGAATTGGTTGTAGTTTGGCAGAAAATAAATGTATCAATCTTCTATTTGCCACTTTGGCTCTATACAAATATTTCTGGTAACAACAGACACTTGTTGGCAATGGTCATGATTTGTTTTCTCATAGCTGACTATGGTTAACATGATTGTATGGCTCAAACTGTGTATAGTCCTGTTGGTTTTAACCCTTTGCTTCATTAGCATATTTGGACTCTTCAAAATTCAAAGCAAATATACAAAACATCAATCTATTTAAGAAAATTGAATTATTTCTCTCTTACAGAGTGGAAAGCATTTTGGCAAAACAAGCTATTGTTTGATACAAGCAATGGATATTTATGCCACAATGTTTTTCAAAAGTTGTCTGCTCCAGATGTGGGGAAATGCAGTATTATGAGGCAAAGGGTTAAATATACTAGAAAAGATTCTTTAAAAAAAGCGGTTTAACTCTTATTTCAACTTTGCACCTTAAAATACATACCCAGTAATAATACATGTGATATATTTATATCCTCCAGACTTTTGGTGTGTGAATGTTCAAATACCATAAGCTATAGCAGGGGTGTACAATTGTTTAAGTGTAGCTGGTAAGCTACTAAAAGTAAAAGGTAGGTCTAGGTTTTAGGTCTGGGTTCTAGGGTTCCCCCAGTATGGGAAAAGTAGCCAATGAGAATGCTCAAATAGCTGTTTGATTTTTGCGGCTTCCAGCTCATTTCTACATCCCTGCTATTGGTCAAGATTACATAAAGAATTATGTGTCATAATGTAGTTATCAAAACTTTTTTTTTTTTTACTTTCTGCTCAGCTTAGATTGATAACCTGGGCCAAAAAATGGTACATACCTGTTCTGTGTATTTTAATCTACATGTAAATGAATGTTAACAGACATTTTGTTATATTTGTAGGACTAGAGCGAGGATTATGTGGCACATGTGGAGACATGTGGTTCTTATGTCTGAGGAAACAACTGAACACGTCTTATCAGAATGCTATAGAAGTCTCCAATGTAAGATTATCATATGTTGGGTTTGGTTCCATGAAAATCTTAACAAGATGGTTACACTTATAGATGACAACTAGTCCATCTATGAGAAGGGTGCCACTCATTCTAAAGACCAGTTATGTAATTTTCAGTTAGAGCATTTATGGTTTAATTTACAACTCTGAATAAAGACCACATCCAATAAAGAGGATTCCTTCACTCCTTAAAACTGGTTACTGTGGACAGGCTTGTGTGCTGTCATTTACTGAAATTTTCTTTTTGTCCTTATTTGACTTCTTTGTTGAGAGGTGTCAGTTTTGAAGCGTCAAGGTGAAGGTCACCTACAAAGACACTCCAATTTTTGAATGTTTATCTGACACTGGTTATACATGTTGTTGCATCATTAAGATCATATATATATGTGTATGTATATATATCTGGGATATTGGAGTATGAACAAATTTATGAAGTAAAGTTCGCCAATACATTGTGTTTTCAGCAGTAATACTAAGTTATATTTGAATATTTTGACCATGAAGGTATTTTTATTGATATTTCAGAGTGAAAGTAGTAAATGGTTTAAGATAGAGCTATTGTTTGAGTTTGCTCAGTGGCTGTGTGTAAAAGATTTCCTACTTGGAGACTGCACTGACCAGGTAGAATGGGTGACATATATCTTGTTAAATATGCAGACAGTGATAGATATCAAGAGAAGAAGGTAAAATTATAGTGGTCAAGTATAATCATTCAGTGTTCCAACTCACTACTGAAATAGGGTGTAAGCTTACCTCCTAAGTCTGAAATTTGGGGGTTAAAGAAGTATTTTGGGGGTATGAACATTTAGAAAAAACAATAGAGTAAGCAGTGCCATTATACAGATGATGCGTTTAGATTTCAATTTTTTTGAACGATCGTTTCATACAAACAAGAAAAGGTTACCTAGAAATCTTAAACTTGAAATAAATATAAGAAATTTTTGTCAAGTTGTAAAGTTTTCAATTTTAAACATAAAAGCATAGTTGCTATCTAGAATAAACTAAACCAGCCTGGTTTGTAATATTGTCACAAC
Source organism: Lutraria rhynchaena (assembly GCA_008271625.1). NCBI lineage: Eukaryota > Metazoa > Mollusca > Bivalvia > Venerida > Mactridae > Lutraria > Lutraria rhynchaena. The sequence goes on from VIBL01000153.1 coordinate 1,054,267, forward strand.
AACACACCAATCATGGAGAGTCTATTTTTGTTTCATGATGGGTTTTTACAGAAAATCGGTGATTTGCCCACAAACATATTCGTATGTATGTGATCTCCCATCTGATCAAAATGTGTTGCATGATTTCTGATTTTGTTGCGCGTTTTATGCAAGATTGTATGTGAGTGGGAGCACTGTAATTATTTTATCTTGTATTGAATCATGACGGTTTTATGAGTTAAACTCTTCACAACACTGAATTATCTCCCTTAGATCACCTTTTTCACTCACAAAATATCACATGACTATGGATCATACATAAAACATTAATGTGTATAACTTAAATGATAATTTAACGCAACAGCATATACACAAGTAACAGCTGGATGGTCAATCCTTTAAATAGGACCACCCATGGTAATGGAGACACTTCAAAAGTACCCATGGTGGTCCTATTAGCGGGGTGCTGCTCTAGTTCTCTAAGCATACTGTGTTATGATACAATGAGAAAAATGATTTAATAATACTATGATTATAATGTTTATATGATACTATGAGAAAAATGATTTAATGATAATATGAATATAATGTTTATATGATACTTTGAGAAAAATGATTTTATGATACTTTGAGAAAAATGATTTTATGACATTATGAGAAAAATGATTTTATGATACTTTGAGAAAAATGATTTCATGATACTATGAGAAAAATGATTTTATGATACTATGAGAAAAATGATTTCGTGATGCTATGAGAAAAATCATTTAAAGATACTATGAGAAAAATCGTTTAATGATACTATTGGAATAATGATTTTATGATACTTATGATACCACTAGGAAGATAAATCATTTTCTGATTTATTGATTTTCTATTTGATGTTTTTACAAAACTTTTTTATTTCCCCTGAAAAAAACATTTTAGAATCTAGAGATTAAAAGCATTTTTGTAGATGAAAAAAGTGTTTAAAAGTAGATCAAATGTTTTTTTGTGAAACTTTATTGTGAAGAAAGAACACTGTGAATGTTATGTTTGATGCTGTATCATGTATTAGATGTTTCCTTCTCTGCATTAAAACTGTAGTTTTACTGGTGTTAGAATAATTGCAAGTTGATTAGTCTTTTTCACATATTAGAGGTCCACCACTGGCTTTCATTCTGAAGATTGAGACCAATCCCAGTATTAAAGTATCTGATTGGCTGTCCTAGTGCATGTCAGAAAATTAACCAATGACAGTGTTAAAGTATCTGATTGGCTGTCCTGGTGCATGTCAGAAAATTAACCAATGACAGTGTTAAAGTATCTGATTGGCTGTCCTAGTGCATTTCAGAAAATTAACCAATGACAGTGTTACACACTCATTCTCAAAATAAGAGCCAATTTGTACAGTAAATCTTGGAATTCTTTGACCAGTTAAGATTCCTTTATTTTCATGTTGTTTTTCATACAAATGGCACCTGTAAACAAATTCTGATGTTACAATGAAACAGCAAAAGAACAATTTTATTATTGCCATCTCTGCTTGAAACTACTTAAAAAAACATCCTGTAAGATTCTGTCATGTAAACTGTTTATCGTGCTTTGAGTTATTTTTTTTCTTGTATATAATCAGTAATAAGTAGTTTGATATTTTAATCAGGAAAGCCCAACAAAGCTTTGATTTATATGTCACATTCTGAATGATAAAACATACTCTCCTTTTAATGGATATTGTTATCTCTATATTTATAAAAACATTTTAGTGACAGTGTAGTTTTGTGATTCACATTTGTTGTTTGTGATTGTTGTATTATGTTGTTTGTTGTATCACTCACACAGGGTTTCCACTGGACGTTATATTTTTTCCACCACATGTATGGAGAGAAGGGTGCGGGATACAAAAAAGTATGCTTAATTTGATTTTTTTTGCCACTTGCAGATTTATTTTGCCATTTGCAAAACTGGCAAATGGCAGCAGATACCCTGCTCACAGTAGCAAAGCTGCGGCTGAAAATGCTGAGGCCAAGAAAGCTGCTAAAGTTAAATGATGTTTGTACTGTGATAAAAATTACTTCTTGGTTTATCATCTATCTTTTAATCTTAATGTAGAATCTGACTACTTTCAACAAAAGTACCACATCTATATTGGGCAACCTCTCCAAAGCACTCGTCTCTTGAGCACAAACCTCCCTTCAACAACAGCATGATTTTTCCCTCTGTATGATTTAACTATTAATTCAAACTCTTAAGAGCAACAACCTTTCAACACCAACACAATTCTCCAAAAGTGTGTTGCTTGGGAGAGGTTGGACTGCACTGGAATGTTCTTATTTTACAATGTTAACAAATATGAGCAACTTCAAAATTATTTTTTGCTTAAAAGCTCTTTGGCTGCTTGTCATTATGAAAAATATTGTGGTGCCTTAGTAGTTAGGGATTCATTACTAAAAATTAATTTAACTAATATAAGTAGGCAATTATGGAATTACAGTAATTGTACAGCTATATGTAAGATTTAATTAATTTCGCTGTTGACTACCATGAATTAACTCTCTCATTTAAGAAGTAAAAAGACCAAAAAGGGCCACCAGTGAAACCAAAAGTGCCGTCAGGTAAGAAGAAGGATGTTGTTGTTTGTAAGGAACCAAGCAAGGTTAAAAAGGGTAAAGATGATGATGGTGATGAAACAGGAAGTGAACTCAATGCAAAGGGTGTAGTACCATAAGCCAAGGAAACCATTATTGGTAAGATCTGCTTGTTTTAATATTTTACTGTACTAGGTTCTACTCTATGTTTCCGGGATATTTTATTTATTTACGGCAGAGAGTTCATGTAATCTATTAAAACTCAATGAAACAAGAAATGTTTGCATCAAAACTGGATCATAATGGCATATTGATTTAGGATATTTTTGGTAATATGTAATTTCCTTGTTCATTTTGAATATCATTATTGAATAATCTTTCCTAAAAAGCTTGAACTTCATAATTACTTATAAATGTGTTCTGTTTTTGGTTGATTTATGCCCACTATTAATTCATGCCAATACTTACCTTGTTGTAAGTAGCTGCCAGCTCCACATGAATGATCAGCAATTGATGGCTTTAGACATAAAAATGCCTTCAATCAAATCTTCACTCAAAGTGTTCAAACCCATTCATCCAAGTTACATAGACCTGATGCTCTACACTTTGAGCTCAACAGGTGACCACATTATCTCTGTAATTTACTGTATACTTATTAGATTATCAATGAACTTTTCTTTCTTACAGGAATGTTACCTTCAAATCTATCATTGAAGGTACAGGATGTAGCGAGAGAATTAAGATTTTAGATGGTTTGGTACGACCTCACGTTCTTTTGACAGAGATTCTTGGACTTAGCTTACCCCAGTATGCTTACTATCTCCTCATGGATCATGCTTATCTCATCAGAATGTGGCAGGTAAGTCTATATTGAACTACTTCAAACTGATTATAACTCAATATTTAAGTTTAGATTTCCATTTTTGTTTTGGAAAATGTTTAACTTCCTACTCATGTAATAATGTTCATAATAATAACTGAACTGTACAACTTTTTTAGACCATCTTTGGGATTTTTTAGAGGTTTCATTTATCAAGTTGAAAATTTAATATACACAATTTACCGTGATGCATATTACAATATGATAGTAATAAAAAATTCATCTATTTTGGACGAGATTATTTTCCATGTGGGCCTCTACAAAACCATGGTGTGTTATATGCTATAGACTAATGAATAGCATGTCATTATAAAGATAGAATTTTATTATAATGTTTAGATATAAATCTTTGTAAATTAGGACTTTCATGATCATCCCCACCATGCCAAGGATTTTCAAAAAGAACTGCTGCTTTATTAAAATAATATGATATTTATCAGTGACACATATTTTGACATTGTTGAATGTACACATACGATATTTTAAAAAATTCATATTTTGCCTTTTTATACTTTTTTATACTTTGATACTATTTTTTCCAGGTTATTGAAGCCTTTAAGCATGATTTCATGACAGACTCTGGAATCAACAAACATACTGTACTTACATACATGTAAGTTAGTTTCGTTTCCCACATATTTTGGGGTAAATTGATTTTGTCTTTGTTGAACATTTTGCTTGTCATATTGCTCAAGTTATTCCCTTAAAGTTATAGTATTGGTAGTTTGTTAGTTGAAGTTTAGCAGAATTACTGTGAAGTAGGTGCAGGAACTCAACAGATGCATGACCAATGTTTGTCTCTTGATATGTATAGTGGAGACACTTCTGTGGCAGGCATCATATTTTAAACAGAAAAGCATATGAAGACAAATCACTAATATTATATATTTTTTTCTATTTATTTGCCCTTAAACATTGAGGACAAGGTCAGGTTATGTTTTTCTGGAGGCAGGCATACTTTTAATTTTTGTACATGTATTTCCTATTTTTTTATAGAGATGTAGACCCTTCACTATCTTGATTCCTTGATAGAATAATTAATGGCTACAACCACCTGACTTTACCTGCGCTAACTTTCAAAGACCTGTTGGCACAAGATCTCTATAGAACAATTCTCTCAAATACTTTGTGCATTCTTATGCTCTGGGTGTGTGCCTTGAATTTAATATGACAAATAGATAGAGTTTCCATGAGAAGATTTGTGTTCTTGTTGGTATTAGTAAAATCGATCAAGCTAAGTATGTATTTAATGACTGTAATGCCCTTGTTGAAACATTGTTTGATCTTTGTACATGTACAAGCATTTGGACAACATTTAGACAGATTTCCTTATTAGAATGGGATTCAGACACAAATTTAGTGTTGAGTTTGAAATGTTTACTGAGGAGAATCAATTCATTGTTTTGTCTGGATTCTGATTGCTCTTCAGATGTATTAGTCTTGAAAAAAAGGTCGTGTTTAAAATTGGAAACAAAAATGGAGTTAATAGGTTGGAACACTTCTTTTCGTTTTTTTCTTAACATCTTTATAACTGGTAATGATGTATTAGAGCAACAAACATGTCTAACCTCGGGTCACATTAAACTATATTTTATTTCTACTTGTTTCTGTATTTACAATACCTTCATCAGGAACTTCTTATGTGAGAATACAAGGCACAATTCATTTTCAAATATTTTCTTACTTTAGATTGTGCTGTTAGGAACTTTACAGTCAGTGCCAAAACCTCGGCTCAGTTTGGTAACCATAAACATGGCTATTTCTTTTCTGGCTCCATCCAAAAGATAAATGCTTCCACAAAATGTTGTGAACTATTTTTTCTATAAAACGATCACTTTTTCATTGCTTCTTGCTTTCAGGTCAAAAGAGAAGAAATCAAATTCTGGAAAGAGAAGAAAGCGCAGGTGATCAAAGAGGAAATGAGAGTCAGGGAGATCATCTCTAAACTGGCTACTGAAAGCAAGCAGTCCACACATAGCCTTCTGTCCAGAAGACTTGAAGCAATGGCTTTTGAAAAGGTTTGTACTTCTAGAATTCATTGATAATGGTAAAGACAATAAATATTTATATGTATTCTCTCCATCAATTTGTCTGCTATCCAGTGGTCTTTGTAAAGATAACAACTAAATTTTCTGTTATGAATTAATGTGATTTTTATTTACTTTTCCAGAGTGAAGACAAAATGCATTCTCATCTTTGTAAAGTTTTGGGTGCTGTACAATTCAGGGATGTCTGGACTGACACTGCTGAAATACTTATCAGACAGGTAGGTGAAGACAAAGTTATGGCCCCTTAATTTGTTTTTATGATTCTTGGTCCAATTATTATTTAACTGAAATTACATTTTACTTTCTCAGTGTAACCCCTTTATTTGTGCATTTGAATCCTGATGGCTGGGCAGAATCGTGGTTTAGAGGTAGAGCATCTGACCTCTGTTCCAAAGGTCCTGAGTTTGAATACTTACTTTGAAGTGTTTCGTTCATGAACTTCACAATCCCATTTTTTGGACGCAGCACTGGTGTAGTGTCCAGGAAGTGGATTTGAGCATGATTAATTTAAGCAAAATTGCTTGTTTCCTAATTTAGCTAAAGTAAATTAGTATATACTATACTAACCCTAAAGGCTACACTTTCCTTGCATCATTTGTTTGAAAACATTGTCTTAAGTCATTGTCTTACACTACTTATTCAAATAAACAAGGTTAGTATTGGTAAAGAATCCAGGGATTCTGGTTAGCCTGAGTGCCTGTCAGTATATAACTAAATACTGTTGAAAAACAGGTATAAAACCACAAAAACTTGGCCTGTAAAGTTATATTTTTAATGTTACAAGGTTGTATCTCTGTCTATATAAAGTATTATATACATTTTTAGGATGGGTCAAGTTGTGACTTTAGAATTTGAACATGAACAAGCTCATCTGCATTCAAAAACTGGTGTACAAACTTCTCCTGTTTTTACCCTTCAAGATTGTTTGATGTATTCCCTTGGTATAAGGACTCACAATGAACCTTTTGGTGAAATTCAAATTTCTGTATCAATACTTCTTGGTCAAAGAATTTAAAACAAGGTCAAAATTACTAAAACTTGATTAAATCATATCTAAGTTACAAAAAGGCATGGTCCATTTTAACGACCTGATAAATAACTAGATTCTGAAATTTGACCCACAAAAAATTTAATTCTTGATATAAAAATTAACCCAATTTGGGCAATTTTATGAAGCTGGTTGTCACAAATTTACACTTCTTTGATGAGATAATTACATATTAATAATATTGATATCCTGACTAAGACAATTGTGTGACTGGAAGGTTAGAAAAGGGAAATGAACATAACTCCACCCAACACTACCAATGTAAAATAAATGTTTAAACATATTCATGGTATGTATTGATTTGGAAATAATCAATTCTTAATAGATTTTAGGGTTTTATACATCATCATGCTACTTTCTGTTGTATACTTTTCAGGCTCGTGGTGTTTTAGACAAAGCTTTGACTGAATTCTTGAGAATACAAGATGAACGACCCAACAGATCCAGTGTGTTAGCTTTTGTAATTACAACGTTTGAAGCTAGGTGTGTTTATGTCAGTTTGTCTGTGCTTACATTAATATGTTATGTGTAAAAGTTCATGAAACTTCTGTAAAGATTCTGCCTTATTTTAGTTAACTTCGTACAGGATTTTGTCTTGTGAAGATGAATAATTTTATTTTAAATAATTACAGTCAAAACTCATTATATTGAAGTTCAAGGGACGTCACAAAATTGTTCGATATAAGCGAACTCAGATATGAAAATAATTGGATAAATTTTATGACTGAGTTTCCTTTTTAGAGCGATCGTTGGTCTGTTGTAATAATCATTTAATCGAGCAATTTTGTGTATGGGATAGGAATGGAACACATCATTTATACTTTTAATGTATTCAAAACATGCAACATTTATGTAAAATAACACAAACAAACAAAAATTACAAACACGATCACATGAACTGATTTTATATTTGCGAGTATAAACACTGAAATGTTTACATAAAAGTCATTAATTAAATATCGATTTCAGAGTTCAATTAAAAAATATCCAATCAGTAGAGAAATTAATAGGCATTTGTGATGGAGGTAAAGAAGTGAAAAATTCTTTTGTCAATTATTGACTTAATTGATTCAACATAGACAGCCACTATGTGGTTGAAAATCAATGTTTAACACCATAAATCTACTTTGATGTACAAAAATATTGAGACCAACAAATTCTAAATAAGTGATTTTTTTATATTTAAAAAGGATAAAATTCGGAACTTTATAATTTATACTAATATAAGCGGGAATTCGGTATAAGCGAGTTCGATATAATGAGTTTCTACTGTAACAAACTGTGCTAAAAGTATGTTAAATGATGCCTTCTGACTTTTTAGCTCACCAGAACTGAAGGTTCAGGGTGAGCTGTTAGGATGGGTAGGTGGATGCTCCGGCGTCAGTCGTCTGGCGTCAACAATGGTCTTCTCCTCAGAAACTTCCAGTCGGATTTACTTCAAATTTGCTGTACAGAAGCCTTTTGTCGTTCTAACTGCAATTTGCTCATATTGTTCCAGTCGAGTTAAAAATAGAAAAACCTTTAATCATCTTCTTCTCATGAACCAATGGATGGATCATCACCATACTTGGTCTGTAGCATCCTTATATAGACTTTTATCAGATTTGCTCAAATAAATATGGTTGGCCCCTTTTAGGGGCAGCTAGAGATAAAAATAGAAATACATTAAAATGACTTTTTCTCATGTTTCTATGGATGGATTATTACCAAACTTGGTTTTTAGCATTTTTAGATAGTGTTGTATCAGATTTGCTGAAATAAAAATGGTTGGCCTCAATTAGGGGCCGCTAGAGCTAAACATAGAAATACCTTAAAATGACTTCTTTTCATGAACCAGTGGTTGGATCATCACCATTTGGTCTGTGGCATCCTTCAGTCATCACGAATATTTTTTGTAGTATCCTTTGATGGTCCTTTATCAAGTTTACAACTTGTATATAGAGTTTTGCTTTCTACATTAAAAGGGTTATGGAGAAAAATTTTTATTGGAAGAATTTTCTTTCATTCTAATCATTTCCTTGCTTGTTAAAACAATTAATATGTACATTAATTGAAATACATTTATTGAGAATAAATCTGTTTAGAATACAGGGTTTCTACTTGTACTAGTGTTTGTATTGTAACTAAGTCTGACACACATTTATATTTATATAATTAGCAGGGTATGATTGTTCTGAAGGATGTTGTCAGCACAGCTGATGAAGTTTTGTGTGACATCAAGTCTCTGTATATTTGTACTAGTGTTTGTATTGTAACTAAGTATGACACACATTTATATTTATATAATTAGCAGGGTATGATTGTTCTGAAGGATGCTGTCAGCACAGCTGATGACGTTTTGTGTGACATCTAGTCTCTTCCAGAGGTGAGGACATGCTGTATATGTATTCAAGTTATTCTGATCACTGCATCGTTCTTGGTGTGATGATTTTATAAGACTGTTAATTTGTACCTGGTTACTTGTAGACGTACAATCTATAAAGTCATCTGAATATCCAGCTTTTATTCAAATTTATTTGGTTTTTCATCTTTTGTTGGAAAATTATTCCAAACATCATGTATCATTCTATATTAATGTCTGCTTCTTTGGTCATTTACCAAATCTTATGCCCGATATGGGAATATGGAGATTGTGGACGAATTTGACTTTGAACGGGATTCAAACTTATCACCTTCAGGTCTGTGATATGGCTGTCTTACTCAATAATGCTTCCCTAATATAATGTGACTGACTGGACTTTTATGTTTTCAGATTCATAACTTGTCATTGTCTGTTCAGTGAGAGGCAGCAGATATAAAGATAGCGTTTGCTGAATTAATGTAAGAAATATTCAGAGTTCATGCTAAAGAAATGTGAGGTAAACAATCAGAAAATCAAAGAAAGGGATCTGTGATAAAGGTGAAATTTTTTATAAAATAAAAGACAATCCCTTGAAAATTAACCTAAAATTAACTAACTTGTGTAGCCAGTGTGAGAAGGTAGCATATTTACAGCTCTGTCAGTTTTAAAGATTTTCAGCCTAATTGTGCATTATAAAACTCACATTTTATATGTGAGTGAAGTGTGTCAAATGGACTTTAATTTGGACTTATTTTCAGAGTGATTTCTTCAGACATTTTCATGGAATTATTGTTGGGTATATCAAATGAAATGAATATTATAACATCTACTGAGAGTTGTCATTTGCCAATTAGTTTGAATATATCATTAGATAAATAATATATCGATGATGTAACAGAACATGCGCAAAGTCCACACTCTTATTATACACTAAATAATGATAATAGTGAAGCATATGTTTAGGCATTATCAGACAGTATACTTACTGGTTGTATGGATATTGTTGAATTTATGCTAAACGACAATGAATCAGATATAAACTGTATTATGAATGAACAGGAATCAGCTATCATTCAAAGTGCTGCAGAATTCAAAAGATCTGCTAAGTCCAAAAAGAAATTGATGAATAAACCATGGTTCGACCATGATTGTAAATCTGCTAAAAAAACTGTGAGAACCTTTTTGAATAAATTTAGGTATAAGAGATGTGTAATTAACTTAAATTTGTATTTTTCAGCTAAGAAGGAATATAAATCATTATGCAAAAAGAAGGGCTATGAATATAATAAAACCTACCTATGTAAATTAGAAAAATCAATAAACAGCCCTAAGACATTTTGGAGAGAGATTAAAAAACTTTCTGTGAAAGCTGAATCTAAACCTAACATATCATCAGACAGTTGGTTTGAACAGTTTAGTAGCATCTTCTCATGTGGGGGATGAAGACTCAAATAGCATTGAGAAGAAGTTAGTGAAAAAAATAATTCTAATATTGACAAAATAGAGGACATGATTTTCAATTCTCCTATAAGTAATTCTGAAATACTACAATGTATTAAAAGTTCAGATGTTAGATAATCTTCGGAAGGGAATCTTACCACAGCATATCGTTTATGGTATTTATATACTTTTACCATTTATATATAAACTGTTTAATAGAATTTTTACTTCTGGTGAATTCCCTACACATTGGATTAAGTCTGTAATAATACACAATTATAAAAAAGTATCTATACATGCACCAAATAATTATAGAGTTATTGTTTGTTAGACATTATACTACTCAAAATTTGATAAGATAGCTTTTTAGATTGCTTATATTTGATTGGATATAAATGTCTACCAAACTTTTATTATTTTAATTATTTATGCATTTGTCTATTTGTTTGAAGATAGAAATAAGTTTTTGGTGATTTCATTGAAGCGTGACAGAAGCCAAAAGTTGAATGGGTGCTAAATTGACGTTTTCGTATAGATGTGCCAAATGTGAAATTTTGCTGCGAATGAATTGATTGAATTAATTTCTTGGTCAGTATCGAGTGTGATGTCCATTTGCATTGATAACCGCCTGACATCGCCGGCGCATGCTGCTAACAAGCCTCCGGATTGAGATTTGTGGGATTCGAACCCACTCCTTCAAGAGGGCCCATCTTAGCTCCTGGACTGTAGTGCGCTTAACAGGGTGGGCTGAAATGGCTCTCTGCAGCATGTCCCATACATGTTCTATGGGATTGAGGTCGGGGGAACGTGCCGGCCAGTCCATTCGGACGATGGTGGCAACATGGAGGTACCTGTTGATCACCATGGCCCTGTGTGGACTTGCATTGTCGTCCATTAAAATGAATTCAGGGCCTATAGCGCCAACGTACGGGCGAACATACATGTCCAGGATCTCATCGACGTACCGTTGGCCCATCAGACTGCCGTTATCCACGATATGAAGGTCAGTCTTGCCCTGCATGCTGATCCCCGCCCACACCATGATGGAACCCCCTCCATAGCGATCATGGTTTGCAATGCAAACAGGTGCAAAACGCTCATGGATCATTCTCCACACCCGTGCCCGTCTATCCGTGAAGTCCACACAAAATCTGGACTCATCGGTGAACAGTACCGGGGTCCAATCATTCAACGTCCATGTGACGTGACCTCGGGTCCATTGAAGGCGTGTTTGCAAATGCTGCCGCATCAATGGAATGCGGATTGCGGGTCTTCTAGCGCGCATACCAACACTATGGAGTCTGTTTCGTACTGTTTGAGTCGACACCCGCACTCCCGTTGCATTTTCAACGTCATTACGTAGTGTTGTTGCGTTCATAAACCGGTGATGTCGAGCTTGTATAACTAAAAACCTGTCTTCAGCCTGCGTTGTTGCTCTTTGACGACCACCCCCATGCCTGTGGGTAACGTCACCATAAGTTTGGTAACGGTTCCACATCCGTGAAACTACACTCTGTGACACGCCGAGTGCACGTGCCACGTGAGGCTGAGAACGCCCTGCTGCAAGCATCCCAACCCCCATATTCAATTCTTCCCTACTTAAACAATGCCATACGCGCAAATTCGCCATATTTTACGTATTCAGTAAGTTTTAAGCTGAATGTGTTAGATTCAAGTGAATAACTTGAAAGTGTGTACAATTGTACATGTGGCCACCACGCCTCTTTTCATGGGTAGCCTTTTCCCTGTGCAAATTGGGAAGCCATGGGCCGTAAAACTGCAGTAAAACTAACTGTACCTTGTAGTAAACACTCGAATAAATATACACACCAAAAATTGAGGGACTGCATTGCGTATGTTACAAAATATGTAGCATTGAAAAAGCTATCCTTATCAAATTTTGAGTAGTATATAAGCAAGGTATGCATAAATATTATTACCAAACATATTAGTTTCTATGTAGAAGCTTATAATCAGATATCAGAATGCCAAGCAGGCTTTTGGCCTAACTACTTAACAGCTGATAATTCTTATATACTTTACTCTGTTGTAAGTAAATATCTTAATATGTCTGGTAAACCTGTATATGTTGCCTTTGTGGACTTTCAGAAGGCATTTGATACTGTTAATAGACCTGTTTTGTTTAATATTTTGGTAAACAATGGTACTAAAAGTAAATTATACCAATCTATACTGTCCATATATTCATTTGTAAAAGCTTTTGTTAAAACAAACCTAGGTTACACTGACATATTCGAATGTCCAATAGGTGTAAAACAGGATTGTAATTGACGTAGTGCTGGGTGAGCTATAGTCATTAGTCGTCTACTCCGGCGTCTGGCGTCCACACCTACTGGTCGTTAATGCTCTAGTGGTCACACTTCTGAGCGAATCTTCATCAGACCTGGTCAGAATGTTTTTCTTAATAATATCTTGGACAAGTTTGAACATGGGTCATCTGGGGTCAAAAACTAGGTCACCAGGTCAAATCATAGAAAAACCTTGTTAACGATCTAGGGGTCACAGTTTTGATTGGATCTTCACCAAACCTTGTCCAAATGATTGTTACAATGATATCTTGGTTAAGCTGAGCATGGGTCATCTTGGGTCAAAAACTAGGTCACCTGGTCAAATCATAGAAAATCCATGTTAACACACTAGGGGTCACAGGTTTGATTGGAGGTTCACCAAACCTTGTCAAAATGCTTGTCTAAATGATATCTTGGACAAGACTGAACATGAGTCATCTGGGGTCAAAAACTAGGTCACCAGGTCAAATCACTGGAAACCTTGTAAACCCTCTAGAGGTCGCAGTTTTGATTGGATCTTCACCAGACCTTGTCACTTGGCGGTTGTTAGCACTCTAGTTTTTAATAATATCTTGGACAAGTTCGAACATCCGGGGTCACAAACAAGGCAACACAAACAAGTTGGATCATCTGGGGTCACAAACAAGGCCGATAGGTCAAATCCCCTTAAAGCTTTGTTAACTTTCTAGAAGTCACAGTTTTGATTGGATCTTATTAGAATGTTTGTATTATTGATTTCATGCACAGGTTTGAACATTGGTCAACTTAGGTTAAAAACTAGGTTTCTTGGTTCAATCACAGGAAAACTATAGAAGTTGCAATCTTTACTCAGGTGAGTGAAAAAGGGCTATCTTGGCCCTCTTGTTTAACAAGTCACTGGTTGAACTGTCTCAGCTTTAGGTTTGACATGTATACCTTTGTAAAATTACTAAAATACTGTACAGAAACAATGAATTTTGTGTAGGAAATGTTTGATCTGCTGCAGCTACTGACATTATTATAAGCTATGTATATGTTTCACTGTTATCATAAGATATCTTTATGTACCACTGTTACCGTAAGTTGTTTTTATGCACCACAGCACTATTTCTCAATAAGATATAATTATTTATTGCTACATGAACTTTCCTGTCCAACTGAATTTTATGGTAAATTATGAAATTGGCCAAAAAAGTAAAGTTCTTGAGAATAATATGTTGGGGGTATTTATGCTTTGTTACATTTTATTCTCTCCACACTAATTTCTCACTCCCTCACTATTTTCTCACCACACTTATTTCTCACTCCCCATACTATTCTCTTACCACACTTATTTCTCACTCCCCACACAGTTTTCTCACCACACTTATTTTCTCACCACACTTACTTCTCATTCACCACACTATTTTCTCACCATACTAATTTCTCACTCCCCACTCTATTTTCTCACCACACTTATTTCTCACTCCCTCACTTTTTTCTCACCACACTTATTTCTCACTCCCCATACTATTCTCTTACCACACTTATTTCTCACTCCCCACACAGTTTTCTCACCACACTTATTTTCTCACCACACTTACTTCTTATTCACCACACTATTTTCTCACCATACTAATTTCTCACTCCCAACACTATTTTCTCACCACACTTATTTCTCACTCCCCACTCCCTTACTAAGGGCCCACTTTCTTTCCCCATACCTGTTCCTTTGGTGCACTGCAATATTGATTACATGTAGGAAATGTAAGATACAGCATCAGAAGGTAGTTTTATTGTAGAAGTTTTCCTAAAAACTGTTGTTGCTATTGTCTTTGATACAACTAAAAAAAAGCACTGAATTATATCTTGTTTTTCTGTTCATTTTACATTCATTTAGTTAAACATACTCTTTATCCAATTTGCTGTACAAGGATTATTCTGTATTTTTGCTGTCCTTTTGATTACACAATATCTTTAGCTCACCTGAGCGCGTAGTGCTCAGTGAGCTATAGTGATCAGTCAGTCTACTCTGACATCTGTTGTCCACACCTGGAGGTTGTTAACACACTAGCGGTCACACTTTTGAGTGAATCTTCATCAGACCTCGTCAGAATGTTTGTCTCAATGATATCTTGCACAAGTTCGAACATGGATCATCTGGGGTCAAAAACTAGGTCACCAGGTCAAATCACTGGAAAACCTTGTTAACATTTTAGAGGTAACTTTTTTATTGGTTCTTCCCCAAACTTTGTCAGAAATGTTTATATTAATGATATTGTAAACAGGTTTGAATATGGGTCAACTCAGGTTAAAAACTAGGTCAAATCACAGGAAAACCATGGATTGTTGCTATCTTTACTCAGGTGAGTGAACAAGTTTTTGGGCCATCTTGGCCATTTTGTTTTGTGTTCAGTTTAAAACGGTTGAATGCTTTCCTGTCACTCCTTTTGTCAATAGGTTTTTACCATGAAATTCTCATGCTTTTTGCAAAAGTGAACACAAGTATTTGAGGAGAACCAGTTTTCCAGCAGTTTGTTAACTCACGGACACATGGTAGGCAGATATTTTACCTCTTTTCAGAGTTTAAGTAATTTTCATATCTAAGTAATGAAATTATATTTTAGACCAAGGTATGTTAGTTTTTACAGCTTTATTTTGCATTCTATCTCCAAAATAGGGCTTTGCACTTTGCTCTGGATATTTTCAGTGTAGTTTTCATTTCTTCATTATAACGATATTGTTGAATTATTGTTGAATGGTGATTTTTCATCTATTGATTTCATTGTTAGGATATTGGTGAATTATTGTCATCTCAATACATAATACTCAATTGAATACTCTAATACAGGTATCATCCATGATGTAATTTGTATTTTTATGTCCCGCCCCTTGAATGGATTTGGAGCCGTGGACCAGTGGTTAGTGCACTGGACTTGTAACCCAGAGATCCGGGTTCAAATTCCGGTCGCGACTGGTCATACCCTTCTATGAAAATTCAACAAAAATGTCGATTTTCCTCCGCATGTGGAGAAGTTGCTGGCTCCTTGCGGAAGGGTAAGTTAGTACTGGTTAGTATGCAGTCCAGGAAAACTGTTTAGGTGAACCGGTCACCGTATATAACTGAAAAATTGTTGAAAAATGGCATTAAATCCCGGTGACAACAAGTCACATAAAAACAATAAAACATTGAATGGATTTTACATATCACCCATATCACCAATTTCGATTTTACAAGAATTTTTCATGTTAATGATATTGTCATTTATAATAGTTTGAATGCTAATGGTTGACTATGTACATGATTATAACCATGACGTCTGTGTTAATTTGTCCTCAAAGATTATGATTTGACTTCTGCTGAATTTGCAGCATTGTTCTATGACTGAGGAACAAACTATGAATATCATGGTCAGCATTAAATGGACCTGTGGCTTCACCATTACACATGGCAACAAAACTTAGTTTTTGGCTTATCTGTTTTAAAGAAAATGTAGAGTTATTATGATTGCTGTGTTGTCATAGTCGTTGTCATTCAACTTTAATGTTATCTATTACTCAAATACTTCTAAAGATATTGTAGTGAGTGTAGGAATATGGGCCACTTTCAACAGCCTTGCTCTTGGTTTAACTCTTTAGCAACATGGTTGAGTGTCCGCCTACAGTGCTAGGGGTCCTTGGTTCGATCCCCAGTTCGATCCCCAGTTAGGACCATGGATTTTTCTCGCTCCTAATTTACTAATATTAACACAACAATTGGAACATTTGATATCATGACGAGGCGCAGTTGCAAGACAATGGACATTATTCTGAAAGCTATAATTTTGGAGTTATGCCCCCTTTTTAACTTAGAATTTTGATCGAAATTGCCTATTACATAGAATTATGTAAAAGAGATGAGCATTGGTTTCTCTCTGCTGAGCTCTAATTAATGAAGAAGACGTCTTTATACCATAATGAAGATACAAAAAACTAGATGATATGGCTATTGCGTTCTAAAGATCAGATATTGATTACATGTAGGAAATGTAAGATACAGCATCAGAAGGTAGTTTTATTGTAGAAGTTTTCCTAAAAACTGTTGATGCTATTGTCTTTGATACAACTAAAATTTAGGAACCAGTCTTTAATGCAACTAAAATTTAGGAATCAGTCTTTGACACAACTAAGATTTGGGATCCATTCTTTGATATAACTTAGATTTCGGAGGAAGATAAACTGGTCCCCGTTCCATGTTGCAGTGCACCAAAGGAACAGGTATGGGCTAAATTATCTGGCACTCTGTTTGGTCTATGAGTTTGAGCCATCTGATTGGCTGTCCATTCGTGAAACATTGGGGATTTCCGTATATCTGTTAAATATAAATGAAGATGTATCTGATGCCTGAATACTTTAGATACAAATTGCACTTTTTAATCCAAATAAAACAGTGAATGCTAAATTTAGTGACTCTGCATAAAATAATGTAGAGACCCTGAGGTTTTGATCTATTTTGAAATTACGCACAAAAATGCATCGAGCAAAAAAAATGTGAGGCGTTCTGAATGCAAAAAGTTTCGCAAGATCCTGAGGGTTCAGGGTGAGCTGTTAGGTTGGGTAGGTGGATGCTCTGGCGTCAGTCGTCTGGCGTCAACAATGGTCTTCTCCTCAAAAATTACCTGTCAGATTTACTTCAAATTTGCTGTGCAGAAGAAGCCTTTTAATGTTCTAACTGCAATTTGCTCATATTATTACCAGTTGACCCCTTTTAGGGATCACTAGAGCTATAAATAGAAAAACCTGTAATCATTTTCTTCTAATGAACCAATGGATGGATCATCACCAAACTTTGTCTGTAGCATCCTTATATGGACTTTTATCAGATTTGCTCAAATAAAAAAGGTTAGCCCCTTTTAGGGGCCACTAGAGCTAAAAATAGAAATACCTTTAAACGTCTTATTCTCATGAACCAACAGAGGGATAATCACCAAACTTGGTCTGTAGCATCCTTAGATGGTCCTTTCTCAAGTTTGCTCATATGAACATGGTCGGCCTCTTTTAGGGTCCGCTAAAACTAAAAATAAAAATACATCAAAATGACTTTTTCTCATGTTTCTATGGATGGATTATTACCAAACTTGGTTTTTAGCATCTTTAGATAGTGTTCTATCAGATTTGCTCAAATAAAATTGGTTGGCCCCAATTAGGTGCCGCTAGAGCTAAAAATAGAAATACCTTTAAATGTCTTCTTCACATGAACCACTGGATGGATCATCACCAAACTTGGTCTGTAGCATCCTTAGATCGTCTTCTCTCAAGTTTAATCAAATAAATTTGGTCAGCCCCTTTTAGGGGCCACTAGAGTTAAAATAGAAATACCTTAAAATGACTTTTTCTCATGATTCTATCGATGGATTGTTACCAAACTTGGTTTTTAGCATCTTTACTGAATAAAGTGTTCTATCAGATTTGCTGAAATAAAAATGGTTGACCCCTATTAGGGGCCGCTAGAGCTAAACATAGAAATACCTTAAAATGACTTCTTTTCATGAACCAGTGGTTGGATCATCACCAAATTTGGTCTGTGGCATCGTTCAGTCATCACGGATATTCTTTCGTAGTATCCTTTGATGGTCCTTTTTTTCAAGTTTATTTTTGTTCCCCATTATTTGCCCACAAGTGTACCTTTATTACCTTTTTAGTGACAAGTTAATTAATATTTATTCTGGTGACCGATGCAGGATCATCATAGCCCTCTTGTTTATGTTTTGTAACCTTTTTGTAACAAATACCATTGTTTATATATGCAAATAAAACAAACAGTTCATATATAGCTAGTATACTAATATATATATTTTCATAAAACATATTTACAAAACATATAACACATCAAAACAATATGCTACAAATTCATCTTACAGTAAAATACAGTGAAACCTCTCCAAAGCAGAACCCTTTTGGAGAATCAAAATTATGGTGTTGTTCAGAGGTTGTTGCTCTAAAGAGTTTAAATTAATAGGTAAATCGTACAGTGATAAAAGACCATGGTGTTGGATGAAGGGAGATTGTTGCTTAAAAGAGTGCTGCTTTGGAGAGGTTGCACTGTATTTACAATACAAACATTTAGTTCAGTACAAACATTTAACAAAACAGTTACTAATATATATTTACATAAAACACATTTACAAGAGTACTTCTATAATAAATCATTTATTATCAACTTCAACATTTTTTCAGCACCTTGTACGACACACACTTTTTGTTACGCAACACATGCAATTGTTAAATTAATAATCTTCATCAAGCAATACATTGATACTCCATGTATTGATATTTATTAAATGTTAAATTGAATCACCAACCCTCAATGTTATTATTTGTCCAAATGGTGTGTTGATACACAGACCATTATTCCACAAGAAACAGGGTTTCACGAAAACGGGATGGTCCACCTGCTAGGCTCTTTAGTTTAATAGTTAATATGGTTAATATCGTTAAGTGTTAAAGCAAAGTAAATTGTCATCTCCACTTTTGTTTGTTTCAATCATTAATGATATCAGTTCTTAATTTGTATTATTGACTTCAAATGATTTAGTCTTACACATTTATAAGTGTTTATCTTTGGTTGATGACACTGTATTATTTGTCTCTTCATAGAATGAATAACAATTATCATTGAATAATTGATGCATTTACCACTAATTTGAAATTATCAATGTAAAATAGACTGTAGTTATGGTTCTCATTAAAGGTTCTATGGCAAATTAAGACCATAAAGGTGAAGACACTGTTGCCTAGTAACAATATGCTCATACCTTTCAAACAACATAAACAATGTTAGAATGTGGTTTTCTCTAACTGGCATGGATTCTTTGCTCACATTTATCACTGGCATCATCTAATGCTGTTGCCAATCTATCAATGGAAATTTGATGTTGGAGGAATCAATCATCCAACTTGTAATTACCAGCACCCAGTATTGCACAATAATCCTCTATACTTTCTTTTTTAACAATGTCATAGAGCAGGTTTATAAATTTTAGTAGTTCTGTTTACACTCTTGCAATTGATGTCCAGTGTCTTTCACGTGTTTAGGTATTAGTTGGTTCAGTTACATGTTTCTTGAATTTGTTTATCTATGAAATATGGTTACCACTTTTCTTTCCCACATAAAAGTCTCTTTTTTAATTATGTCAGTAAGGTTTGCCAGATAAAACAGGATTGCCAACTTGATCCTCGAGATATGTTTTTGCTTAAGATGTTGGTTGTATCAAATGCGCGTAAAACCAGGTAGACATTGTTCAGTTGCTTTCACCTTCCAGTTACAAGTTTTGAAAGTTTCCTCGTATTTAAATTGTCTGCTACATCAGGGGAGAATGAACAATAAGACCTGTATGAATGAATGTTGACAGTAAAGTAATTGTATGTTGTTTTTTGTTTACATACTGATAGGTCTTTGTTTACTGTTGGGGTTACAATGAAGTGTCTAAGGTTGTTTGTCTTATTAAAGTCAAGAACAATCCTTCCTGTACTATGGAATTTCTTTATGTCAGTAATTTGTTGCTGGTTGAACAAGTTGATAACCAGATGCTGGAGCCGGTTTATGTGTTTCACAACCTGTGGGTTTTAGTCATTTCTTTGAGGCAAATAATTTGATTGGCAGTCTTTGTTGTAATGACTTAGTTAATGTTTAATTATACTTTATGCTTCTTAGCTGTTTCTCATTTCTTTGTTTATCTTTGTTATATTTTGATTTGGCATTCATTTTATGTTCAGCTGCCTTCACACTATAACATTTTAATTAGGGATGCGTGCGATTATCAAAAATGATTGGTGAATGTCAATGGGTGGGCGGGCTGGTGTCCATAATTTTTTCTGTGCACAATTCCTACATTTCTTAAGGGATTTTGACCAAACTTTAATATAACTATGATCACCAAAACCCGTGCATATTTTCAGGGTTTTGTGATTTTTATAATTTTTTTGTGGAATTATGGCCTTTTTTATGCACATGTAATATTCATCAAATGACCCAAGGCATGTTGCCGCTATCAAAGGTTTGACTCTAATACGGAAAGAGGAGAGTCTATATACCATCATATCATTCTGAAGAATTCTAAAGAAACCCCAGAAAACCAAACTTCCTCCGGTCCCAAGGGGATTCATTTTTCTGAGTTTCCATTGTACTGTGTTAATTTCAATCACTGTATTGTTGTATTATTGGCATGATATTTAATTGTATTAAACTATCTAATTAAGAAGGTTTTTGCCTATGCATGATAAGAATTGATAAGAACTTGTATCATTTTGAAAGCTAAATAAGGGGGTAATTAGGCATATTTTATTTCTCATATGATAAATATCACATATAAGAAACTGGTCAATCTTTATTTATGTTTATCAGGACACTAGTTAATATACAATCAAGTGCTGAAGTCGTTATAAAGGACACAGTACAGAGAGACCATGCTCAACAAAATGTTTTATTCAACTTAATATTTTAAGTCTACAACAGATCCTTCTAACATGTACTCCAGTATGTTTATGTGACTTCACTCTTATATTATCAGTTTACAAATTTCAGAGCCGGATTGTGATTTCTCATCAGAAGAGTTTAGAAAACACTTAGGAAAGGAATCTTTGACTGATATGATTTGGTGTATTGATGCTGGAATGACTGGATATGACCTGGATGATGATGTTTCTTCTTGATGACACAAAAAGAAGTGATAACAGTTTCAACAATATGCAAAAATGGTAAGTTCGGTGTGTGATCAGTCATATTGAAATTCTTTAACTTAATTTGAAAATCAATTGGAATTTATCACATAACCTGTGGTCCAGGAGTGCTTTAACCCGTGCCAGAAATATCGTTTGACACTGCCAAACCGTGCAATAAATATTCAAATTAGCCAAATCACTACATTTGCATATTTTGTATTACTACACTGCTACGATATTTGTAAACATGATCGACTTTTGATTCATAATGATTTTATTAATGAATAAAATTATGTTTGTGTAAATATTACGATTTTATGTCTTTTATCTTGCATTTTATCGCAAAACGATTAATAGAAACATGCACTACTTTTTGCGCACAGTAGTGAACAGTCTACACTAGACGTCCTGTATACAGGTCATCTTATAGTTTGTTTCATTTTCTGTGGTCATTTTTACGGTTATGTGATTAATAGAATCTTACATTCTTGCTCATCCTTTACCATTTTTATTAAACTCGTTGACAAAAACAGAACTGGGCAGAGCCTCGTGTCATATTATTTAGCCAACTCGTTTAATAAAAATGGTAAGGAATGAGCACTCATTCAAGATCCTCTATATGTAGCATCCAAAAATAATGTTATACAGTGAAACCTCCTCGAATGGTCACCTCCCTACAATGATCACCTTTCAACAATGGTCATGTCTCAACAATGGTCACCTTTCAACAATGATCACCTTTCAACAATGGTCACCTCCCAACAATGATCACCTTTCAACAATGGTCACCTCTCAACAATGGTCACCCCAACATTGGTCACTCTCAACAATTGCTTCCTTTCAACAATGGTCCATCCTATCAATGGTCACCTCCCAACAATGGTTATCTCTCAACAATGGTCACCTCCCAACAATGATCACTTTTCAACAATGGTCCCTCCCAACAATGGTCACCTCTCAACAGTGGTCACCCCCAACATTGGTCACTCTCAACAATTGTTTCCTCTCAACAATGGTCCCTCCTAGCATTGGTCACCTCCCAACAATGGTCCTTCTCAAGAACGGTCACCTCCAAACAATGGTCAACAGTGGTCATTGAGCATGATTAAGTTGCAAAACCTTGTTTTGTTATTAATGTTTAAAATGATTATGAACTAGTGCTTTGGAAAACCTGGTTTTCATGGAATTTCCATGCCTTGTTAAAAAATATTACCATGAATTAAAGTTGATTTTATACTGCAATCTTTTTGTAATTTTTTCTGTTATTTCAGGTTCTATTTTGTAGCAGAGGAAAAACCTAGATGAGTGTGGAAGCAGATATGTTGTTGTTAGAGAATGTTTACATCCTTGCGTTTGTGTTATTTTATTTGACCCTCAATCCACCCAAAATGAATTTCATATCTCAGATAGATATTATAAAGGTTACATGTAGGCTGAAACATGGTATTGGTGCTGATAGTAGTCTCACTTGCTCAAAGAAGTAAATTTTTAGATAGCATATTTACTTGGAGTAAATTGCAAAGTTCCCCTGTACAAATCAAGTTTTTCGTGAACATGCATACATCGTTTTTTATCTACCATTTCCATCCTATGGTATATCAAAAGATTTTTTCTTTCATTTTTACCTTTTTGTGAAGGGTCTAACCTTTTCTAAGCAGTAATTTACAATGATGTTAATTCATAGCACTACAAATTTTGGCCAATTTAGACATAAGATAAATACACATTAGCCAATGTAGGATTTATGTTTTTGAAATGAGAAAGAAAGAAACTATTGCAAAATAAACATTCAATGGTTACAGACACTACAGAATTTTGAATTTTGATATTTATGAAAGAACATTTATTCATTCATGGTCAGCACCAAAACCATGTTTCAGCTCTGTGCCCATACCATGTCATTGTTTGGTAATACAGCAAGCCAAGTTATCAAACTGATTGATTCGAAATCTTCTACTTCACGTAACAATGGTTAGTATACAGTCCAGGAAAACTGGTTAGGTGAACCGGTCGCTATTTATAACTAAAAAATTGTTGAAAAACAGCATTAACCCCCAGTGACAATAAGTCACATAAAAACAAACAAAACCAATCACGTTAGTTCTTTATCAGGTATGACCAACTAAAGTGGAGGCTAAGGCCAAAAGTGTGAACTACAGGCACAATGTTATGGTGTTTTGAAAGATGAGTAGTTTTTGCCTGAAAATAGGAAAATGTATTTTTCAACAAAATTTTGTCCAGAAAAATAGTTTTCCTGTTTTGAAGCTAAATCTGTTCATTTATCAAAAAAAAAACAGTACAGTAAACACTTGTATTTGTTTAAACGCCTATTATGTATGTTGAACATATTCAATGATGTTGTACGTTAATAGATAAAAATAATTGACATAATAAGATAAACAGAAATAAAAAAAGAATAAAGATGATGACCACCTTTAATGGGATGATTAATTATAAGAAAACATTACATTGCGCTTGTAGTTCACACTTTTGGCCTTAGAATAGAGCAGTTTGGTGATAAACTTTGCTTGCCATATTGCCAAAGTCATGTTGTATGGGCACACTGTGTAGATTGTTTCAAAGACATACCATTGTTAAGATGGCGGTTTTTAGACTCAAAGACCTTGCTGTTGTTGTCCAGATATGTCTATGAAAACAGGCTACAGCATCTTTAAAAATGTTCATGTAACCACTGTTCTGTTGTTATTCTTATTTCATGTGTTAAGAATTGTAGAATTGGAGATTTATTGTAATACAAGATTATTTGGATATTTAATACGGCTATTGTGAAAAGGTACAGCTGTAATACTGGAGAACCCATTTTTTCACATTTTGTGACATGTGAAAAGTCCAGAACAGATTATGGACTTATCAAAAATTTTCCCCTTGAATTTTGTTTGGCGTTTTTTCTTTTTTTTTTTTTTTTAATGCAAAATTTCCTTTCTGCTGTTTCATGATTTTCAGTATATTTACCAGTTTGCTGTTTTTCTTGTCTAATAAAAAATACTTATACATTTGTACTGTGTATTTAACTTGCTTGTCTGACTATAGTATGAAGTTTGTAAATGCTTATATACTATATTTTGCTTTTCTGTGTAGTAAAAATGCTGTTTTTCTTTTGTGTGCTGTAATTCTTTATTTGAACTTGTTTTCTGTATAGTATGAAATATTCAGGTAAATAAATCTGTTCATTTTATTTTCTTGTGTTTCTACAATATTTAATCAGTTCAAATTTAGGTCAGTCACTAGTTTACTAACAATGTACATTACTTGAATTAAGTTAATAAGCAAGTGACACACCTAAATTTATTTATCTAAAAACACCAACTAACAAAGCATGGTATTTGTTTATTTCCACAATATACAATGACAAGAATAAACATTCACGGGAAAGGCAACTTGTAAAAAATATCTGCATCTTCAAGTTAACAGTGCAGAAATACAGCACTGTGTAAAAACAAACCCATCAACATGACTTCTACTCACAGGCAGTAGTGACAGGCATGTCAAGGTAAGAATGGATCTCAGACGCCCAACACATTTTCAGTTCTTACTTTGACATGCCCATCACAATTGCCTGTAAGTAGAAGTCATGTTGATGGGTTTGGGGTTTTTTTGTGCAGTGCTGTATTTATGTTTGTGCATCCAAGCTCTCAAAACAATCCAGAAAACAACAGTCATAGACTCATATATACTCTCCAACAACCACAAACCAACACTCAGAAAACAGTAGAAACTCACTTATATTAAATTCCCACTTATGTCAATATATATATATATATATAATATGATCGCTCTAAAAGTAAACTCAGTTGTCAAATTTGTCCAATTATTTATATCAAAGTTCTTTTATATCGAACAATTTTACAAAGTCCCTTGAACTTCGATATAACGAGTTTCTACTGTATATAATCTTTAAATTCCTTTTCCAAGTCTATAATCTAATTACTAAGCAGCCATCAGAGCTTTATTTCCACCATTGATTGTTTGCATCCACAAAGAAACCCAGGAGTCGACACATATTTCTGTAAAAAAATAACTTACATGAGGTACAAGCTTTTGAAATGTATTCATCAATTGTGTACATTGTAACCTCAATCATGAAAGCAAAAAAAAACAGATCAAAACTGAAGCAAATCCACAAATTATGGAGCAAATGGTGAAGTTATGTATTAATCTGTTTTTAAACAGATGACCAAAAGATTGGCCTTTTTAATTACCCAAAGTGGCCAAACATTAACTAAATTGCACAAATACAGATATACAGAACCAACATCACTTACCTAAGGGAGATTTGTACATGATATCAGCCAAAGCCAGTAAGGGCCATGACTGAGCCAACACCATCATTGGCTTCAGCCAAGTATATGATCAGTGTGTCCAGCATCTCCCATTGTATTGCTCAAGAACATGGTGAAAGCCAAGTTCTGATGGAGTCATTATCAACCTGTAATCAGACAAAATGGAGAGACTTACAAGCAGCTTGAAAAGTTTGTTATATTTTGACTAAATCACACATAAATCTGGACGAGTTTTAAGGAAACAAGTGACAGGTACAAGTGTTTCTTCAAGAAGTATATCCTACCAAATTTCAGAATAATGGACATCAGCAGACTATAGACCTACAGTGAAAGAAATGAAAAATAATCTATAATGGATTCCATGTACAGTGTGCTTTAATCCACTACACATGTGTCCTTACTACCCCAAGTGTCCCTACAACATCAAGTGTCCTTACTATAACAAGTGTACTTACCACATAGTGTCCTTACTACATCAAGTGTACTTACTACATCAAGTGTACTTACTATAACAAGTGTACTTACCACACAGTGTCCTTACTACATCATGTGTCCTAACTACATCAAGTGTACTTACTACACAGTGTACTTACTACACAGTGTACTTACTACAACAAGTGTCCTTACTACACAGTGTCCTTAATACACAGTGTCCTTACTACAATAAAAGTCCTTACTATATAAAGTGCCCTTACTACATCAAGTGTCCTTACTAAATTAAGTGTCCTTACTAAATTAAGTGTCCTTACTACACCAAGTGTCCCTACTACATCATGTGTCCTTTCTGCACATAACTATGTTAAGTAAATCATTGTACATGTACAGATATATAGAATCAACAACACTTATATAAAGGGAGATTTGTACATCACATCAGCCAGAGCCAGTAAGGACTTCGACTGAGCCAACACCATCAGTTGGTGTCAGCCAAGTATATGATCAGTGCCTCAAACTGCCCACAGAACCAGCATTTGGGATTGCTCACAAACATGGTGAAAGCCAATTTCTTATTGAGTCAATATCCCAAAGATGAAGTATATTTCTGCTTGAAAGAAATATTAAAAGAAAGAATAATGCAACAGAATTAGTTCTCTGCTCAAGTAAACTGCTAGCTATATTAGGCAACATTGCACCAAACATCTGTCTCCAAAGAATAAGTGTTCACGTTAACTTTCAGAGTTTTTCCAAAAGCTGTCAGAGGACAACATGCTGGACTATCAAGTGCTTGTCAGAAAACAATGAAATGCTATGATGTATTCATCACATGTTGATAAATTTTCACTATAAAAATAATTGATCAGAAACTATTTCAATTTTACTAGCAAGGACCTTGACCTTGAAATTGACCCTGGTTGCCCCATCTGCTTCCTACATCAAGACCTTTATACAAACTATGTAAGTAACAAATGTGGTTGAAAAATATTCATTCAAATCAAAATATTAGATAAAAAACTATTAACTTCAATTTTAGTAACAATGACCTTGACCTTGATATCGACCCTCAGTGACCCCAAATATTTGTCAAATTAAGACCTTCATACAAACTATGTAACAAATTTGGTTGAAAAATATTCATCCAATCAAAAGTTATTTAACAAAACTTTTTTGTGCAAAAAAGTTGAAAAAGCCAAAAACCTAAAAGAAATTTGTTTTTGGTCAAAAAGTACAAATAACCTTAGATTAGATATTTCCTGACCCCTACACAAAGTTTTAAATGGATTGGACAAAAATCATAAATGAAAGAAGTTATAAGCATTCATACTACAGAAGGCAAAAGGTTTAACCAAATGCAACGCGAAAAATTCTACGGTCCAAACTGGGGATTGAACACAGGACCCCTAGCATTGTAGGCAGACACTAAACAACTTCACTAAAGACATAACCTAACAGCAAGGCTGTTGAAAGTGGCCTATTTTCCTACAAACACTACATATTTTACAAACTTTCCACTTATACCAGAAATGGAACAACCATTTTCGTTTCAATACAACTTTACATAAGCTGACACATAAAAGCTTATTGTAACAAGTCCACTTACCTGTAAATTCCAAGTCATAAATCTTTCAAAAAAACTTCACAATCAAAAACCACATCTGACCAGCATGCTTGCCTGTGAGCTTCTGATTTTTCCCGCTTTTAGTCAAGTGAACCTGATAGACAATATTATACGTGTTATCCAATGAATTACCAGGTTATATTCAAATAACTTACAAAACAAGATTCAGTTGACCAATAAAAAACTGCTTTACAAATTTAGAAGACACACCGAATCTCGTCTTGTCTCAAACAAAAAGGTGTGTTCCATGCAGTCACCAACTTTCTTATCAAAACAAAGATTTATTTCAACACATACCTGTAAGTTTGATAAATTGATATTGTAAACAATGAAAGCTAATCCCATTATATAAATCTATAGTTAGGACACACATTTAAAAAAATGAACATTATTAAATTATCATTAATGTACCATTATTAACACAGGTTTTCACTAGACGTCAAAAGCTGAGGGTCAAAAATGGTTTGGTTTAGTTTAATAACTTAAATTCAATCTACACATACCCATATTCTACTTGCCATCACAAATTATAAATGGGCGTATTTTGCAATAGCGCTTTTGTTTTAGAACATATTATGATGTTATGTTTACTCAATCACCTAAAAAAAAGTTAAGGCATTAAATATATCATTCTTTATTGATTTTGTACTATTTATTTGGTGTAAGAGATAATAAGTTTATGCAGTACTAACGTTTTTGGTCATTTCTTTTTTACTCCGTTTTAATCAAATAATCACTGACTTTTGTCCCTGAAGAATCAATTATATATTCTTGGACTGATTACAATCAGTAATTTTCAGACAATATGTACATTTGTTAGAGTGTATGCATGTTTATAAGACTATAAGTGTGTTTATCAGACTATATGCATGTTTATCAGACTGGAGATGTGTTTATCAGACTGGAGGTGTGTTTGTTAGATTGTGTGCATGTTTACCAGACTATGTGTTTTTGTCAGACTGCATGTATGTTTCTCAGGCAATATGTGAGTTAGATTGTATGCATGTTTTAGACAATATGTATTTATCAGACTGTATGGATGTTTGTTAGACTATATGTGTATTTGTCAGATTATATTTGTGTTTGGCAGACTGTATGTGTGTTTGTCAGGCTATATGTGTGTTTATCAGACTATATGTGCGTTTGTCAGACTGTAGGTGTGTATGTTAGATTGCATGCTAGTTAGATATTCTGGAGAGGGGTTGGGCATTAGTAGTGACAGCTAAATTGACTTAAATTATGCCCTTGTACAATTCTGTTTATATCTTTCAGAGCCATAATTTATCTAGTGCAACCTGTGGTTTTGCAAACACTTCAGTACTCTTCCCTGGGTTTAGAGCTTCAACCAGAAACACTGGCAGGACAGTTGGAAACAAAAAACAAAATGGTTGGACTGCCACATTCTATTGCTTATCATCATCCAGTCAGAAAAAATCCCAAGCACTGTTGAGAAAGAAATTCTAAACAAATGCAGATTAGGTTTGAAAAAAAATAAGACTGAACAACAATTTGTCTGAAGAACAGGTGATGTCTCTTTTAGAAAGTCCAGATGGCTTCAATCAGTTGAAAAGTTGTGGTGGATCCGAATTATTAAGAACATTAGCAAATGGAAGAAATTTAACATGTATTCCTTCTCCATGGACAGCAAATGACTTAAAATTGAATGTCGGACCACAGGCCCGAATATATAATCGACCCATTCAACATGATGTTGAAACAGTGCCTATTCAGTCAGCAACAGAACCCTCTGCTAAGGTAACCTGTGAAAAGTGTGCTGTTCAAATCAGCGTTCACAATCTAAGAGAACACATCAACTCTTGTGGTATGGAACATTATGAAAGTATTGTTACTGCACACCAATCTTCTGAAAACATTCGAACCATGGACAACAATCAACAATATGAATATTTACCAGTAGTATCAGTGAATCAACCTACTGAAAGCATTCCTACAAGTGATACTGATCAATTACTTGAGCCAGATTCAAGTGCAACAATGGAATATATTCTGTATTATAAACAGATGGAGCCTCATGACAGCAAAGCGGAACCTGGATTAGAATTGCCTGATTTGCAAACAGCTGAAAACCCTTCACTTATGAATCAAAAAGAACATGAGCCTAAACTATCTGAAGTTGTTTGTAGTATTATACGAAACTGCAAAGAGAGGAACATTGGTAGCCCAGTTGAAATATTAAGAAAAAGCCAATCGGAGATTGTTTTAGGGAGGTCTCAAGAGATAGAAGACCCAGACACAAGTTTTGAAGGGGAAACAACTTTTATTACTGTGAATCGGGATAATGTACTTGCAACAAGTCTTGAGGAAATTACTGAATTAATGCCAAATGAACTTCAACATACACTGGAGGTTCAGTTTTATAATGAGGTACTTTAAGTAGGATTTACCCTTACTCTGTAGCAACAGGGTAAACATCATTTTAACCATACAGAGAAAATAAGTTTCTTTATTGTGTCATCATTTGAATTTGACATAAACTGTTAATTTTAATTGTGTTAAATTTACATGTAACTAGTAACAATTATTGAAGATATAAGATCTTTCATAGCTATGTAGATACTTTACATTTTTAACACAGAACTTTTCTTACAATAGACAAAAATAGAACTTAATTATAATAATAATTTTACCTTGATCTGCTTACTAACAATTCAAAATCTCTGAAAGTTACAAATATTTATAACATTCCTTTGTTTAAAGGTTGCAGCAGACTGTGGTGGACCAAGGAAAGATTCTTTTAGGCTGGTACTGCAGGAGATCAAAGAAAAATACTTTGATAATGGAATTATTACTATGATGGAATTCTAATGGGTTTGTTCAAGTAAGTTTTAACACAAGTCTGTATCTAAAAATTATTTGATTGAGTAGAAGGTATAATTGTAGCTCTGCATTTTAACATGGTGCTTTTGATGTCCAATTGTTAAGACCAGTTAGGAAGGCAAATACATAATTTTGTTAATTAAAACTGACACATGTATATAAATAATTGAAATATTCAGTGCTCATGAAGAGATTCAATCAAACCAAGTCTCTGGTTTTCACTTTGGTACTGCTTTGTGTGCTTCTAAGAAATCTCATTTAAGAATTTCATTTTTTGCTAAAGCCTACTTGCCTGGTTTTAGAATAATTTAGCACATATGTTTCTTGTTTAAATTTGCACTATGATTGTTCAAATAATCCTGAAATGAAACTCTTCCAGGAAAGTTCAGATTTTTCAAAACAAGGTCATATTACTCCACATGAGGGTTCAGGAGGTACTGATGAAGGATTGAAGACTGTAATGGTCTCCTTCTTTTTTATGACATTTTTGTTTATTTTGCAGCTTTGAGCATCCTACAGAATGGCAAGATGCCAGTGTTCTTGAAACCCGAGTTGGTGCAAGAAGTGTATGATGTAGCAGAGCTAAAATCTTCTGCCATAAACTATCTTAGACAAGGCTTGAATGTTTTAGGGATGTTCGATGTACGTGCATTATTTACGCACCAATAATTTATCTTAACTTTCTAAGATATCTACCAGTTGGTGGTTGCACAAACCATCAACCAAGTGTCAAAATGAACTCCTTCAAAGGTGTCACTTGGTTTAGCTCAGCTAAGCACTAAGTGCTCAAGGAGAGCTTTTGTGGTCACTCACTATCTGACAGGCGTACATCCTTCCACACTTTCCTTTAAACAAGACTCATAAGCCATTGGGTTTCCTTGTTGTCATCATTATAATCATAACCTCTATTACAATGTTTATGTTTACTTCTTTTATTGCTATGACAATGTATAACTTTACTGAATAAAACCCCCATGTATCTAAGTCATTTCTCTCTATAAAATCATATGTATAGAGAAACTGTCTTCCTAAAGTTAATATTGTTCTATGTATTTGTCTGAAAAACATTCAAATAATTTTGATACAATAATTCCTGGTGAGTGGTGTATTTCCATTATGACCTTACTGTACTTGAGGTTTTTTATTGGAAAAAATATTCAGGCCAAGAGTACATATACATAAAGCCTATGTATTTTGTGTATAGTATTGCATAGACATACCAATGTCAAAGTTATCTATGTTGTCTATGGTACATTGACAGTAGCATGTGTACAATAGACTCCCCTTTTCTGATATTTTAGCACTGAATTTACTTTTTATAGCTGTTTGTTTGGACTTCCTGAGCTGAAATGTCTCCTCCAGACATCAAGTGTGCCCTTAACAATGAAAACACTTACCAACATGCTGAAACCCAAATTTTCAGAGGAAGGAAGCAATGCCAACCGTTATAAAAAAGAGGTTTATCAGATGTTCATAAAATATCTAAGAGAGTTTTCAGATATTGTTAAACATATTTGGTCAAAGCTTTATCATATCAAAACTCCAAAATAAAATACAATTAAATGTAACAACGTTGTTTTTTATAATCCTTTCAGTTAGATCCTTGATGACAATTATGAAGTGAATTTATACCTCATGAGAATAAAGAAACCATATGCCTGGCTTCATGTATTCTGAACATTTTAAATGTTGCTTTTGAATAACTGTAACTGATAGGCAATATAAACATACAAAAGGAACTATAATTTTTTTATGCTGTCAAAGACTGGACATATAATTTTGTGAAACACCAATGGGGAACAGGCAGCTGGAGGGTGGTAGGAGTGTTAGGCAGCATCAATAATGATGTTCACTCTCTTTGTAGAACTCAGCAGTTTAAATTCAATGTTCATTAAATTTGGTGGTAATGTTATGTTTATGGCCATTACATATCATCTAGACTAACCATTCAAATTCATCCAGAAAGCTGCATCCAGGTACTATTGAATTGTGGCCATTGATTTTCTAAATAATATCAAAAAAGACTATTGAACTCTTATTAGTTGAACAGGTTTACTCCTTCATTAACTTGATGATTTTAGTAACCAGAAAAATCTCCCCATCTCTTATGACTTAGGGCTATTAGATCTGATTGCTATATTTGCTTTGTATCCTCTTTTGAGTAAATTAGTTTTTATTTGATTTGCATCAAACTTGGTGAAATGACTCTTAGCACGGTATATCAGCACTTTGACAGGTGTACATGTATTGTTGGACTAACGACACTCTTGTTAATTTAGTTCCATTCAACTTGTGATACTCAGTTTCCTGGATTATCCCTAAGTATTGTGATATTTGTGTAGGTCTGAATTTTTTCTTATACTTGTTTTATTTGATCTTCAGCTGGAAGAGGGGGAAATATCACTCTTGGCAGTGTCCTCATATTTGTAACATCGACTGACAAAGAACCAGCTTTAGGATTTAAATTGCCACCTTCACTTGTCTTTGAAGATGTGGAAGATAACAATTTTATTCCTAAATCAAGCAAACGCATTAACCAGTCAAAGCTACCAATGGAAATGGGGCAGCGACACTACCATCACAAGAAAAACTTTTCAGTTGATATCATATAAACCTGCTGTCTTAGATCCAAATATGGCGTCTTACTGTCTTAGATCCAAATATGGCCAGACACAGCAAAACATCTGTAGCCTTGAAGAAATTGGCCAATGGACTGCCAAATCTGTTTCATGACGAAGAAAATGGGCAGTTGTCTATTGAAATTGATAAATATGCCGTTGATACTCAAGTGCAAGGGATTGGACAAAAGTTCACTGAAGGTGAAAGGATCAACAGTGCATACTGGACAAAAGTTTTTGAACTGAAGACGTTCAATGGCCAGCACTATCCAATGTTAATGAAACTTGTGTCTTCCATTCTCAAAGTTGACAGTCAATAACTATCAGGCAGTAGCCATTGTAAAAACAGCTCTGAAAAAAAATAAAACTAAAAGTACGAGCTGAAAATTTCGAAGTGCATGACTAAAGCATGCATCAATGTTTACTCTACATATCAGAGCTACATTAAGGAAAAAAGGGAATTAGAAGAGACCAAACAGGCCAAGAAACTAAATAAATCAGTGAGCCTTTTGAAAGCTGAAAAGGCCAAAAGACTGGCAAGATTAATTAAACTGAAAGCCAAAGTTGTAAGTGGTAAAAGAAAAGCCAGCGATTCCTCATCATATTTACCAGTATTATTCCTTCTCCAAAATGGCATATTTTGACTATAATCCAGGAGCATTTGCCCTGGACCCACCGTGGGTCCTAGCGGCCCCCTGGACCCCCAGCCAAATTTCAGGATTTTCGAAACTTAACTTTCACCCATGTATATGATTATGCTTTTGCAAATACCAGTTATGGACTTGCATAGACTGAAAACAGCTAAAAGTTAAGTGACTAACAACACAATTTGTGGTGTAGATTTTCATGGAAACCATAACACTTAGGTGAAGGTAAAGAATGTCAAGATGATGTTGCCAAACAATTGAGAGAGTATGTTGATATTTGTGCACTTCGAAAGATAAACCTGAGACAGGGTTTATCTGTTAGTTGCTTGCAGTATGGCAATATCTTATTGAGCATTGCTGAAAGTGATTACAACATGTAATGCAACTCATACTTGGGTATTAAATTAGGAAACTATATTTTTTTAATAAAGTTGTTAACATAAAGATGTTAAGTGAGTACAATGAATTGTCAAAAAGTTATTTTGCTTGGGTCCTGTTTCAGATTTTGTTGTAAACTTGACAAAAATGGTAAATTGAGTATATGTTATGATTTTCATAAACAATGTTTGACATGACAAATGAAAAGAGGCTAGACCTATTGCTGATAAGAATGTGCGTATGATCAAAGACTGTAGCTGAATGAAGATTTTTAAATATAAGAGCTTGAGGAGTCTTCATTTGATACATGAAAACATATTTTTATCCTAATTAGTCAACATTGTATTTATGTAATCCATTTAATATTAATAATCATGTTTTTAATGGATTATGACTCCATGCTTACATGTAAACAATAAGGATATAAAGAAGGAAATATTTAAATTCCTATTCAAAACGTTTTCAGATTCTTTCTTGCTTTTTGCCATATAATTGTAAAAATGTGTTTATTTTTCTAAATCTATGTATGGCAAGAGACCTTATTTGTTTATAAAATTTTAACAACAAAGTTGAGAAATTAAAATTTATTAATGTATTGCTTAATTCTGGTCCCCTCAATCACAACTGGATTTTTAAAAAAATATGTGCAGTACATAAAATGAAGTTCAAAAGGATACAAGTGAATGAGGTTAAAAATTGAAGCTAGAGCTTCTCATTTGGGTTTGTTTAATTTGAAATATTTGTGTGTCTTTCTGAGCGAATTTGCTTGAATACATATTTTCTTACAGTTTCTTTAAGCATTTCTAAAGGGGTTTTATTGTATAATCTTATTTTCTTGATAATAGCCTGAGGTATGGTCCATTTTTATTTCATTGCTGTTATTTGGAAAAACAATGTCATTGCCTAATCTCTGCATTTGACAGGTACACAAACCAAGTAATACATTAATACATTATAAAAATTTCTCTTGCAATTACCATATTGCACAAATTTAAATTAAAAATAGCTGAAATTAAGTGCTGTATCAAAAATTAAAAAATGCAACAAGTACTGTTGTTAGAGTTCTGAAGAAACTTAACAGTTAGGATTTAATTTTACAATTATGATGCATAGGTATGCTGAGTATTGCTGGTTCTTTGTTTTAGTAATATTTTGTATCAGTTTTCCTTCCATCATTTTACATTATAATATTTAGGCAAATGTGTATTTCTTTATTCCAGTTTTACAAAATGTCACAACATTCAAGCAAGGAGCTTTTGGGTTAATGTCATCCTTCAGATAGAAGTCTTGATCAGTTTATTGCTCAGTTCATGCAGATTTAATGCCCTTGACTTTTATGTCTCCTCTCACCACAAGCGCTTCATTAGAAAGCAAGTTCTAGTTTTGAAAATACTTATATTCTTAGCTCACCCAATTGCTCCGGTGAGCTTTTAAGATCAGGCATTGTCTGTCCGTGAACAATAAGTTTGTTAACACTAGCATCCACATCTCTCAAGCCACAAGATCTTGTCCCAGGTTCAATAATAAGCAAAATCAATTTTTATGTCACAGGGTTATTGCCCTTAGTTGTTTAAATTTGAAATATTTACTAGGAAAATCTTTGTAAACCCTCTAGAGGTCACAAGCTTTATGAAACTTGGTCAGAATAATAATCTCTATGAATTCTATACCAAAATTGAATCTGGGTCATTTGGGAACAAAAACTAGGTCAACAGAGCCAACTATAAGAAAACATTTTAACACAGTTTCTTCTTTTAAGCCAATTTTTGTCTTTACGATTACCTTTATAAATTCATGCTAAAGAATGTGGGTCATATATGGCAAAAAATTAGGTCAAGAAGTCCAATTATAGAAAATCTTTATTTACATTTTTTAGGTCAAAATTTCATTCTGAATTTTAAGCCATGCAAATGTTCTTAGGTGAGGTATATAGGGCCACTTTAGCCCTCTTGTTTCTGTATTCAAATTTATAGGATGTTACCTTTAGGGAATTTTTGTTGAGTTTGGATTTTGTTTAACTACATAATGCATAAGTATGCTAAGTTTTGTTATTGTATGTTTGAATTACATTTCTTTTTAAACTGTTGGTTCACTATATAACATGAAACTTAAAACATGAAAAATGGTGATGCAAACCTAAAATAATGTGTCAAACAAAGCCTAAACAATTACTAGTAGAATTATGGTAAATGTTACTGACTCAGAGTAAACCAAGAAACAAGCTAAAAGTTTTTTCACAACTTTTCTGTCATCCTTTACTTGGTATCATGAGTTTATTTGGACAAGCTTCTCTGCCACATTACTCTAAGTTTGCAACCCTAGAAAAATCAAGGAGTTGTAAGTCAAATTAAAAATGATTTTCATGTTCATTGCCTATGGTTTGAACAGGGAATTTTATCTTGTTTATTGTTGTTTTAAATTAAAAAAACCCTTGTGTACTAATAAAGACAGTTTCTGATAGAAAATAGATTCACATGTTCCAAAATGCAGATATGCTTACAATAAAAGTGAATCAACAAGTGTTTATTTGTTTCCTGTGTGAGATAAGCCCATCTGTATGCGGAAATAAACTGTATAAAGATTGTGTGCTCCCGCCATGATATGGATGTTGGGCTTTTCAAAAAGTTCTTGACATGCCTAAAGCCAACACAGATGAAACCATAAATAATCATTTGTCATAATCGACATAGATATCCTACTTTTTTAACCTCCAAAATATCACACACTTATACACCTAAAAAATTGAACAAATACCTTATTTCGGCCAAAATGCATTTTTGTTGCAATTAGAACTAGTTACATGAGGCTTTTTATTGAAAACATGCATTCTAAAGGATTAACTACAGCTGCAAGTGAAACAAAAAACGTTTCCTGGAATCTTTGGCTATTCGGGATCACCAAAATAACACTGTCATTTAAAATGTATACTATTATCATAATTTTGTCAAAATGCACAGCAGGTAGGTTCTACAGCATTCTATTAATATAAAGGTTACAACTGAATTTTGAAAAAAATCTGTAACGTAATTCTCAGAAAAAGTGAAGAATAAGTATGTAACATGTTAAAACTTCCACATATGTGGAAGATAGCATATGCTACTGACATAATAACACCATTACTTGACAAGATAGGAAGAAATGTGATCACATAAGACAGTTGCAGCGTTCCATATTACTATAAACATTGAAAAACTCATCTTTACGATTTCCCAAAACTCTATAGTCCGATCGGACTACGCTCACTACGGAAGTTTATAGTCAGGGCCAGATTTTTATAGCCTCGAGCTTGGACTATACACATTTTTCGCAGACTTATAGTAGGGGCCGTTTCCCCTCAGGAAGAAATCTTTAAAGTCATGCAGTTTTCCCCAAAAATTCAGTTTAAATTAAGTTTCTTCCTACCCTTTCTGCAAAAATACCATGTTTTTTCCCCCTAAGTTGAGAAAAGGTCCCTTCCCCTACCTGTGAAAAAGAGCCCTGGATTGAAACTGATTTAAAAAGGAATAAAACTGAAATAGTAAATGACTTCAATGAAAAAATGCGAATGATAAAAAGTGATTTGTTTTACAATTTTGGTAAAGCATCTGGGTCCCATCTGTTTGGGAAATAATGCATGTTTGATGCCAAAATTGGGTCAGGAATTGGGGAAAATCTTAGATAGTGAAGGGTCCCTGATGGTCTTAATAACATGGTAACCTATCCAATAATGTAACTATAGTGAATTGGGAGCGAGAAAAATCTGTGGTCCCAACCGGGGATCAAACCCGGGACCCCTAGCACTGTAGGTGGACACTCAACCACTTCGCTAAAGAGTTTAATAGTCAGTTTTTTTCAAGTGTACTTATATAACCAATATGATTCAGGGGCTCTACCCTGACGACAACAATAGAAGGAAGGTCCATTTTGCACAAGGTAAAAAATCTTTTTAATTTTTTTTTAAGAAATTGCTAACTACTTTTGTGTCCAACAAGTTTGTCTGAAACTCATTTTGTTCCAGGCACATAGTATGTTGTGAGTGCTAAATTTTGATAAAAACTGATGTACAGTCAAACCTGTGTTTGCGGCCACCTCCGAATAAAGACTACCATGTGAATAAAGGCCATTCTTTGAAAAACCATCACTGATTATTTAGAACAAACTGATCTCTGAATAAAGGCCACATGTCAATAAAGGCCACATTCTGTCTTTCCAAAGGGTGGCCTTTGTTCACAGGTTTGACTATAGTTTCCAAAAAATTAGTTAATTTTCTCAGAGTTCATTGCTCAGTTTAGATATGTTCTTTATGAGACGAAAGAATCATTTAAAGCATATACTGTGTTTTGAATCTCGCCATTTTGCTCTCTAAGTAGATAGTTAATTCTTCAAACATGTTTATCCCTTGTTTGGCAAAAAAATTAAATACCATGTTTCCATTAAGATCCGCCT
The DNA here is from genome assembly GCA_008271625.1 of Lutraria rhynchaena. Taxonomy (NCBI): domain Eukaryota; kingdom Metazoa; phylum Mollusca; class Bivalvia; order Venerida; family Mactridae; genus Lutraria; species Lutraria rhynchaena. The sequence goes on from VIBL01000153.1 coordinate 1,092,800, forward strand.
AATGAAAAA